>BSBK01003372.1:447500-850000 GCA_027943335.1 Chamaecyparis obtusa | reverse complement strand
TCTAGGATAGAGAGCATTTTCGTACATCCCAGAAACAAAATTTTCACATTTATAGATACTCATTTGGCCAATTAGTAGGTTCCTATTGCCAAAAAATAGTCATCTGATACCCAGAAAGAGTCATTTTTTAGAACGTCTTGTCATCTTGCATGGTCCAAAACTACATTGTCCAATTGTGGAGTTAGTTTACCCAATCAGTTACAAATAAGTTCTTAGCTCATAAATAGGGCACCTTTGACACCCTTTGTCACTGAAACTTCCACTTGCACTTTGGTTCCCAATTCATAAGCAATGTATTCTAATCCCATTTGACATTGGATCCATAAAGACATTTCAAACCCTCTCTTGCATCCTTGGATTCACATTCAGACATTGTAAACTATTAGACCCACTCTTAAACACAAGACACTCATTGGTTCCTCAATCTGGATTTCATGGTTGTTACCAGGCATAAAACTTACAATTTTGAAACAAACCCGTTCTCAGAAGGAGAACCCAAATTCACATTGGAAATAGGAGAAACTTCAAGACTCAATCTATTGTACGGTGCTACACCTAGTACTACTTATACAGCAACACCTGAACCAATAAACATGAATGATCAAGGTGAATACCGATGGGATGAAAGATTCCATGTACAAAATGAACAAGCAGAATGTGAGAGACAAAAAAAAAAAGCCCAATATGATGATGATGAAGATGATATTGATGATGATGCAGACCCTACTAAACAAGAATACAACAGAGCTTTAAGTAGCAAACGATTTCACAAAATTCTTGAAAGAGCCTTGGAAGAAAATAAAGAAAAATACTTCTTAGAACTTGCTTCCTGAGGTGTGAAATTACCCAAGGACTATGATGTGGAGCAACTCAAACAAAAGGTAGATATTAGTCTTGTGTTAATCCTAAATAGACAATTCCTTGCCATGAAAGCAGAAATTCAAGAACTTAAGGAATTAAAGGACAAACCGAAACAAAAATATTCTTTGGAGCACATATGTCCTTTCCCTTTTGACAAGGGACTCACAATGATTCCATTTCCTAAAAATGTGACAATACCAAAGTATGAAAAATACATGGGAGATTCTGACCCTCAAGATCATGTGAGGGAGTTTTGTACAACTAGTATGGAGTTCATGCATGAACAAACATACCTCATGAGGCTATTTTCGTGAAGCCTAGGTGGACAATCTATAGAGTGGTTTTCCAAATTACCTATTGGAATCAAAACATTTGATGAATTAGTGCAAAAATTCATACAACACTACTCTTACAACATCCAACACATAGTCACAATGTTGGGTTTATGCAATACCAAACAGAAGACAGGAGAATCATTCTTGAGTTTCCTACAAAGATGGAGAAAAATATTTGCATGAATGCTAGGGAAATACCTGAAAATGAAAATATGGATATCTTCATTAACAACTTGGTTCCAGAAATGAATTTCCCAATTCAATTACAAGAACCACCTAGCTTTGATAAAATGATCGATAATGCTCTCAAGATAGAGGAAGTTCTAATCAAGAAAGGTGACATTGCCATTAATAAGGAACATAAGGAAAAGTCCTATCCCACTAAAGACAAGTACAAATATGAAAACAAGAACAAGCATGTGGTTAATGATGGAGTGGTTGATACTCCTAATCCAAAACCCAAACTAGATGTGTTTAATCTAACAACAAGTCTTCAAATGAACAAGAGTCCAAATGCTACTATGACTCCAGCAACAAACAATACTTTCAACAAACCTCGAAGAGAACCTTGGGCACCATGGCCTAAGAGAACATTCACACCATTGGGAGACACTTTGGAAGTAGCTTTAAAATCACTTATGGAGAACCAAATCATTACAATTCCCGATCCCGACAAGCCTTGGGATCCAGAAGACAAACCCAAGTGGTGGAATGATAATGAATATTGTGATTACCATCATAATAAAGGACACACCACTAATAATTGCTTGAAATTGAGACATGTTATTCAGGATCTTATTGAACAAGGTAAAGTCAAGGTAGATGGACACCACACAAACAATGATCACAAAGAATTTCAAACTCCACTACCTAACTATGAAGAAGGAGAAGCTTCTAAAAGCAATAAGATTAATTACACGTACACTGATGGTGACAATGTAATCAACATGATGGAACCATGTGAATATTCCGTCAACATGATCACTCTCAAAGGAGTGAAAAATAAATTATTATCTTCAAATGTTGTAACACGAAGCCAAGCAAAGTTTACTCTTAAAGGAGTCTTAGCATCTAACACACCACCTAAAACAACAATGTCTAAACAAGTGGTGCCATCTCCAAAGTTCAATCTTGTGGAACAATTGCAAAAGACACCCTCACAGATATCTATTCTAGAGTTGTTGAAAATCTCCCCTAGTCATAGGGAGGTTCTTGATCATGCCCTATTGAGCACCAATGTACCAAAAGATTTAGATGTGGATAGATTCCAGGCCATGGTTGGTCACATGAGTTCCCCACATTACCTATATTTTTTAGAAGAGGATGATAAATCATCAAACCAACCACATAATCAGCCCCTTCATTTAGAGGTTCTTATTCATAAACACTGAGTCAAGCATGTCTTGATAGATGGAGGCATTGGTTTGAACATTTGTACTTATAATTTAATAAAACAACTTGGTTTCTCAGAGCACACAATTGATCCTAGGAGAAAGATAATAGTCAAGGCATATGATGAGGAAGAGAGATCCTCTAAAGGATTGGTTGTCTTACCCATCAGAGTAGGGCCTGTAGAGTAATATGTCCTTTTTCAAGTTCTTGATTTACCCCTTGCTTACAACATTCTTCTTGGGAGACCATGGATACATTCAATGCAAGCAATGCCTTCCACATATCATCAATGCCTAAAGTTTCCTCATAATGGAGTGGAGGTGACTATTCTAGTAGATACCACATATACTTGTAATGACCTCAAATAAACTAAAAGCATGGTTCATCATAACAAAGAAGGGTCCACCAAGGCAGAGACATCTAAAGAAATGGTCTTGAGGAGCTTTGCTAAGAAGATCAATATCCAAGAAACAAACATGGGAGAGTACAAAATAGATCTTGCAGCATCTTTGATAGATCTTCCTATATCTCCTAGGACACAAGGAATGCCCTCATCTACATTTACACTTTCTAATGGCAGCGCTTTGACTATACATGAAGGAACCATAATGGTGAAAGAAAAGGTATCCCTAGAGGAAGAGAATGAGGAAAAAGCTATTTTGCAATGGCTTTATAAAGAACCCAAAGAAGATGGGAATATTAAACATGTTGAAATTTCCTCAAGAAAATACGAGAAAGGATACGATCTTATGAAATGAATGGGGTACAAAGGCAAAGGACCATTGGGACAAAAAAAAAAAGGACTCGTGGAACCCTTACACATGGATTTCAAAAATCCTAAGGATAAAACTGGACTAGGCTTCAGAGAGGCTAGATTTCATCCCAAAGTAGAAAAAGGTCTTGTATTTGATAGATCAAGAGATTCTGATGATGAAGAAGAAGTGGAAGGACAACCCATTCCTTATGAAAGGTTGTTACTCTTACAAGGGGACCCAGATGTTACATTCCTTGGCACAAGTCTTGAACAAGGGTCAGAGAGAGCACAAGAAGATGAACCTGATGAAGAACAAGAACAAGAACCTCTCATCTTTGATACACCACATTTTGATGAAGAGCCTAAAGCAATGAATCCACAAGAACCATTGCAAGAAGAAGAGAACCATGCTAATGAAGAAAATGAGGTGCCTATGACTATTGCCCACTTTTTGGGAGTCTCAGATTATAGTCAGGTGGATTCACATGAGTACAAATGGGATGTCCTTTTTGATGCAACCATGGACATAGAGATAGATGTGATACACAAGTTTTCTCCTAGGGTCTTGATTGAAGGAGAAAGTTCTAATGTTAGATCGCTAGAGTTAGATCCGCATAACATTAACATGAACTCTAATAATAATGAATCTGACTCTAATAATCCTAACAATTATCTAGAAGCAAACTTAATACATGATGTTTTGCAAGTCATGAATGATGATAACCATGCGGTGCTGTCTCTTGAACCTATTGAATCTTCTCCCCTAAAATACCTTGACTTGATAGACTGGGATGAACCTACAAACACAAGCTTGCTATCCTCTGACAATGACTATTCCATAGCCTATTATCTTAATGCTTGTGAACCATTCCATTCTTCCACCAACATAACAAGTGAAATCATGACTGAGGAGGATATCAAGTTTCTCAGTCTTAAAAATAAAAACAAAAAGAACAAGAGGTTTGATGGTGAAAACCACTAAGTGGCAGTATTAGACCCTAAAAGAGAAACATAAAAGGATGTATCCAATGGTGAAAACCTCCTTGAGGCACTAAAGGATGGGATGCTTGATATCCTCCTAGATCATTTCCAAGAAAGGTCCTCAATTTTGATTGAACCAACACAACCCATTAATTTGGGAACAACAAAAGCTCCTCAGTTAATCCACATAGCTCAATCATTGACAGAAGATGAGAAAACCCAATTCACTGATTTCTTCAAAGAAAAGAAGATCAACTTCACTTGGTCTTACTTAGATATGCCTAGATTGGATATAGATTTGATTATGCACCATTTGTCTATTTCACCAAATGTAAAACCTGTCAAGAAAAAACTTAGAAAAATGAATCCACATGTGGCATTGCTAGTGAAAGTAGAATTGGAAAAACTATTGAAAGCAGGATTCATTAGAGCAATTGATTATGCAGAGTGGATCTCCAATATAGTTCTTGTTTCTAAGGTGGACAAATCAATAAGAGTATGCACAAAATTTAGGGATCTGAACAAGGCTAGTCCTAAAGATGATTTTCCACTTCCAAACATAGACATGATTGTGCACTTAATAATAGGTTATGAGATGTATTCCCTAATGGATGGATTTTTAGGATATAACCAGATCAAAATCACTCTTGAAGACCAAGAGAAGGCATCATTCACCCATGCATGGGGAACCTACTATTGGAATGTGATGCCATTTGGTCTCAAAAATGCAGGTGCTACATGTCAAAGGGAAATGACCACAATCTTCCATGATATGATGCACAAGAACATGGAAGACTATGTTGACGACACTTTGGTGAAATCAAGAATAAGGACTACACACATAAAGGATCCGAGGAGAATCTTTGATAGAATGGAACAATTCCAATTAAGGCTTAATCCTAAGAAGTGCGCATTTGGCGTGTCATCTGGAAAACTCTTAGGATTCATAGTTTTAGCTAAGGGAATTGAGGTGGATCTAGCAAAGGTGAAGGCAATTCTAGAAATGAAACCACCAAAGAACATTAGTCAAATAAGAACCTTATAGGGAAAGCTACAATCCATAAGAAGGTTCATATCTTAGTTGGCTGATAAGGCACAACCTTTCACAAAGTTGATGAGGAAAGGAACCACATTCACTTGGGATGCGTAGTGTGAGGAGAATTTTACCCAAGTCAAGAATTATCTGATGAATCCTCCAATCCTAATGGCACCAATTTATGGGAAACCCTTGTTGCTCTACATATCAGTAACATATACATCACTAGGAGTATTGCTTGCACAAGAGGATGAGGCCAAGAAAGAAAGAGCCATATATTATATCAGTAGAACTTTGGTCTCATATGAGCTAAACTATTCAATGATTGAGAAGGCATGCTTAGCAGTGGTGTTTGCATCCCAGAAGCTAAGGCACTATATGTTAGCACACAAGGTGAAACTAATGGCTAAAATTGATCCACTTAAGTACTTATTGAACAAAGCAATGCTGACAGGAAGACTTGCTAGGTGGGTCTTGATTCTAAGTGAATTCGACATTGAGTATGTGGACAGGAAAGCCATTAAAGGGCAGGTGACTGTTGATCAACTTGCAGAGATGCCATTAACTATGATAAGCCATTACTTATGGAATTTTCAGATGAATCTATCATGCACCTAACAGAACATCCCTGGAAAATGTACTTTGATGGGTCCTTCACACAACAAGGATCAGGAGCTGGATGCTTATTCATTACACCACAAGGATATAAGATCCCAAAGGCTTATAAGATGATCTTTCCATGTACCAACAATATGGTAGAATACGAAGCTCTTGTGAATGGACTCAAGCTTGCAATAGAGTAGAAAATCATTGAATTACACATCTATGGGGATTCACAACTTATTATCAACCAAGTAAATGGTGATTATCATACTAAGGATGAAAAGCTAATGCCCTATAGAACAATGATGGATGACTTGAAAAAGTACTTTGTCTTCATTACCTTTTAGCAAATTCCAAGGTCAAAAAATAGGGCAGTTGATGCGATGGCTACTTTGGCATCTATGTTACAATTGGAAGAACACCAATTTCCTATGACTTCCTAGTGGAAGAACTGCCTTTCCTAGCTTATGACTCTCTTGAATGCCAAATTGTTTGTGTCCTTGAAACTCAAGCATTATCTAGATATGCCCATATCTACTCCTATCTTAAAGACCAAACAATTCCCGAAGGCTATTCTAGAAATGAGAAGAGATCCCTCCTAAGAGCAGCATTGTGTTATGTAATCATCGCTAATGACTTTTTTAGATGTAGTCTAGATGATATGCTTCTTAGGTGTTTAGAAAATGAAGAGTCTAATCATGTATTAAAAGAAGTTCATGAAGGTGTTCATGGATCACACTCGAATGGTTTTTCGTTAGTTAAGAAACTCCTAAGGGTTGGATACTATTGGCCCATTATGGAGAAAGATGCTATTCACTTTGCAAAAACTTGTAAGAAATGCTAGATCCATGGCAATCTCATACATGCACCAGCTAGAGAGTTGATTCCTTTCATAACACATTGGCCATTTCAGTAATGGGCCTTTGATTTGGTTGGACAGATTTACCCCAATTCATCAAGTAGACATAAATATATCATCACCACAACTGAGTATTTCACTAAATGGGTGGAGGCTGTCCCACTATCCAATGCAATAGGAAAACAAGTTTCAATGTTCATCTTGAATTACATCATTTTCCATTATGGCGTACCCTCATCGATTATGATTGACAATGGGGGAAAATTCAAGAACAAAGACATAGATGAGCTGTGTCTACAATTTAAAATCACTTAGCACTGTTCATCAATCTATTACCCTCAAGGTAATGTACAGGCTGAGGCATCAAACAAAAATATTCTAAAAATCTTGCATAGGATAGTAAACAAATAAGGAAGGGATTGGCACTTGCAAATCAATCCAGCATTGTGGGCTTACAGAACAAGCATAAGAACTCCAACTGGTGCAACTCCATTCACACTAGTCTATGGATCAAAAGCAGTTTTACCAGTTGAGGTAGAGATTCCGTCACTGAGAGTATCACTGAAACATCTAGTGACTGATGAAGATTATAGAATCTCTAGACTGCAGGAACTTGAATTGCTAGATGAGGGCAGACAACAGGTGTTTGACCATCTCAAGGCTTATCAGAAAAGAATGTCAAGAGGATACAACAAGAAAGTAAAACCTAGAAGTTTTCAGATAGGGGATCTAGTTCTCAGAGAAAATCCTAAAAACCAACAACATCGAGAACAAAAGGGAAAATTTGAACCCAACTGGCTGGGTCCCTTTGTCATTACAACAACATTTGGATCAAGAGCCTATCAATTGGCTATGCCTGAAGGAGATGTTTTGCTAGATCCAATCAATACCCTACATCTGAAAAGGTTTTATGCCTGACATTCTGGAGGAAGCTCCTATATAGTGAAAAGAGTCTTGAAAAAGGTTCAAAAAAAACAAAAATGGATCCTGAAAAAAAAATCAAAAACATTGGAAAAAGTCTTCAAAAATGACTATCTTGGTGAAAACCTAGCAATAGGCGCCTAGAGGTGTCAACAAAAAAATCCAAAAAAGAGAAAAATGCAAAAAAATTAGAAAAATAAAAAAGAACAAAAATATTGGAAAAGGAAAAAGTGTCTTGGTGAAAACCTAGTAAACAGGTGCCATGATAGCAAAAGTGGAATAAAACTATGGCCAAGTGGTGAAAACCTGGTAAATAGGCGCTACTTGTAATCAACGCTCTATCTATCAAGATGACACTTGCACCTTGGGCCTATGTAAATATCAGTTTGTATATATCCCTCAGTCACTTTCGTGACATGCAAAATCCTAAAAGAACTATCAGAGAATTGTGCCTTCCTAAGACTGGAATTTGTCCACATTAGGGTCCTAGGTAAACTATTTTTCCCTAGGGGGCATTGATCAAATCACATTCATTGATAGGATGTTGCATCCACAATTGACAATAAACTACAAACAAAGGTATTTTTCAATACCACCCCAGTCCGCAATTGACACTAAAACTACAAAAAATGATGTTTTTAAACACCAATCAGTGGGATCTAAAAATGTATTTCTCAACACAATGCCATGATGAAAATAGTTTTTCTAAACACTAAAATAGGTAAGACACTTATGGGTGAAGGAATGAATCTTTGATTAATGATAGTTCTTAAAATGCATGTTTGCAAGATTAATCAAGAGTGTTTTTAAACACTATAACCACAGCTGTTTGTTTATATTTTGTAAATACAATGAACATGTTAAAGGACAATGAAATTTTCTTATTATCAATTTTTGATCATTATGTTTCCATGAGTAACTCAATGATGTCTACGGACTAGAGAAACAAAGACTGGGGGCATGCCATTTTCTTTGTCTTCTATTTGTGGTAATAAATCCAATGATCTAAGGTGATCATGGGGAATGGGTGTCTACTATAAGGGCCTCTAGCATGATTAGAATGCCATATATACCTTGACCTGTTTCCTATGAAAACCTTAGTGAGGTTGGATCTATTTCCTTGCCTGTTTAAAAACTAACAAATATAAACTATTTCCTAATAAGGTGCATAGTAAATCAGATTATACCCTAGGATATTAATACAAAATGAAAAGTCATTTCAGGTATACATTTACACATTATGCACTAGAAAGGAAATGGTTTATATTAAACGGGAAGTAATTGACAACATTTATAGTTGGGTGCTTTAATGCTTAGGTTGTCTTCCAATATGGTGAATAATAATAAAAAAAAGGATTGCTAAATCTATTTTTGAAAATTGTACTATCCTAATGAGGTCCCGCTAACAGAGGCTCTATGATGAAAAACAACCCACTTTGAGTGAACAATGACTATCCTAGGTGTCTTAGGTGCATTTCATTGGTTAATTGCATTAAGGTTTATTTTAGTTGCATATCATATTAATTTGCATTAGGTTCATTTAGATGCATTTCATTGTCTTTAGTTGCATTGAAATTCATTTTAAATTGCATTCATTTTAATATAGTTGCATTCATTTTAGTCTTTCATAAGCATGAAAATGTGGGTTCAACTATCTGAGACATTAATATGAACTAAGAACATTAATGTGGGTTCAGCTATCTAAAACATTTTGACATAAGCTGAAAATTCTAAAGTGTTAAGCATTAATCATTTGACATGTGTGACCAAGTACATCATGAAATCATAAACAACTAAAACTAAAATGATTGAGTATAAATCAATGATATCCACTTGCATTCATAAACCATTTCATTCCATAAAGCCATTTGCATTTTGCATCCATATTCATTCATACATAAATAAAAGTGAGATGTCCATACATCGCATCGCAATACATTTCATACATTCATACATTCATGAAAACTTTGAAAATAACAAAAATAAGAGCCTATATCAGTGAAATATATTGTGACATCATTTTATCATCACCTAATCTAATCTTGACCAAGGATGACAATCATATCAAATATCCCAAGCATAAAATAAACAACAAATATCATGTGTGTAGAAATTAAAACCATCAGAGATTAGATATCATAGATAGAAAATTAGATAAATCAGATAAGAGCATCTATGGCAGAATCAACATGAGCATCAATATATCATCAGGAATGTCCATAAACAAGAAAATCAAGAATTTCCATCAATAGTGTCAGAGTATCAAAGCAGAGATAAAAACAATGAGATAATGTATCAGTACAGAGTCTAGAGAACATGAGAAGTACATCGACCAAAAATGGTACATATACAAGATATACAATGAGTCCAAAGATACAAAATATGAACATGATAGAGGTCTACACCTCACTAGCCCCCTCATCCTCAGCTGGAGGATCGGGAGGGGGTGCATCTGATCTGCCAGGTGGTGGTGGTGGTGGTGGCATGGCACCCTCAAACTGCTGAGCAATGATTGAATATAGTGGAGCCCTCTAGGAAGCAGGAACTGCACCACAATACAATGTGAAGTAATACGTCACTCTCTATCCCTGGTGAGTGGTTGTATGCATGTATCGATCCCTCTCAGCTCTCAATTGTGTAAGCTATGCATCCCTATGAGCCCTCAATTGTACTAACTGGGCATCTCTATTTGCTCGAAGCTAGGCAATCTGAGTATCCCTCTTTGTTTTGACCTATGCCAATTGTGTATCCCTTTTTGATAACTAAGCTATGAGGGTGGCCACTTGTAAGCTCAAAATCGCTCTCTCCTGCTCGCACTAAGACAACCTATCTCTGTCACCACCTACAGAGGGATCCTATCATGCCTGCTGTTGCTGTGGATCCTAATCTCCCCCTCTAGGTCTCTGCGCATGCTCATCACAATATAACAATGGTCTTGTATCTCTCTGAGGAGGAGTGACCTGTACTCTATGCTGCCAATGGCTAACATCACCTCTAGAGTCCCCTTGCCTGCTACCACCCATTGCTGCACCACCACCACCACCACTATCATCTCCTCCATCTCCTCTACCCCTGTAGGCCCTATCTCCATCTCTCCCTTCACCTCTATGGGCTCCATCTTTCCCTCTCCCCCTATCACCTCCCCCAGCAGCTCAGGCTTGACCCCCAACATCATCATCTAGATCATAGTCCAGTGCGTCCTCAATACGTAGAATGACATCATTAGGAGTAGTGAATCTGGGATGTGGATGCCTCAAATAATGATCATGATACTCGTCAATGACACCTACATCATGAATATCTACCTGGTAGTCCCAGTCAATGCACTGCATATGGGATATCTCATAGATTGCTGTCTCAAAAATCAATCGAGCTTCCCACTAAGCCTCCTCATTATGAATCTGAGCATAAAGACAGGTCTCCTGTGACATGCCCTGCACTCGCCCATACTGCCGGCATACTCTAGTGATAAAAAACTACTCAATGATGTAACGAGTCCTCCCAACAAGATACTGGGTCTGCAAAAAGTATGGCATCTGTTTGGCATCTGAGGGCCAGGCCTCACAATCTTGGTAGGGTCGCCACTCCACGTCAATCATGTCATATAGGAGTCAGCGCCAGTACTCTAACTTGCCTAGATGGGGCTCTTGAATAAAACTAGAATACATATAAATATACGGCAATCCAGCGTCGCGTGCCTATCAAGAATGGGACGGGTCACGGGGATATGCTCCCATGCCCAAATTTGCAAAACTATACTTCCCACAGTCATGGATCAGGAGTGCTAATATACAATCTCATGTAACTCATGGTACATGTGAGCCAATATACAGCTGCCCCAGGCATACCTCCCAGGGGACTGGATCATCTGACCTATAACTCGGGACCAACCACACATGAAACCATGCTAGCCCCTATTAGGCATCATAATGCCACCTATCAAACTAGCTAAGTAAACAGGCAAGGGAGCATAGTTGGTGACCATGTGGTCCCAACTTAGATAGCAGCCAGTCATAGTATCATCTCCAAAGGCTCTCCTAGCATCAGCAATCACCAAGGGCCCAAACGCCTCGTACTCTATCTGGTGTCCCATAACGTATACATGCAAAATCCTCCAGATGTCCTCGGGTGTCACTGTCATCTCATCGGTTGATAAATGAAAGTGTTGTGATTTGAATGCCATCTCTCTGCCAACGCTGTGAGAAGCTCGTGATTTACCTGAATGTGAGGTAAATTGACAAGACTCCAGAGCTCACATCGCCTAACTATCTGCTGATCCTCATCACTCAATTGATCAAGAAGAGCCAAGACTTGGGCTGGCCTCGGGGATCTAAATGATACCATAGGAAAATTAGCCTACACAATAGAAAATAGGGGCACTATGTTAGTGTTAGACAAAGAAAATTGGCCAGAAAAATTGCTTAAAGTTCAGAAAATCAAGTGTACTTGGCTAAAAAATCAAGAAAACCAAAAGCGATTTGTAACCTCGGATGCAGATCAAGAAACACGGGATGCGATCCTAAAACTAGATGCAATTCTAGAAATCCTTTATGTGATTCTAGAAATACAGGAAGTGATCCAGAATCTAGGATGTGACCCTGTTATCTAAAAAGACCAATAAAACTATCAAAAGTTTGAATTTGCCCGGATGCGACCCGCTGGGGTGCGACCCTGAAATCTCGGATGCAATCTAGAATACAGGAGGTGATGTGGGTTGGAATATATGTGATCCCATATACGGGATGCGACACAAAATTAAATTGCCTATAAAATGCATAAAAATGCGTGAAAATTCAAAATTTTCAAATTGAAAAGGTTAGTTATCGGATACTCATAGGTGCTGCATAGTGCCTCGATCGATCGTGTCGCCTGGCCATCTCAAATCTATGCTTCTCCATTGGGAACACCATGGTCGCTTAGAGCTCAGTAAATTCTCAAGGAGTAAAATTGAAAATGAATAGTTAAAAGTCACTTTTCAACCTATTTAAGCCTCTCGGGGGCCCTAGAACCTTAAGGGACATTTATCTATAAGACATCACAGAGGCTTAATATCGGGACCAAAATTGAAACATGTGATTTATATCATCTAGATGCAGTAAAAATAGAGTTACAATGCAAAGTCAACATTCAGAAGGCAAAAGTCAAAATGGTCAAATTACAGTCAAACAGGGGCAAGAATGGAAGAGAAAGTGATTTTGTCAATACAAATCAAATTTTATGCTGAGATATTATTTCCACACAAGTCAAACTTGGTCAACTCTCTCAAATTCTTGGTCAAACTTGGTCAAAATGTGCTTCTGGGGCACTTTAATTGATCTAAATGACTTGAAAATTCCTTCCAATCGATTTATGCTTGATCCAAAGTCATTTCAATCGTTGCAAATCTTTCTAAAATGTTTGAAACCAATGAGTTTATTCAAATTTGTTTCAATTTCGGTCCCGAGGGGGCATAATCATACCAAAATCTAATACTTTGAATCAAATTCTTCAACACCAGGGGCATGACAGTTCTCTTCAATCAAGCTGAGACTGTTAAGTTCAACTGAAAATTCTTTTCAAAAATCTCATATTGACCTTCGTTCAATCAAGCTCAGAGTCGGTATTGTCAATTTCTGTCCAATCAAGTTCAGAATTGATAGTTTTCAAATCAAGCAAAATTTTGTTCGATCAAGCTCGAGATTATTTTATCAGTCTTCATTCAATCAAGCTCAGAACCGGTAACGTCAATTTGCGTTCAATCAAGTTTAGAATTGATGGCTTTTAAATCAAGTAGTATTTTGTTCAATCAAGCTTGGAATCCTCAAATTCTAGAGTAGTTCTCGCTACTCTATAAATCTCCTGAATTATGCTTTGAATCAGATTTTCTTTGAATGCCTTTGTTGTTCGCAAAGCAATTCAAAGAGGGACAAATGTAATCACCTAAAACTAGGCTAATAAAACCTAAGGCCCTATTTTCCCTTAATTTGGTATGGAACCTTAATCATGTTAATTTGATATTTGATTATTAGCATAAATCCCCTAAAAATTCAATAAACTCCATCAAATACTAAGTCAAGCATTAATTACCAAGGTTTCAAGCAAAAATCAAAGCTATTAACTCTAGGCCTATTTAATTAATCCAATCCCATCAAATGCAAAGGCTAGAGTTATTAATTAAAAGAAATGCATAAATACCTCCTAAATCAAACAAACACAACAAACACACTTTCATGATTAGGAGGCTTGCACATGGATCAAGGATCAAGACAAGATGCATCTCAACCACTCCTCACAGATGCATCTCAGCTGTTGAACCCCTTCAATCTTCTATGAAATAGAATTTTCAAAGGCTTCTTTCTTCTTCTCAATGTTGCTAAATTCTTCCTAATGCTTAGACTTTTGATATTCTTGCTTATGAATTTGAGGCTTCATAATCCATGATTATTGAACTCTCATGCTTGGAGGATTTACCCACTAATGCTTAGTTTGATAGTTGTTTCCATGTTTTCAAGCTTTTTTTAAATAGAAAACACTTCAAATTGGGTTAAAATGGAAAGAATTAGGATTTCATATCTCATTTTAGTTGCATACATGTACTCTTGAATCTATCATTTTAGTGTAGATTGTCACTATTTTAAAGGGTCAAATCCGAGAGCAAACTAACCTTTATTTCATAGTCACATTAATTAGAGAGCAATAGGATGCTTTTGCTTGTTAGCTTTTTCAATTAAATCCTTATTTTTCTCTAACAAGTGATGTTATTATCCTATTGAAGTGTTGTGTTGTAGGTCACAAACTCACACACACAATATGCTCTCAAGATTCAACAAAAAAATGCATTTAGAATCTAAAGGATCTACAAGGGCTTCACCAAAATCCTCCACCCAAAAATCTCAACAAGTTAAAAAACATTAGTGAGATTTAGATTTATATAGTTTATTTATTCTCTACCATTTTCATTTATTTGCAGAAGAATATGTGCTATGCATATACTCATCCCTGTAGCAGTCTACAATTTATTTCAAATAATATTGTTGCATTCATTTTGTTTTTAAAAAAATCATTGTTTGTTATTTTTTTCTTAAAAAAAAATACTAGAGTTGTTTAAATTTGTTTTCATGTTTTAATAGGTAAACCTGCGCTCAGCCATGGGCCTGTGTAAGGCTTGTTGTCCGCACCCCCGGTGGGTTGTAGAGGCTTGTGTGATCCACACCCATTGGGGTGGTGGAGGCCCTGGCTACCGCACCCCAAAGGGGTGGTGGTGGTAGGCCAACTGCACCCCAATGGGGATGTGGTGGCAGACGCAGCCCCACTGTAAACCTTGTTAAGTTTTTTTAAAATTTAAAATTTTTATTAATTTTTTTTTTTATTAAAGTTAATTTTCTTTTAATACACACACACACACACACAAAGAGAGAGGTAATCATTAAATTGATAGTATATATCCATCATAAACATATATACACTAAGTATGTATATATGTATATATATTTAAATATACATATATATTTTTAAATACACACACACACACACACACACACACATATGATGTATATACATCCCAAAGCTAAACAAAGAAAGAGATGAAATATCTAAGTATCATTTTTTTAAGGCATCAATAAGTATCATTAGAGATGAAATATCTACTTTTCACACTTTCTATTCATTTTGAAATACATAGAAAAAATTAGAGAGATTTTGAACATTCATTTACAAATATTTTACAAGCATGATACATGCAACATAGGCATTTACATAGCCTCTATTCTACTAAATTTTTCTACACAAGGCTTTTTAGCCATTTTACAAAAATAAAAATTTACAACTATAGAGATGACATAAGTCCATATTCTTCACTTTTTCTTCAACAAAAATTAGCAACCTCCACCATATAGAAATCTAAAAATGACAAACTTTGACTATGGAGGCTCACCTTCCAACCTAGGCTATTACATGGCCACCCCCAAGCTTGGGGAAATAAAGATGTATGGGGTTACACTCGTACCCATTACACACATTTTACATACAAAAAACAACAAGTAAAACTAACATAAAATTCCCTTTTCCCATGGATTTCACATTGGGTCACCTTGGACCCATTAGAGGGGTGAAGGTGGAAATGTACCAAAAATAGGAGAAGCCATAAAATGAAACCATGCCTTCAACAAGGCTCTAAAACCATACAATAATCCCTTCACAAGGCCATAAAAAAATCACCATTTCCTTCCATTTTTCCATACAAAACAAAATCCCTTATGGCCCCCAAATGTTTACTAGAATATGATAGTAACATAGATCTCATACATCTATGTCATATCCCCTTCCTCCATGAGGAAGGACTCTACAGTATTTGGGCATTCCCAACTAAAAACCCTTCACCCTCAAGGCTCTCTTCCCTCCCAAGGGAGAGTCTAGCCTTGCACAACCCAACAAAATAAAGAAATAAACAAAATAAAACCAATAACAGACTTAACAAGAAGCCATGAAAATCAAGCTTGAAAGCTTCACAAAATATCTACTAAACATCACAAAAATCTACACATGCAAATAAGAAGTAAAAAAAAGCCTTCCATGAAAGGAGCACCAACCTTGCTCCAAGCTATGGCAATGAAAACCTTAATAGATCTCCCTTCCTACAAGCTTTTCTTCTTTTTCTAAGCTCACCAAAACCTGCTAAGTCCACTAGAAGTCTCCAAAATTGGAGAGTGGGAAATCAACCTACCAAATTCCTCTCCATCCCACTAAAAAGAAAACCCTACCTAACATCCTACCTAACCTCAAATATTTTTGGACACACTATCCAAGAGTTCTCTCTCCAACAAGAGGGAAATTCAAATTTGCAAAAGAGGGAGACATGGCACACATCCTAAATTCATCACTTACTAAAAAGACATTTTTAGAAGAGGCAAAAATGAGATAAAATCATCCTATTGGTCAAAATTTGACGCCCAACCCAAAGTGCACCTATGGGGTTATCTTAGTTTAACCCTAAATAACATCTAGGGCTATATTTAACCCCTCAAAAGTCTACTAAGAGTTGACCTATGAAAATTTAAAATAAGATTCCCTTACATGGATCAACAACCAAGATACCTAACCTTAGATTTCTACAAGGTGACTCAAATATGAAAAAAACTAATAAACAATTTAGTCAGCCATGCCAAATCACATTCACATGTGTCAATTAATACCACATAAAGTCACAACACATCACTACACACATGGCATGCCAAGTAGACATAAACATAAATTAAAATAAAAACAATATTAATAATACATTCAAATATTAGTACATAACAACTAGGTTATTTATCCCTTTGGAGTTAACCTTGGCTTAACAAGATTTTCACATACATCCATCTTTAATTTACCCTCATTTTAATTCCATGATCAATTTCCTGCATACTAGATAAAAATATCAGTAGCTCATGAAAGACAAAATAACATATATATAAAAATACAACCTTAATGATGACATAAAATACATCATATAATCTAATTGCATTTTAACAACATCATATGAAATTTACTTAATCACAAGAATGCATTTACTTAATTTCTATCAAGATATTTCAAGAGCACATATATCTCAAATAACCTAATTTATTAACAAGGTTCATGTCATATAAACATTTCATCTGATTCACATTTCTCGCCTCAATATCAAATTAAAACATAATAATCAAAATTATACAATTCATCAAAAATGATAACATCAAGGCCTAAAAATCAAAGCATGGAAATATATCCTAAATCATCATCCACATAATCAAAGGTCATCACATAATATC
The DNA here is from genome assembly GCA_027943335.1 of Chamaecyparis obtusa. Classification (NCBI taxonomy): domain Eukaryota; kingdom Viridiplantae; phylum Streptophyta; class Pinopsida; order Cupressales; family Cupressaceae; genus Chamaecyparis; species Chamaecyparis obtusa. Next base: position 832,488 of record BSBK01003372.1, on the reverse strand, counting down.
AAAAATATAAAATCCTTGTCCAAAGAGTCTAACACATCAAAATAATGTATCATCATGAGAATCATAAGGTGGAAAAGTCTTCTATGAAATGATGGTACCGGGTGAGGCCTCACATCCTCCCCCCTAGGCATGAACTTCCTCCTGGAGTTCATCAAAACAATGGGGATGCTATGCTCTCATCTATGGTACGTCATCCCATGATGTTGTAACCTCATCATAGAAATCCCACTGGAGTCTAACCTAGTCCATCTCTTAGCCTCAAAGGGCCAACATCTTACACGCAAAAATATGAATGGTCTCTAGTGCTAGCTTCCCATTCGACTCTACCTATAAGGCATCCCAATCAATAATATGAGACTCATCATAAATATATTTCCTCAATAAAGAAGCATGCAACACATTATGGATGTGTGACATGAGAGGTGGAAGAGATAGATGATATGCAACTAGGCCAATCCTCTCTAAGATCTGAAAAGGTCCAACAAAGTGAGGTGCGAGCTTAGAACCCTTTCCAAAATGGATTTGGATCTTATGTGGTTGTACTCTCAAGAAGACTATGTCACCAACCATATAGACACAATCAGTCCTCTTTGCATCTGCATACTTCTTCTACCTATCTTGAGCCTCTCTAAGATGTTGCCTGATCAGGTCTACCTATTTCTCCATATCTATAACCAAGTATGGTCCAACATCTACTCTATTCTCAATCCTATCCCAACTCAAGGGCATCTTGCAAGGTCTACCATACAAAGCTTGATAAGGTGGCATACCCAAAGATGAATGATGCCCATTATTATAGGCAAACTCCACCAAATGCAAGTACTCCTCCTACCTAACCTAATGATCCATCACATACATGTGAAGCATGTTCTCTAACACTTGGTTGACCCTTTCAGCTCGACCATCTATCTTAGGATGATAAGTTGTATTGAAATTGAGCCTAGTGCCCAATGTTATCTACAACTCTCTCCAAAAAGAAGAAGTAAAGAGAGAATCTCTATTAGATATAATCTTACAAGGAATTCCATGAAGTCTGACAATATCTTGCAAGAATACATGTTCCACTATAGGTACTGTGAAAGTAGTATGAATGGGTGAAAAGTGGGCCACCTTGGTCAACCTATCTATTGTCACCATAATAGCATCATGGCGACAAGATGACATAGGAAGACCAATAATAAAGTCCACAGATATAATGTCTCATTTACACTCGGGTACCTCATGTGGTTGAAGAAGCCCACCTGGATGGAGGTACTCTGCCTGAATTCTCTGACACTCCAAGCATCTAGCTACAATCTTAGAAATATGCATCCTCATACTTGGCCAATGGAAAAGTTTCCTCAAGTTCGCATGGAACTTCTTAACTCTAGGATGTGTTGCATAGGGTTCTCTATGATCCTCAAGAATGATAAAATCACACAATCCACTGGAAGAAGGTACATATATGCATCCCCTATGATGAAGAAGACCATCAAACTCAAGGTTATAATCTAAGAACTTCCCCTCAAGGGGTCTCTAAGCCTGAACTAACTAAAAAACCTCTGAATAAAACTCATCCTTAGGAAATTGTTACAATATACACCCTCTCAAATCTATACTAGAAGTCTTGGCTGATAGTTTGTGATGTCTCCTACTCAAGGTATATTCAACCACATTCTCCTTACCCTTGATGTAATAAAAATCAAATTCATACTCGTAAAGAAAATCCATCCACCTCCTCTGCTGAGCATTAAGGTTTGGTTGAGTAAAGATATATTGCAAGCTCTGATGGTCAGAATGAAACTCAAAATGATGCCCCAAAAGAAAATGTCACCATATCACCAAAAAATGCACCACTGCTGCAAGCTCAAGGTCATGGGTAGGGTAGTTAATCTCATGAGTCCTTAGTTTACTAGACTCATAAGCAATAGCTTAACCACCCTGCATAAGGACTACTCCAATCCCATCTAAAGATGCATCAGTGCATACTAAAAAATATGTTGAAGGATCTGAGACTGCAAGGATAGGTGTGTTGGTGAGTTCTCTCTTGAGATATTAAAAGGATCTCTCACACCTCTTTGTCCATTAAAACTTCTTTTCCTTTCTCTATAGGGATGTGATAAGATGTGACACTCTAGAAAACCCCTCGACAAACTACCTATAATAGCCTGCTAGACCCATGAAGCTCCTGACCTTAGTCATAGTGGTAGGTGTTGGCTAATCCATGATAGATCTAATCTTTGATAGGTTAACTACAATCCCATCTCTTGATATCACATGTCCAAGATAGTGAACCTTTGACCTAAAGAAGGCACACTTTGACAAGTTGTCGAACAACTAATTATCCCTCAAGTACTGCAAAACCTATCTCAGGTGGTCCTCATGTTCCTGGTCATCTCATGAGTAGATCAAAATATCATCTAGGAATACCACCACAAATCTATCTAAGAATGAGAGGAATAATCCATTCATGAGACTCATGAATATGGTTGGAACACTCGTGAATCTGAAATGAACCATGGTGAACTCATAGTGGCCATATCATGTATAGAATATAGTCTTGTGGATGTCACTCTCCATAATCCTCCACTAATGGTACCCTGACTTCAGATCAATCTTAGAGAATACACGGGCACCCTGAATTTGATCAAACAAATCATCAATCCTAGGAAGCAGACATCGATTCTTAATGGTCACTTTATTCAACTGATGGTAATCCATGCACAACCTAAGGGAACCATCCTTCTTCTTAACAAAGATGATAGGTGCACCCCATGGTGACACACTAGGATGAATATTCCCTTTCTCCAAGAGCTCCTCCAACTAAATCTTGAGCTCATTAAGCTTGTGGGTAGTCATCATGTAAGGTGCTTGAAATACAGGCTCAACTCCTGGTATAAGGTCATGTAATCACCTAAAAATAGGCTAATAGAACCTAAGGCCCTATTTGCCCTAATTCAAGATAAACTCCTAATTGTGTTAATTAAATTCTTGATAATTAACATAATTCAAAATTTTTGATAAAGTCAATAAAACTTCATAAATCAACCATTAATCATCAATAATTGAGTAAAAATCATATTAATTACCTCTAGGCCTAATTAATTAAATCATTCTAATTAAATGCATGGCTATAATAATTAATTAAAACAAAAAAATAAAAGACTCAAAATGACATGTCACCTCTCAAGGGGACAACAAAGAAACTTTTAACCAATGATATCTCATCACATGGATCACTCACATGGATCAAGTTTGGAGGCATCTCAACCATTCTTCAAGGATCCATCTCAACTGTCCAAATTTCTAAAGTTCTATAAAAGATAAATTTTCAAACCTCAAAAGATATATTAATTGAATTTACACTTACATGCTGCATATTTCATTTCATAGCTAATTAGAGAACACTTCAATTTGCATGCTTAATAGTGAATGAATTAATGACATTTACGAAAGAATCTAGTTTCTTAGTTGAATTTGATTTGAATCTCTCATTCTAACATGCATTGTCACTATTTTAGAGTTTAAATCTGAGATTAAATTTATATCTCTTCATACTTGTGTTAAAGAGAAATAAGATGATTTTTCTTAGTTTAATGGCTTTCAATTGCTTTTAATTTGATTTAAGCTAACAAGTGAATGTTCTATTGAAGTGTTGTGTTGTAGAATTACATTGACCATAAAATACACACACATTTATGGCACCCATCATGGGGCCAAGCCTCGGTCTTTTGTATTTTAAACTACTTTTTTGTCTTGTTTTTGTCAACAAAAGATTGCATCCAAGAAATTGAATTGCATCTCAAAAATAGGGTCACACTCGAGATTTCTTGGATCACATCTAGGGTTTCCCAGATTGCATCTTGTAAGGTATCACATCCTATTTACTTTGGATCACATCTAGGATCCTTAATCACATTTGGTAAAAGGGATTGTTTTTGGTTAAAATAGGATCGCATTTGAGGTCTTATTGATGTGAGTTTTGTTCCACTACAAAATGCAGAATCAAACACTTAATGTTTCAAAGTGAAACATTAAATATCCAACTCTCTCTTGATATAAGGTTACTTCTTATGCTAAGCCTGCAAAGTAAGATCACAAGGTGACTTCAAGGTTTTTTTTACTATGGATACTCACTCACTTGAAATGATGTGATTGCTGATTATCACTTAAGGGGACTTACGCTAGTTTATTCAATATTTGTCAACTGCTCGCACTTTTAGTGATTTTGCCTTACAATGTGCAATGAAATTGTACTTTGTGTATGCACCCTAAAATGGTTGCCTAGACTTTGGGCCCCCATTCATCAATTTATCAATTTCCTAAATCAATGCTTTGTAATATTTTCAATTCAAATCAATTTCCTTGATGAAATCGTAATTAATTCAATTATTTTAATATTTCATAAGGTTTGATCATTTTATCCTAAGTTTTATTTAATTAAGAGAACATGCTCCCTTTTAATTAAATAAAGATCCATTTTAATTAAATAAAAAAATCTTTTAATTAAATAATAAAATCACTTTATCCTAAACCATATTTAATTAAAAGAGCAAATCTCTTTTAAATAAATAAAAAATCTTTTAATTAAATAATGGAAATCACTTTGCTAAAAATAAAAAATAAATAATAAAATAAAAATAAAAAGAAAAAGACTTTTTGTCTACACATTGAATGCACACTTTCCAAGATGAGTGGAATCTCGTTTTGCCTCTTAATCTCTTCCACACATCTTTTTGCTCTCTTAACCATGCCTTTTTGATTTTGCCTCTTGAAAATCTTGAGCACATGGATCAACCAAGATTTAATCTCCACCATTGCTCATTTCTTTTTGCCTCTTAATCTTGACCATCCATCTCTCTTTAAAAGGAGCCTTCTCTTTCTCATTTGAAGCATCTAGATTTTAAGTATTGTTATGCTACAAGTTTGGAGAGCGATTTTGGAGAAAATTTTGAGCACTTGAGCTTGAACATTGCAACTTCTCTTTTCTTGTCTTCTTCTCTCATGCTCCATGGCAATCTATTTAGATTACTTTTATACTTTCATATTAGATTAGATTCATATTTCCTTTCATAGAATAATCTTGCATAAGCATTTTCTTTCATAGATTAGTTTGCTTCCATGCATTGTTATCATATAGAATAGCTTTCATTTTTATTTGCATGCATACTTGATGATCATGGAGACTAGCATTCTTTCTTTTCCTTTTTGAATCTCTCATTTTATGGTGTACTTGCATGGGCACAAACTAGGTCTAATCTAAGGGCCTCCATTATAAACCCTTGCACTCCATGAATAGAGAGCTATGAGTCACCATTTGAGACCTCATTCTTGAGAAATCTTGGATTTAATGACTCATAGAAGTGTGTCAACATTTTAGCACATATTTTTGGCACCCACCTTGGGGCACAAAATTGCATTTCTTACCTCATATTATTTTATTTTATTTTATTGATGATTTTCTTGTGCTATACATACTTCCGTGTGTCTTTATTACAGATTCTCATGTGAGGTTTCTCAGTGTATCACATGAAGAGTTACTGGTATCAGTGATTCCTCATGTGACAAAGGTGTTTTCTCATGCGGCTCTCTGTACTTTCTTGCATGGAATAGGGATCTAGCTCGTGTGAACTTTTGACAGCAGAGACCTAAAATTTGCAGATTTCCTTTCTGATTGCTATTTTCTAACATTTAATGATTGCCATGATTTATTGCTTTGATTTTGATTGCTGAGGCAACATAGCACTGGATTGTAGAGCTTTGGATGTAAGGTGAGTTTCTACAATCCCTATAACATTTGGATTTTGGAATATAAAATGAATCTCTCATGTGTCTAGCTTGAGTGTTTATTGCTTTCATAGATCACACTTCAATTTTGGGCTCTAAAAAGAATATAGACTCACTTTCTTGCATATGTGTTTCACATAGTAATTAGGCCATTTGAACACTATTTGTGGCATTCTTGAGAGAGTGGGTTTCTTACGAAGCTCTTCTTGACGATAGAACCCCTTGTAGATAGGGAGGATATTGTTACTATCTCACGGTCTTACTTGGTTTAGTCTTCAACATTGATCAGTACGTTCTTTCTTGGCCCCACTTAGAGAGCTCGATAGACATTGTTGTTGAGATTATGAACCTTGGTGAGGTGGTTTCAATCTTAGCATTTCAATGAATTTTTTTGCTATGTTTGGGTGAAGTGAAGAGGCTAGAGGATTATGCTCTACTCCCTTTTTGGGAAGTACCAGAAACTCAGATCCTTGAATCTAAACCAAGTCCCCATGTGGTCCTTTTTGTGAGTCACCTTTTTAGAGAGGGTCAACCATAGTGGACATTCCCTTTATTGGGTCAACCACGTGGATAGAACCTCAAGTGATAATAGCCATTTTCCCCATGGTAGTAACAACCGCTATATAAATATCCTTGTGGAAGAAATCTCCATGGGTGTGGTTTCTTGTTGGGCTATTACATTGTTAGAAATAGGGAATACTGAGAGGGGGGGTGAATTAGTATTCTAAAAACTTTATCTTTTCCTGAATTATGGATATAACAGATTATCTTTACACATGCATAACATAAGAAGCTAAACAACATGCATAGCAATAAAACTAAAGAACTCATAACACATGATTTGTTCTCGAGGAAACCTTGGCCAAGGGAAAACCCCGGTGGGGATGGTACTCACAAAGATCCACTAATCAAAAGTATCTTGTTAAGGATGTTGACCCTGTTAGGAGTCTATTACAAGCATATAGTGTATCAGTCTTGATTAAGGGACTATAGGCCTTGTTAGAAGCCTCAACCCTGTTAGGAGTTGGTAGTACAAAATGTGATTACTAGTTGAGCCCACTACCCAAACAAGTAATGTACAATATACACTGATTACAAAAAGAGGTCAAGGTACATAACCTTATACTTTTTGCATCAATATCTCTTCACTGCTCTTTCACTATCGCTATTACATATACATCATAGATCTCGCATATTACATATATCTTTCTTACATTTACAATTACATTTATACAAGTTATTAAGGCTAATAACTATACTTGGTCAGCTACCTTATTAAAAAATAACTTTATCCAAGGGTAAACATCTAGGATGTCATCCCTTTATATTGTTAAGACATTATTTTGATAAATAAAATAATCCCTTAACTCTTTACCAATTTTGCCTTCATATTCTGTCCTGTTGGCTTCACACTATCTTCAGAAAAATTGTCATAACTCCTTCCGTACATGCCGTACTAACTTGTGTTTTGAGATGGGTCATCATTAGTCACCATAGAGTCTATGTTCAAGTGCGCAAGCACTGAACTTACTCCAGTCAATGTCGCAAACAAAAACTGTGTCCAGGTGCACTGGTGAAAATACTGTCTCACACTTAGACAAATTTGCAATGCACTCTGTCATACTTGCTCTCTCACTTGTGTGATCTTCATGTAGATCATATGTTTCCATAATGACAAAATCTATGTAATCATCTCAGCCAAATTTCCAACAATCTCCCCCTTTGTCATTGGTGGCAACATATGAGAAAATTGGCTAAGTGTGCAACTCCAAAATCTCAAAATTGTCAAAATTGTGGCCATAGTAATAACATATATATACTATTCTTATAACTCCTCAAAAAAATCTTATCTCTAATACAATACTCCCCCTAAGAGTATCAATCCTTATCATATACAATCAATTTTCTGCTAAATATCTCTCCCCCTTTGACAACAATGACAAAAGAAAGGTAGGGAGGGCTAAAAAATTGTATCTCAAAAAGATTATACCTTAATCCATTATTGCAAAGCTGGTAGGCTTGCAACACAATCTACAAAATCAATCTTCATAACTTCTATCTCCTTCTCCCATGATTTCTTAATGGAATCTACCACATTGAGTAGTGTGCTCAGTCCATAAGATGCTATTTGACATGCTTGGAGGGTCTCAAAGTTAAACTTTTGAAAATATATCTTAGCTGTAAGACATTCTTCCAACTGCTCTTCAATAATGCTTAACTTCATAGAAATGTGCTCTCTCAAAAGAGTTAGTCTTCTCATTTTTCTATCTCTCTCATCCTGCAAAACTTTGATTTCATCATAAAGCTTTCAAACTTTATTCTCAACATCACATACCTTCACATTAGGGCTAGAAAGAAGGTTACATTCATTCTAAATTTTTGCTTCCTTCAACTTGATCTTCTGATCTTCTTTTACTATCAAGGTCTCTGGTTTTGTACATTGTATGTACAAAGATTTTCCTATTCCCAAATTCTTCCTTAAGTCCTTGATACAAATATCAAGACTGTTGATATCATTTCTGATATTTTGGCTGATGTTCAAAAGGATTCCAGCCTCATAGTCTTCTTGTGCTTTTATCTTTGCAATCTCAGATAAGTTAGTGAACTCATCATCAAAAGTGCTCATCACTTTCTTTGCTTTCTCCAGAGGGTCTGCTTCTACAATCTGTGTAGTTACAACACCTTGTAACTTTTCAGTAAGGTCCTTTAGACATCCTTCTAGAATTTTAACTTTCTTATTCTTCCCAATGATTTTGTTCAAAGATGTGATCAATTCCATCTGATCATCATCATCTACTTCTTTTCCCAAATCCTCAAACAAAGATCCAATTTGCTTCTTCTTTCCAGTCTCAGGAGTACGACTGATTTCTACTTTAGAGGGTACAAGTGCTTGTACTTCTATCACTTTAGATTCTTCAACAATAGATTGGGTCTTCTCTACTTCTACAGTTCTATCTGGTTCATCAAGAGCTGAATTGTCAACAATGTTCTCCAGATTTTTGAATACATTATCATCAGTATCCAAGGTAATCTTTGTACCTTCAACATTCATAGATTCTTCTTCAATGTTTATAGCTAGTGGAGAGGGAATATCCTCTTGTTCTACTTCTTCTTCTTGCTCTGCTGCAACTGATGGCTCTCTGACAATTTCTGCCATAACTTTAACTATTGCTTGTTCTATCTCTGTATTCACTTCTTCATATTGTCCTACCATGATCTGAATGGTTCTCCTTTTAGTCCTTAAATGGGTGCTAAGGGGCTTCAAAATTTGTTCAAGATGTTCATCATCTCTCACATCACATAGTTTCTTCACAATATTCTCTTTGATAGATTTGTCTTACTCTCCTCTTGTGCTCTCTTCTTCCTGTTAAAAAGTTTCTTGAATAAGTCATCAGGTATCTTACCCTGAATAGTGTCAAACTTCTTATTAGCTAGAATCAAGTGCTTGACCACTTCATTTTCAAGATTAAATCTCTCTGAGTAGTGATAGAGGTCATAGTATTTGTTCATCTTAGTAAACTCTCCATCTTTTATAATCTCTTCATTCACTCTCTCAACTCTAGGTTTCCATGCTTTCTTCTTCACAGTAGTGTCATCATCTTTAATTTCTACAACTTTCCTAGGAACTATTGGCACCAAAGTTTTCTACCTCTTACCTGGTCTAGTAGCAATTTCTTTCACTCTCTTGCTAGGTGTGGAGGAAGAGGATCTAGTAGGTTTCCTTGCTTCTTGTTCCTGCTCAGGTTCCTCTACTTTCAATTTGACTTGTGTAGCTTCCTACTGTACTGCACTAGATGACAAGGGAGGTACAGACAAAATCTCTTTTTGTCCAATATCTCTGATTGCTGCTGCTATCTACTTTTCCACTAAGAATTCTTGCTCTGTCATTCCTGAATCTTTTAGTATTCTCTTAATAGTGCTCTCAACTATTTTCTTAGACTGGTTCTCCTCAAGTATAGCCTTTGCGGAGTTGAAATTTACTTCAAAAATTCCAAATCTATTACTGTGAGTGTCAACCTTGCACTTAAGTAGCCTATTCACATATTCTTCTATCTCATTTTTAGATATTTCATAGCCAAGAGGGTCTATGAACTCAATTCTAGGTTCTATTGCTTCAATGTAGGTAAAGTCAGTATCAACCATAAAACATACTTCATTTTTGTATTTCTCCACAAGAGACTATGGGATCCTTGATCTGCTAGTTACCAAGTTTTGAAAAGTCTTCATCACCAACATTGCACTCTCATTTACTTTGTCAATAACATGCCTTATATAGACTTTATTGATCCTTTCTATAGTATTTTGTCCATCATTCTAGTCACTTGCAATGGTGTAAGGAATTCTTCTTAATAAGTGGAAAAACATGTAAGTGATCAAAGATGAAAATCTAAATTGTGCATACTTTTCCTTCTTAATCTTCTAAAAGTTCTCAAACAATTGAATTCTCAGAATTTCACACATATCAACTAGCACTTTGTCAACACACATCAAATAAGCTATGTGTACCATTCCAGCTGCCATGCCATCCTCTCTTGAATTTGCACAAAACTTAGTTATTAGGATCTTGCATAAGTATCTAACATCATGTTGTTGGATCTTACTAATTATAATTCCTCTGCCATTATAGGATGAACCTATGTTATCAATGACTATTTTTCTCATGTTCTTCTCATTTAAAGGAATAGCTCCAGATTTAGACAGTCCTGTGACTTCATGAATCAAATCATCTGTAATGTCTATCACTCTATCTTTTAGCCAAAACTTCCCATTATGAATTCTGCTAAGGATTATCTTAGTGCATTCTTCATTATCAAACTCATGCTGCAATGCATACTTAACAATCTCATTATCTTTTAGATGATCATATCCTTCTTTTAATGATGTGTCCTAGTTGTAAATCTTCTGATACTCATTGGTAAAATCACTATCACTGATGGTTTCTAACTTGCATCCAAGATAACTTCTTACATTCTCTAAATGCAAAACTCCATCTGGTACGAATGATAAAGCTAAACTAGGGTCTTCTTCCAAGGGTTCTACTAGTTCCCTCTTCATTCTAGGTCTATTCTTGTCTCTAACATTGTGTATTAATGAAACATCCATGATTACTTCAAATTCCTTTTACCAATTCAAAGATCTGCCAAGTAAAATACCTCAATATCGCAATTTTAGGGCTTGCGTAGATTCAACACTCAAATCCTTCACCAAATCATTGCAAAATGCTTCCAATCACTACTCTTTGATCTCCTTAACACTAATCATAACCTTTTATTACTTCAATCTCACTTAGGTCTGACATCCCATTCAATTCTTTTGCCGCTTCTTTCCAAAAAGCTATTTTTGCTAACTTGCAAAACTTAAAACTTCTTGCGATCTCGCAAAACATAATAGTTTTCTTTGCGCTCTTAACCATAGCATTAGAACATCATAAACTACCTTGCATTAACTGCACAAGACTCAATTCATCATAAATCTACTTCTACACTAATCTAAGTTCCTAATCTACTGCAATTTTCATAAATTAAGTGCTTTGAGGTAGGTCAGGTAAGGATTCATTCTTACCACTTAATACTTCACCTTTCTGATTACCTTCAATGTTGAGTATGTCTCCTTGATCTGTGCCTTTAACAAACTTCACTTCATCTGTATTACTACAACAACCTTTCTGTCTATTTCTTGCATCTTCATTTCTTCTTTCATGATTTCTAGGGTTAGAGTTAGGATGAAAAACTCCATTGTTCATTCTGCAAAACCTTGCTGTATGTCCAATCTTGTTGCATATTTGACAAATAATTCCATTTTTTCCATATCTTGGTCCAGGTGGATTAATCTATGATTTGCAGTTTCTAGCAATGTGTCCAACCTTGTTGCATCTATAACATATTACTCCATTTCTTCTGTTCATATCTTCAGTAGGTTTCTTATCTGCATTGTTAGTATTCCTAAACATTCTACTATTATTGTTATTCTCAATAAACTTAAATTTTCTACATTCAATAGCTCTATGTCCAAAACCATGACAATTATAACAATAACCATTAAGAGGTCTAAATTGCTTACCTGTGCAATCTCTCTTCATATGACCAATAGTATTACAAGCAAAACATCTACCTTTGAATTCTCTTTGCATACCTTTGGGTGATTCCTCTTGCTTCGATGATTCTTCTTCTTTAGGTGTATCTTCAGATTTGTTGATCTCATCAAACTTCTTCTCATCTATGCTTTTAGATACTTTCAGATCTAGTTTCTTGCTTTCATCATTTGCTTTAAGAGTGTTAAATCCAAGACCAGTCTTATCATAGAATGGTTTTTGAAAAGATGCTTGTTCATCAATCTTCTCACTAGTTGAATATAGCCTTTCAAGTTGTTGCTTGGATTGAGTCAGTTCGCCTTTCACAATCTTGTTGTATTTTTCAAATTCAACATACTACAAATTGACTTTCTCAAGTTCAGATGTTACATTTCCAAGTTTAGATTTCAGTCCTTCATTTTCAGTCTTTAGACTTTCATTCTCAGATTTTAGATTCACTTCATTCTTGCCATTTCCACCTTTCAAACTAAGCTTCATATTTTCTATCTTCAATTCATGCTTAAGGATCTCATTTTCTTTTTGTAAATTATCATCACAATCTTCAATAAGAACTTCAGATTCCTTTTCAGATCTCAGATCTTCCAACTTGTTTTTCAATTTCTCAATGAGGTTCTTTGCATCATCATATTTCCCTTTTAGAGTGTCTCTTTCATCAGTAAGCATATCAATCTATTCAAGAGCTTCTTCAAGATTCTTTTGTAGTTGATCCATATCCATAGAGATCTTACTCAAGCTGCTAGGCTTTCCTTGAATGATTCTTTTCCGAGTAACGAAGCTTTGATACCAATTGTTAGAAATAGGGAATACTGAGATGGGGGGGTGAATCAGTATTCTAAAAAATTTATCTTTTCCCCAATTATGGATATAACAGATTATCTTTACACATGCATAACATAAGAAGCTAAACAACATGCATAGCAATAAAACTAAAGAACTCATAACACATGATTTGTTCTCGAGGAAACCCTGGCCAAGGGAAAACCCCAGTGGGGATGGTACCCACAAAGATCCACTAATCAAAAGTATCCTGTTAAGGATTTTGACCCTGTTAGGAGTCTATTACAAGCATATAGTGTATCAGTCCTGATTAAGGGACTATAGGCCTTGTTAGAAGCCTCAACCCTGTTAGGAGTTGGTAGTACAAAATATGATTACCAGCTGAGCCCATTGCCCAAACAAGTAATGTAAAATATACACTGATTACAAAAAGAGGTCAAGGTACATAACCTTATACTACTTGCATCAATATCTCTTCATTTCTCTTTCACTATCGCTATTACATATACATCATAGATCTCACATATTACATATATCTTTCTTACATTTACAATTACATTTATACAAGTTATTAAGGCTAATAACTTTACTTGGTCGGCTGCCATACTAAAAAATAACTTTATCCAAGGGTAAACATCTAGGATGTCATCCCTTTATATTTTTAAGACATTATTTTGATAAACAAAATAATCCCTTAACTCTTTACCAATTCTGCCTTCATATTCTGTCCTGTCGACTTCACATTGTCTTCAGAAAAACTATCATAACTCCTTCCGTACATGCTATACTGACTTGTGCTCTGAGATGGGTCATCATTAGTCACCATAGAGTCTATGTTCAAGTGTGCAAGCACTGAACTTACTCCAGTCAATGTCATAAACAAAAACTATGTCTAGGTGCACTGGTGAAAATATTGTCTCACACTTAGATAAATTTGCAATGCGCTCTGTCATACTTGCTCTCTGACTCATGTGATCTTCATGTGGATCATATGTTTCCATAATGACAACATCTATATAATCAAATCATCCAAATTGCCAACACAAATCTTCTTAGCATCTCTGATTGATTAAATTCTTGGAATGTGTCAAAACCCCAGTGCACCTAGATTGGAGTTCGCCCTCTTGAGATTGCAAAAGTTGCAGAGTCAAACCATTACTAAGAACCATAGTGCAACCAAATTTTTACTTGCTAGGACTATGTGCATGATTGGGAAAACATTTTGAGAACATGCACAAGTATAATCTTTAAGGAATAACATACTAAGTCATTATTCTTGTTCATGTGCAAGGTTGCTTTTTCCCTTGCTCATTGTTTGAAGACATTTGTTTCTTGAGCTCCTTGATCACTATCTTGCATCCTTGATTGATGGTAAAAATCTATTGATGCATATACTTGGTTATTTAAAACAAATAAAAACTGAGTTCCTGAGTTTAGAACTTGCTGTTAGGCAGTCTGATCCCATTTCCTCGCATGGTTCCCTGCATTCTCTCATGCGAGCTTTCATTTTCTCATGCGAACCGTGTATTTTCTCATGTGGGGTTTCATTTCCTCACACACAGTTTTAGTACAATTTTTTTATAAGTCTTTGTTTTCTCTTTTCCAGTCTAATCCAACATTTTCTCATGTGAGCCTAACATATTTTTGTGCAATCCCTGGCATTTCTTCATGCGGGACTACATTTCCTCATGTGGATCTGTCCTGTAGTCTACCAAATAGTGAGCTGACCCCTGTCATTTCCCGTATTCCTTGGTCGATCTAGATTATAGTAGGTCACTTACCTCATAGTTGGAAGCCTTTTTTCACCTTGGGTTAGTTTGTCTTGACCTCTTGGATTAGTATTCTTTGATTTCATAAGTTACCTTGCTGGGAATCGGTTAGTTGGAGATCATCCTTGTTGAGAAAGTAAACCTTTTGATTCTTTGATAACACACTTGGAGAGTTTTAGTAATCTCTTGTCCAATTCAATTCCATCCAAAATCAAATTCAATCAAACATAACTTGGGTAAATCATTCTCCTAATCCATATGTGTTAGGGTATTCACCCATTTATTGGACACCTTTGTGGCAGTGTTGGTTTATGCCTTTTGCAAAAATTCTATCTTATCATCTCTCTTTTGGACAATTGAGTGCTTTTACTATCCTAGTTTGATACCAACATTTCTTAGGGTCATCTTATCACCAAGGATCTTTTATTTCATGTTGGTTATAACAAGATATCAAGTAAATCAAGGAAAATGACCTCAAGTAGTCTTTGACCAATTACCCTTAGTTCAAACTCACCAAAAATGTAAGGGAAAAGAGCCCATCATTGATCAATCTCCTAGGAATACCACATAAGTTTGGTTTGATCCCAAGAGTAATCTTAGTGAGTTGAGCACACCCTTAGTACCTTCTCATTAAAATATGGATATAAGTTACATAATGACTCAACGAGAGAGGGAAGAAATGGATAAAAGTCTGGACAACATATTTGAAAGGCATAGAGACACCATTCTGTTTGGCAGTTCCTCTAATGAAAATCGACCAGTTTCACCCCTTATCTCAACTAGATATTTGGATACACACCAAAGGGCTAAAAGGGAAATGAAGAAATCCTATCAAGAAGAACAATCAAAACATGATAGTCAAGACGATGAACCTTATGATACTCATGTGAATGTAGCATATACCAATGACTTGTTTAAACATTCAAGACCAAGTTCACCGCTCCAAACAACTTCAAGATACACAAATGAAAGACTCAAGAGAATTGAGCATGAAAAGAAAGCCTTCCTAGATGAACAAGCTACAAAGGAAGAGAATTTTAGACTCCTAGAGTCAAAATGACAAGCCTTATTGGAAATAGAAAGGAGAGCCACACAAGAAGAGAAAGACAGAATCTTGGCTCAACAACTCAATGATTAATACAACATGTGTGTTGATGGTGGAAACAACTCTCCTCCACCCACTCCTCCTAAGAATCCATGAAGTGGAAGATATTCAAGATCATCTTCATGATCTCGTAGTCCTAGAGGTAGAAGGGCTTCACAACAAGAACATTATAGGAGACAAACACCTCCTAGGAACTCAAGAAAACCTTCTCAACGTGCTCACCATGGTTCACAATATGGGGGTAGTAGCTCAAGTTTTTACCTCAACTCCCAAGATTTCATAAAGATACAACAAGAACCACTCTTCCAATAGTATGTGGAGAGATACTTGGAGCAAAACAAAGATAAGTTCCTAGAGAGTTTGATCAACAAGGGTGCTAGGGTCTCCTATAATTTTGATGTGGACAAGAAGATCAAGAAGCAAAGTCCATCCCAAGAAGAAGAGATCAAGAAACTTAAGCATATGATGGAAAAGGTGTTGGCACCCAAGAGTGCATTCTCACTTGATTTAATTTGTCCTAATCCTTTTGACAAGAGTGTGAGCATGAAAGACTTTCCTAGAAAGGTTGATATCCCTCCATATGACAAGTATGATGGTAATGGAGATCCACATGATCATGTGCATCAGTTTTATATTATGAGTTTTCAGTTCCACCAAGATGACTCATACCTCATGAGATTGTTCCCAAGGAGTCTTAAGGGTCAAGTGATGGAATGGTTCACCAACATAACTCCCCCCATCAAGAATTTCAAAGAGCTAGTCCATAGATTTTTCCAACACTTTTCTTACAACCTTTCAAGATCTATCACCATGTTGGACTTATGAAACTTGAAGCAACATCAAGGGGAATCCTTTGTCACTTTCTTGCAAAGGTGGAGACAACAATGTTCCCGCTACTCTAGGACCATTCCTGAAGATGATAAGATTGACATCCTTATTATCAACTTGGTTCCTAAGATGCGGTATGAAGTTAGGAAAATGGTCTTTGATTCCTTTGACACCATGGTTGAAACCACATGTAGAATTGAGGATGTTTTGAAAGAACAAGAAATTTTGGCCAACAACAAAAACAATAACAATGGTCAAAATAACAACTCTAATAAGGATAAAGGAAAGAACTCACATTGGAATAGGAACAAACAAGTGGTCAATGATGGAGTTGTGGACTCTTCTCAACCCAAAGATCAAGCTGTTGTTCATTTGTCTAGTGCTATTCAAGCTATGAAGATCAACTCATCTAACCAACAAGAGTACAAGCCAAGATATCAAGATAAGCCCAAAAAAGAGAGGCAATAGTTTTCAAAGCTTGGTGATTCTTATGAGGATGTCTTGAAAATACTCATTGCCAACAATATTGTGTATCCTCAAGATCCCACAAAGCATTATGTACCTAATGTTAAGCCACATTTATGGGATGAGAAAGCCTTCTGCAAGTTTCATAATGGTGTTGGACATGATATTTGAAACTATTGGAAACTTAAGCATATCATCCAAGATCTCATTGAGAATGGAAAACTTAAGATAGATGGACTAAACACCAACACTGATCATAGGGCATTCAAAGAGCCTTTTCGAAAGTATGAAAAGGGGGGGAACCTCTAAACCTAAGAATGGAAAGGTTGAGATCAATTACACTTACACAGTTGTGGAGAATGTTGTCAAAATGCTTGAAGTTGTAGAGGAAAATGTCAACATGATGATAAATAAAGATCCCTATGGTTATGATCTAGACATGGAATCTCCTCCTATCTTTGATAAAGAACTTGCCATGGTGCTAAGGGGTCCTAACTATAGGATGTCATCCAAAACTCTCAATGCTATCACATGAAGTGAAGGTCCCATTGTCATTAGAGGACCCAGTTCAAGTCAACCTAGTAAGCCAAAGCAAGTGGCATCCAAGAATGTCACCTCAAAACCAACTGTGAATCCTAAGTTGAGCTATAATCTTGTAGATCAGTTGCAGAGAACCCCAACTCAAATTTCAATCTTTGAGCTCGTAGATTTGTCCCTGAGACACAAGCAAGTCCTTGAGGATGCCTTGCATGCAAAAAATGTTCCTAACAATTTAGACGTTGACCAATTCCAGAACATGGTTAATCATATTGCTAACCCTCATTACCTTACCTTTTTGAAGGATGATGATAAAGCTCTGAGTCACCCACACAACCTCACCCTTCATATTGAAGTCATGATTCACAAAATCCATGTCAGGCGTGTGTTGATAGATGGGGGTGCTAGGCTTAATATTTGTTCCTTGATTCTTTTGAAGACATTGGGTTATTCTAAACAAGTCATAGATACTAGAAAGAAGATCACTATCAAAGCCTATGATGAGGCAGAAAGGAGTTCCAAGGGGTTGGCCATCCTTATTGTTAGGATTGGCCCTATTGAGAAGGATATTTTGTTTCAAATTGTTGATGCTGGTCCTTTGGCATATAATATCTTACTTGGTAGACCATGGATTCATGATATGCAAGCAGTGCCATCTATCTACCATCAGTGTGTTAAGTTCCCCTATAATGGAGTAGAGATTTGTATACCTATGGATAGCACTTTATCTATCAACTCAATTTTTGCAAGTACTCATGTTCCCCTCAATAGAGAAGTAGAAGATTTCATTGTGATCTTAACAGAATGCAAAGACAAGTTCAAGTTGGTAGACCTTGGTGTAGGGGGGTATCAACTTAAATCCTTTACAAAGCTTCCAGTTTCACCTAGGTCTTATGGAAAACCTTCACAAGAAATGAGACCTTCCTCTTCAGCTATGACTTTATTTGGCACATTTGTAGAGTCCTCAGTGCCTATTCAAGATGAGAAAGAAGAGGTGGCTATTAAAGACTGGATATGTAGAGAAGAGAAATACATGCACAATGAGAACTTCTCTCCCTCTCCTAAGGCTTATGGAAGAGGGTATACTTTTGTCAAACAAATGGGCTATCCTAGACATGGCCCTCTTAGTCACAGAATGGATGCTAGAGATAAACCTCTTAATCATGCTCTTTTTGGATGAAAGTCTAAGAAGACAGTTGGCCTGGGATTTGCAAATCATAACAAGAAGACTGCTCCTATCCTTGATGAGTCAGATAGTGAAGATGAATAGGAATACATGCCTAATTTGACAAATCAAAAAGATATGTGTGAAGATTGGGTCCCTTCCACCAATCTCCTTTGGGGAGATTCAGATAATCCAGTTGCTCATGAAACAGTTGCAAACTTAGAACAAGAAGAATCAGATGTAGAAGATCCCATTAGAGAAAGTCAATGAAATAATATTATTCATTTGATGGAGAGAGGTGTTACCCTTGATGATATTAGAGCTTCCACATCAAGATGTCCCAAACCTTCATGGTGTAAACAACCTAGTCGGGATTCAAAAACTGATTCACATGAGTATGAATGGGACTCTCTCTCAGAACCTTCTACAATTGACATGAATGTTGATGTCATCCACACTTATAGTTTTCAACTCAAAGTAGCTGATGAGTCATGTGTAAGATTATAAGATTTTAACCCACATGTTACCTTAGTGGATGATTCTTCACTTTTTAGGATGAATCCTAATTTGGGTAGCTTAGAAGGATACTTGACAGACTCTAACTCTTCGGTCACCAAAGATGATATCATTCACATTCACAACCTTGAACCAGTCATTGACTTACCTCTTGCTCATCCTAACCTCATTGATTGGTCCCAATGCTATCAAGAACCTGAGCTCGTAACATTCCAAAATGACTATGAGATAACTTGCTACTTGAATGCCATTGAACCTGTAGTCTCTCCCACTAGTGAGATGACTACCATCATGACTGAGCCAGACATCAAGTACCTTAGTCAAAAAATAAAAAGAAAAGAAAATCAAAAGAATAAGAGTTCTAATGGTGAAAACCACTGTGTGGCAGTGTTAGAACCAAAAAAAGTAAAAATAAATGATGTATCCAAGGGTGAAAACCTCTTCGAGGTGCCTAAGGATGAGGTACTTGATCATCTCCCTAGCTACTTTCAAGATAGATCTTCAGTGCTTATCGAGCCAACACAAGCAGTAATTTAGGTAAAAATGAGGCTCCCTAGATAGTACACTTGGCTTAGTCCTTGTCACCACAAGAAAATGAAGCTTACACTAAGTTCTTACAGAAAAAGAAGATCAATTTTTCTTGGACTTATTCAGATATGCTAGGGTTGGACACTAATCTTATTATGCATCACTTGTCCATAGGTCCAAGTGTAAAACTAGTTAAATAGAAATTGAGAAAGATGCATCCTCACATAGCTCTTCTAGTCAAAATAGAATTAGAAAAACTCCTTGGTGTAGGATTCATAAGAGCTATTGACTATGCTGAATGGATATCAAACATTGTACCAATTTCCAAACATGACAAATCCATTTGAATTTGCACAAATTTTAGAGATGTCAATAGAGAATGCCCAAAGGATGACTTTCCACTTCCCAATATAGACATGATAGTGGATATGACTATGGGTTATGAGATTTATTCTTTGATGGATGGTTTTTCTAGATACAATCAGATTAAGATAGCTCTTGAAGATCAAGAAAAGACTACATTCACTTGTGCATGGGGTACCTATTGTTGGAACATTATGCCTTTTGGATTAAAAAATGCAGGAGCCACCTATCAACAAGCTATGACAACCATTTTTCATGACATGATGCATAAAAATAAGGAAGATTATGTGGATGACACCTTGGCCAGGTCTAAGAAAAGAGACACACACTTAGATGATTTAGAAGTCTTCTAGATCACATGGAACAATTTCAACTAAGGTTAAATCCTAAGAAGTGTGCATTTTGTGTCACCTTTGGAAAACTTCTAGGATTCATAATTTCAGCAAAAGGAATAGAGGTGGACCCTAAAAAAGTCCAAGCAATCATGGATATGCCACCTCCTAAAAACATTAGTCAAATGAGGAGTCTTTAAGGATGTCTTCAATCCATAAGGAGGTTCATTTCATAGTTGGTAGATAGAGCTCAACCTTTCAACAAGAACTTACACAAGGGAGTCAAATGTGTTTGGAATGAGGATTGTCAAAAGAGCATAAATCAAATCAAGAAATACTTGGAAAATCCTCCTATTTTAATGCCTCCTATCCCAGGGAAACCACTTATTTTGTACATTTCAGGGAAAGAATCTTCCTTGGGGGCATTACTAGCTCAACTTGATGAACATGGGAAAGAAAGAGCAATATACTACATCAGTTGTACTCTTGTTTTATATGAGGTTAATTACACCAATATTGAGAAGGCTTTCCTTATGGTGGTGTTTTCTTCCCAAAAGTTGTGATATTACATGCTTGCACACACAATACACCTCATAGAAAAATTGATCCACTCAAGTATTTACTCGATATGACTGCCCTTATAGATAGACTTGCTAAATGGATGATGATCCTTTCTAAGTTTGACATAGAGTACATTGAGCGTAAAGCAATTAAAGGACAAGCCATAGCAGATCAATTGGCTGATTTCCCAATACAAGATAGTGCACCTATTCAAGTTGACTTCCCAGATGAGCACCTCATGTATATGATTGAAAGAACATGGAAAATGTTCTTTGATGGATCTTTTATGAAAAATGGTCCAGGAGCTGGTGTGTTGTTTGTTTCTCCTCATGAGTACATGATTCCTAAGTCTTACAAGTTATTGTTCCCATGCACAAACAACATTGTTGAGTATGAAGATTTAACAAATGGACTTAAGATGGCCATAGAATGGAGAATCACAGAGTTACACATCTATGGGGATTCATAGCTGATAATCAACCAAGTCAATGAACAATATCAAATAAAAAATGAGAAACTGGTACCTTATAAGAAAATGGTTGATTCCTTGAAATGATACTTCACATTTGTCATGTTTCAGCAAATCCCTAGAGCAGAAAACAAGGCAGTTGATGCTATGGATACACTTGCTTCACTCCTTCAGTTAGAGCAACATGAATCTGTGTGTGAATTTTGTACCTATTTTGTAGACACAACACTTCAATAAAACATTAGAGGTTAGCAAAAATCAAAATCGTGCAATGAATTGAAAGCTAAACTAACTAGGTGATTAACTGCCTTCTAATAAGTGCAAGTATGATGTTCTCAGATTGTTATTGAGATCAGTGACCTTGACGACACCTAAATGAAGGATTTGAATGCAAAACTGATATGAAATATGAATGCAAATTAATCTATTTTAAAAAAATTTTAGATGCAATTGTGAATGAAAACTTGATATGAATCTTAATCTAGAATGAACTAATATGAAATTGATCCAACAATGATATGAAAATGAATCTAAATGAATGTAAAAAAACTAAATTGATCTCACAATAGCCTTGATTCGCAATAAGCTTTGATTCTCCAAATTCCAATTCTTCAAAATAGTTGTGCAATTCATAGATGATTTTGGCAGAGTAAGCTCACAAAATTATGAGATGATTTGTGAAGAGCTGAGTCTTGATTTTATAGAAATCTAGGGCTTTGGAGGTGCATGAATAAAAGCCATAAATCACTCAAATAACTCAGGTTGATTTTTGAGTTATTTTTAAATAAAGGATAATTAACTCACAAAAACATGCAAAAGCAGAGTTTAACTCAAAATAGAGTTTAGATTTAATTGATAATTGATAGTTATCTGCTTTTCTTGATTGTGCATGTTTTATTTATGAATTAATTTAATAATAAAGTGATTTATTTCCAACTCAACTGGTTTTTAAAAATAAAACAATTGATTTATGGGTTAATCAATCATTTTTCAAACTTTTATTCAAAAACAATATTATTAAAAATTGACAACTTGCTTTAATTAATTAAATAAGAATTTAATCAATTATTCATAGGATTTTGGATTTATTGTCAAAATTAAATAATAAAATTTAGGAATAAATATAATTAACTTCAATTAAATAATTAAGTGGCATAATTAAATCTAATTAATTAAATATTGAGAATATTCAATTAAGCAAACTTTAGGATAAATATGATTTATCACCAAATAATCATTAAATTAAAGATAATTATGATAAATAGGAATATTACTAGGAATATTCCCCGATGCAGAATTTAAGATAATCAATTAGGATTCAATGATGTGCTGATGTGCCTTAGGACTTTGATGTCAATTTCGTTCGATGTGTCGATTTAGGAGGTTAATGAACCCATAGCCCATTTTTGGGGTATTACAAAATCAAGATTTGAATTCTTGGTGGAAAAGCTACATCACCCTATCTATGACTCCCAAGAAATCCATGTTATTTGTACCCTTGTTGGTCACGAGTCATCTTGTTATGGTTCCATTTACTCATACCTTTGTGATGGCATTATCCCTGAAACCTTTAACCGATCTGAATGCAGAAACCTTACTCAAAATGCCTCTCATAATTCCCTTATCTCTGGTGATTTATATAGGAGGGGTCTAGATGGAACACTTCTTAGAAGCTTAGAAAAGGAAGAATCTAACCAAGCATTAGTTGACATTCATGAGGGCATCTATGGGGGACATTCCAATGGTCTTTCCATAGCCTGAAGGTTGCTTAAGGAGGGGTACTATTCGCCTATGATGCAAATTGATGTAGTAACTTTTGGAAAGTCATGTGACAAGTGTCAAAACCATGGTAACCTGATACATGCTCCTGGCAGGGAGCTCATTCCTTCTATATCTCATTGGCCATTTCAGCGCTGGGAATTTGATCTTGTTGGGTAGATTCATCCCAACTCATCAGGTGGACACAAGTTTATCATTACTACTACTGATTACTTCACTAAATGGGTAGAAGCTATCCCACTTTCTATTGCCTCAGGCAAGACAGTCTCTCTATTCATTCTAAACCATATCATTTGTTGATATGGAGTGCCTTTTGAGATTATCACTGACAATGGAGGTCAGTTCAAAAATAAGGACCTTAAACAACTCTACAAGAAATTCAAGATTAAAAAACATTGGTCCTCCATTTACTTCCCACAAGGAAATGGTCAAGTAGAGGCATCAAACAAGACCATTCTTAAGATCCTACATAGAATAGTTTGTAAGAATGGTAGAGATTGGCATTTATAGATAAATTCGGCTTTATGGGCCTATAGAATGAGTATTCGTACTCCTACTGGGGCTACTCCTTTTTCCCTTACATATGGTGCTGAAGTAGTGTTACCTTTAGAGGTTGAGATTCCTTCACTTCGAGTCTCCCTCAAAGGTCTAGTTACAGATGAGGACTACTGTGCCATGAGACTTCAAGATTTGGAACTTCTAGATGAGAAACATCAAGCATCATTTGACCATGTGAGGGTTTATCAAAAGTGCATGTCCAAAGCCTTCAACAAAAAGGTTCACCCTAGAGAATTCCAAGTGGGAGATCCTGTTCTACGTGAAAATCCTAAGAATCAACATCATAGAGATCAAAAGGGAAAATTTGAACCTAATTGGCTTGGACCTTACATCATTACAACAACTTTTGGGATAGATGCTTATTTATTATCTACTATAGAGGGAGAGCAGCTCCCTGATCTTATCAATATCTTGCACCTAAAGAAGTTCTATCCATGATGCCCATTCTGTCTGGGGGCATTCTTTGTACATACTTATTGATCCTGAAAAAATCCAAAATATGGTATATTGTCAAAAATTCTAAAAATTGGAAAATGTCCTAAAAAATGATCATCTTAGTGAAAACCTAGCAATATGTGCTTTGATGTATCTCATAAAAAAAAAAATTCCAAAAATACAAAAAAATTAGAAAAATTCAAAAATTCAAAAAAAATATAGAAAAAGTGCTTTGGTGAAAACCTAGAAACAGGGGCCTTGGTAGCAAAAATACAAAAAAATTATAAAAAGTCCCAAAAAAATAAAAGTTGCAATAAAATCCAAGTGGTGAAAACCTAGAAACGGGTGCTACTTAAGGCCTTTGCACCCTTGTTTCTTAGCACACGTCCTCGACAATTAGCCTTTCTCCATCATGCCTTGTCCTTGTTGCCTTGGTTTGGAATTGGTCTTTGTCTTTGTCTAGGGGGCATAACTGTGTTAGCTTTGGTCTCTTGGATGTGTTAGTCTTTAGGACACCTCGCAAATGGTGTTTTTCAACACCAGCCCAACTGTGTTTTTCAACACAACCCCTTGCATCGAGTTTTTTTCAACACTTCTCAGTTTGGTCTTACCCAGTTTTGTCATGTGATCTTACCTGCTTGCAACCATTCGATCCTTATCCTCAGAACTCAGTATCAGTTAAAAAACTTAAATTTTTAAATGCAACACTTAATGCTTGAGCTATGTCATGATCTTTTCTTTGTGTGTTGACTGTTATTGATTTTCGTTGAGTGTCCTTGTCTAATAAGTCTCTTTGGGATGCATAGCTAGAGGACTTGGGGCATGGGGGATGTTTTTATTTTCTTTCTACTTGTGGGTGTGGTCTTGAAGCTCTTGAGTGTCTCTTTTTGTTCCCTTGAAACACTTAGGATATTTGAGGCATCATCCTTGACTATTTTTACACAACCGTTCTTGTGGTCATCTTGGCATCTTTGCCTTGATGAGAGCATGGTTTTGCTACATTAAATTGGGTAAGATAACATCGAAGTCATCTTGACCTTTATGTCTTTGATGCTTATGTTAGAATCTTTCCACATTCCAATCCGATATCAATCACATTCATATCTTCATAGTTGTACTTGTGACTAGTGATGATTGTGTGATTTTTTGATGTCCGTTAATAATGGCCCAATGATGAAAATAAGTTCCTTTACATTCTCTAATGCATGATGAACACAAAATCCTATGTTACAGTTGCTCTATTGCAAGAACACCTTTGCATTTTCATGTAGCTTGCATTGTTAGACTTCATGTTAATTTGCATTTTTAGGCTGCATTATGTGTTTGAGAGGGTTTCCTTCATCTTTCTTTTTGGACTTTTAATCAACTGTGGTCACGTTTTGATATTCATTTCCTTATTTTCTTTCGTGATCTTAATCAAAATTTTCTATCTTAAACAGTTGATTGATTTTGAGGCATCCTCTTTCTTGAGGCAAATTCTCTTTCTTCTCTTCATTTCTTTCACCTCTTCCAAACTTCTATCTTCCATTCACTTTCACGTCACTTCTTTTCTTCTAATTCAACCTTGGGGCATAATCTTTCTTGCTTGATCTACCTTGGTTCCGTGATCCTTATATCTTTCATCTTACATCAAGAACCTTATTTTTTAGTTTGATTTGATCAAATTGATCAATTTACTATTTCTCCTCTATCTCATTTCGATTTCAATAATGAGGGGGCAGTACCTATCAAACTTCAGTCCTTGATTCAGCTTTATCAATCCTATCAATTTTTTTGCTTGGGGCAACCTTGCTTGAGACTTGACAATTACCTATTTACAGTGGTGTTGGCCTTGTCTTTTTCAATTAGCTTATCTTTGTCCTGATGTGTTCCCATCCGTCGATCACACGTCTGGGTTGTTTTGTAATCCCAAATTGATCTCACATTTCAACTTCATTCTTTGACTACATATGTTCCCATGAAGATCACACATTAGTCAAAGAGGGGCAAATGTATGCACCCTAAAATGGTCGCCTAGACTTTGGGCCCCCATTCATCAATTTATCAATTTCCTAAATCAATGCTTTGCAATATTTTTAATTCAAATCAATTTCCTTGATCAAATCATAATTAATTCAATTATTTTAATATTTCATAAGGTTTGATCATTTTATCCTAAGTTTTATTTAATTAAGAGAACATGCTCCATTTTAATTAAATAAATTTCTATTTTAATTAAATAAAAAAATCTTTTAATTAAATAATAAAATTAGTTTAGCCTAAGCCACATTTAATTAAAAGAACAAATCTCTTTTAAATAAATAAAAAATCTTTTAATTAAATAATGGAAATCACTTTGCTAAAAATAATAAATAAATAATAAAATAAAAATAAAAATAAAAATATTTTTGTCTACACATTGAATGCACACTTTCCAAGATGAGTGGAATCTCGTTTTGCCTCTTAATCTCTTCCACACATCTGTTTGCCTCTTAACCATGCCTTTTTGATTTTGCCTCTTGAGAATCTTGAGCACATGGATCAACCAAGATTTAATCTCCACCATTGCTCATTTCTTTTTACATCTTAATCTTGACCGTCCATCTCTCTTTAAAAGAAGCCTTCTCTTTCTCATTTGAAGCATCTAGATTTTAAGTATTGTTATGCTGCAGGTTTGGAGAGCGATTTTGGAAAATATTTTGAGCACTTGAGCTTGAACATTGCAACTTCTCTTTTCTTGTCTTCTTCTCTCATGCTCCATGAAAATCCATTTAGATTACTCTTGCACTTGCATATTATATTAGATTCATATTTTCTTTCATAGAATAATCTTGCATAAGCATTTCCTTTCATAGATTAGTTTGCTTCCATGCATTGTTATCGTATAGAATAGATTTCATTTTCATTTTCATGCATGCTTGATGATCATGGAGACTAGCATTCTTTCTTTTCCTCTTTGAATCTCTCATTTTATGGTATACTTGCATGGGCACAAACTAGGTCTAATTTGAGGGCCTCCATTATAAACCCTTGCACTCCATGAATAGGGAGCTATGAGTTGCCATTTGAGACCTCATTCTTGAGCAATCTTGAATTTAATGACTCATAGAAGTGTGTCAACATTTTAGCACACACTTTGATTTTCAACTTCTCAACTTAAACTTAAACTTAACTTCTATTGCTATTTCTAATTTTAATTATGAATGCAAGGAATGTGCGAATGGACTTGGACTCTACTAGATGTGATCTCGCCAGCAACTCCACCCACCTAGAGAAAGCTTCTACAGTAGACTTAAATGATTTTCAAATTAATACATCCTCCCTAGTCCCATCAAACGGATACAAACTAAAGGTTCAATAACAATTGCAGTTAGTGCTCTTTATCATCAGATCACCACACAAGGCACACTTATAATCAGTAAGAGGATAGTGGCTCGGATTTGTTTGAGTCAAGTAAGTAAATATCCACAATTCATTGATTCAACTAAACTAGTTAAAACAAATTCTATTCTAGCAACCTTGAAAGAAATCTAATCTAAATGAGGAATGTAGGTCACCATGCAATAATGCAAACCTGATCAAAATAATTCACCATGCAAGATAAAATAATGAAAAGTAGAGAAAATTTGGCATTATATTAGCAAAAATTCTCCAATACAACCTCTTTTTCAAATGAGAGAGATGGGGTTTATGTAGGAGCTCCAATTACAATGAACAACCAAGATTGATTTAGAATCAAGGGCCTAGATTAATCCATTACAAACCCTAATTAGGACAACCAAATGGAGCCAGTAGAAATGAAGCACCATCAAAAGAGCCAATGAGAAAATTCAAAACTTTGAGGACCAATAGGGAATGAGGGAACTGCCTAGTCATCGAACAACTCATCATCCAGGATGTCCACTCCCTTTACTTTCTCTCTTTTAGAAAACTTGATGAACTTAAGAAAAATTTATTTAAGTTCCTCCATGTCAATATTAGGAAGGTTGCATCTCCATAATCTCTAACTGTTCCATGCATGTACCCAATGTGTCATCCCAATCTGTAGTCTTCAACCGTGGATCATTAATAGGAAGCATAAGTGAGAGGAAACCAGTCAAGTGACTCTCCTCAAGAGAATCCACACCTATAAAATAAATTGACTCCAATTTCCCCATTAGCTCCTTCAAATCTAATTCATTGGAAGCATCAATATCAAGGACAAGAAAATCCTTGATTTTAATTAGAACCCTCGAACGTATCCCTAAGATTGCCTAAATGTTACCATAGTGTGCGCATGCCTACTCATAAGTAGTCTTCCTAGTAATCAATGAGAGGTACCAATGGCCAAAGTCATAAGCACTACCCTTATCAATCACTCCCCCTTGTACCAAAAATGATGGGGGGATAGCTCTCAATGCCTTGAGATGAGGAATGACCTTTTGTTTGAAGGGTTGAAACTCCTCCCAAATCTCTTCTAATCCTTGCATTTTATTCATAAGCATAGTAGTCATTTCATATATTCAAACCATTTTGGTAAGGAAATACTCTGCTCATTCTCTGATATCCTTTGCCCATTTCCTTACCATGCTATAGGTACAATGTGAGTCCTGAGAGGTGGGAACATAAGGAACACGTGCTTCATCCTCTTTCCTAGATGGATTCACATGTTTGTTTATTATTTCCTTCATCATCAAATTTTCCATCTCAAGATCTTCCTTTTCTTTGATCAACCTATCCATCCTTTCTTCTATAACACTTGCATTGTCCCTCCATTCCTAAAATTCTTGATCTATAGTTGTTGGCCCAATATTAAATGAAGAGATATGGTAATCATGGGGATAAATCTCATCCTCATTCCTATGTTCAATGGGGGTAGCCAAATGTATAGTGTGGGAACCTCTCTTATCTCTAGTAATTTTGTGGACTTTCCTTGCTGGCCTAGATTCACCTACTCTCCCTATCCTGTTAAGAAATGTGTCAATATCATCTATAGGGGGATCTCTTCTACCCTTCTTCTCTTCTTCATGCTATCTGTAAACCAATCAAGAACTGTGGATAAATCCAAGCCACACTCTATCTGTTCATCTTCATCCTACCCCTTAAGTGATGAAATAAGGTCATCCTCCATCTCCCAAGTGTTAGGATCAAACTATCCCATATCACCTCCTAAATCAACTACCAGATGCACCATGGGGGAAGATGGAAATATCTTCATGTTCTGCTACACCAAATGTGTAAATGAAGCTGCGTCTTGACCATCCTAGGCTAGGATCTTTGTATCACCACCCTACTCTAAATCATTGTCCATGATCCATGTCCCTTCCTCCCTAGATGATGTCAAACCAAGTATAAGAGTTGGAGTGGCTAGCCTGGGTCTTTTATCTTCAAATTTTGAACTAGTTATCTTGTCACTTGATGCTCGAGGTGTTACTACCTCCTTATCATCTCTCCTTTTAGTCTATTTTGTAGCCTGAACATGCAATCTTGAGATGCTAGTGGTTCCTTCCTTATCCCTAGAAGAAGACTCTTCACTTTTCATCCTTGCATAGGTGAATGTGACAACCTATTTCATGAACCTATTCATCTACTTGTCCACCCATGCCCTTGATCTATCCATGACCACCCTCATCAAAATTCCAAAGTCTGAAAGTTCTTCGTTTAATGACCAATTAGGGGGTTCAATTGCCGCCTTCTCATATTCATAATTGAGGTGGATAATGCACCCATCATCTTGGACCTCATCAGGAATAGGGAAGACACCACACTTCCTCATGAAAATCAATGTCATTCTGGACCACGTCTTCCTCCTCTCTGCTTCTTCATCCATGAGATTCATCCAATAATCTTAAATGCCTTCCTTGTGCTTGTACTTCATGCCTTTGTGAATCTAAATTCTCTAGAATGGATCAAAATACTTCCTTTCCTTATATGTTACAAGCTGATAAAAATGTATCTCTGTACTAGCTATCTCGACTACCTGTAAGGATGGACAAGACTCAAGCATCTTCCCTAAGGTAATAGAGGAAGGAATTCCTTGTCTGTGCTTCTCTTTCTACATGAGGTTAAATTCTGAGAGTTGTCTAACCACCTCCAATAGAACCATTTTATTCATGGGATACCTAGGGAGTCTGTATGGTTCTGAGGAAAATCTGTCGATCCTGATATAGGTGAATGTAGGGAGCTAGATATACCAATTTCCATATTGCTCTATCAATGCAATTGCATCCTTGGACAATCTCTTGTGTGTCTGCCCATGCAAAGTGTGAGTGATACTCATTATGAAGATGTCATTAATCCTCCTATAGCTTTCTTTCCTATGTAGCTACAATTCAGGATAACAATCATAGACCTTGAATTTGTCTTTCCCATTTCCAATCTCGCCTCAACATATATGGCCTGGATAGTACACAGTGCTTGCTAGTAGATAGATTATGTAAGAACTCATGTAGAATTGTCTTGTCCTTTTTAAGTCTCTCAACTATGCATCCAAGTTATAGCTTATTATCCTTGCCCAATTGATCATTATTTATCCCAAGGCAATCTCTTTTATGAAGTAAAACATCCAAGGATCAAAGAAAGCGCCTTGAGGTGAGCCCATTACCCTATTCAACATAAAAATCAAGTCACTGTACTCCTCCTTTAAGTATTCACTTGACAACCTCTTTGGCAATGTGGAATTCTATTTTCATGGCTCATGGATCCATTTTTTGTTAATGATGTCCATACATGCATTAGGTTTCACATCAAATAGTCCTTTGGTCTCTTCCTTAGTTTGGACTTGCATTCCAAAGTGGTAGGGAATAGAAAAAGTCTCTCTTATTGCCTCCTCATTTAGAAATGAAAACACTTTTCCTTTGGCTCTGATGGTCCTGGTGTCTGGATCATAGTTCTTCACACATTTCATAATGAGCTCGCTGCACTAGATTACTGCAAGGAATCCTGCTACCTGATAGAGTCCACAACCGACTATATTGGCTGCTATCCTTGAAAGAAATTGATCCCTATGTCCGTACATTCTTCCTATCAGTCCTCTCATATCAAGGTGCTCCATATTTGTATCTAAAACTTTACCCCATCTGGATGACATCAAAGACTCTGGATAAAAGCCTTTAGATAGTCTCTTAGTCAGCACTATCCTTGCTACAAATATTTTTGGTTCTACCATTCATGTATGAAGCTCGAAGTTATAAAGGATTAAAGACTTACAAAAATTTAAGTTTAAACCATGGAAGTTTTTGAATTTATCCATGGATTAGATGAATTTCATAGATTGTCTTAACAAACTAATCTAAGGAAAGAAATAGTTAAATGTAAGAAAGGATACCAAGACACACAAAAGATCCTTGAGACTTAATCAATTTTATGAATTCTAAATTTTCACCAGCCATGATAACATCTTTGAATCATTCATATTAACTTGTTAAACTATTGCCAAATCATGACCCAGAACTCCCTAAAGACTTTGGAAATGAACAACAATCTTATCATGGCAGCAAACTAGCTACTGGGAAAGTTCAAAGTTCTAAAGACAAGTCTGAAAATGAGTTGCAATTGATCCAAACAATGCTAAAAAATTATGCACAAGAATTAAAATGAGGGTATGGAATATATGATTTGGAATTTAAGGATATATTAGAACCATGATTTATCACAAAAATGATAAAAGAAGACCCCCTTAAGTTGTGGTTTTTTTGAAGACAAACATGGAAGATCTGAAAATTGACTAAGGATTGTCCTTAAAAACTTACTAGGCTCACCACTCATCATGTTTATGGATTTATGCGCGAACTAGGGAATCCAAATAATGACTTCATTTAGCATCAAAATTACACATCAAAGCCAAAAAAGTCTAAAGACATACCTATGACTACACTTTTATGTATGAATTTGAGTGACAAATTAAGTGATTTAGATGCCAAAGAACCTTGTAAAGAATCAACAATATCAAGTTTATGAGTTTGTGAGGTTGGAAAATAATGGGAAATTTTCAAAGAAAATCACCCCTACTACTATATGTCTATAGATTTGAATTTGTAACCTCAGATTCTAGGGCCTTCAATAGCTTTAAATGAGTCTCAAGATAATACCAAAAGGTATGGCATAAATTCTGATTAGTTTCCTATCAAAGTGCAACTCAAAATTTCATAAAAAAAATTAATTTTTAGTGTGAGTCTTCAAATTAATGCATGTAGCTCACTTACCACGGCCCTTAAATGTCTAAAAATGGTTGGAAATGCTTGGAAACTAGCAAGGGAAGACTCAACAATCACCTTTGGACATCCTTAGCTTCTAAATTATTTTCTATGAATTTCTAAAAAATCACCTCTGTTCTTGGATGCTTCAGACTTAATGTCTAAAGACGAAGGTGTTTTAGACCTAAAATTAGCTTTAAATGATGCAAGGAATGATGGCAGAGGTCTACAGTAAAAATTTGGATCAGATTGTGAACAAAACAAACCCTGATTTATATTGAAAAAAGCAATTTTTAGACCCAATCTTCAGATATTCACTCATAGCACTCTCACCTTATTGACTTGGTGACTAAAAATGGTTGGAAAATGCAAGTAATTGGTCACTGAACAATCTGCAAACAAGTTTGGATGCTTAAAAACTTTTGATTATTTTCTATGATTTTTCAAAAAAATCACCTTTGTTCTTGAAGTTTTCAAATTTGGGCATACATACCTTAGATTTAGCCCTCTAATGGCCTCCAAATTGATGCCCAAGAATGGAGTACTGATTTAGAATGAGTGCTTGGAAATTTGGGCACTTGGAATAATTTCTATGAATTTCTAAAAAAAATTGCCAATCTCATAAGTTTGCAGATTTTGGACTGATAATTCCTTGCCTTTGGCCTTCTAATGTCTTCCAATGCCTTAGAAAAAGTTTCCTTTGTGATGCGTGTGTGAAAATTGTACCTAGTTGCGGACACAACACTTCAGTAAAACATTAGAGGTTAGCAAAATAAAATTTATAGATAAATGAAACTAAGTTAACCAGGCGATTTACTGCCTTCTAGTAGGTGCGAGTATGATGTTCTCAGATTGAAATTAAGATCAGTGACAATGCAACACCTAAATGAAGGATTTGAATGCAAAATAATGAAAGACTGTATGGATGCAGATTAATCTATATTTTTGTATTTTCTATGCAATAATATCAAAAACTGTATGAATCTAAGCTAGATGAATGAAATTGAATGCATATTTAATCTAAGAATGATATGAATGAATAAATGCTATGATATGAAAACTATGCAAAAACTATGATCAACTCTGAAAGATCTCACAAATCGCCTATCGCAAGTGTTTAATCCTTCAATTTCTAATTCACCAGAGTAATTGTGCAAATTTGAGTGTTTTTAATTATGAAGAGTTGAGCCTTGTTTTTATAGAAATCCAGGGCTTTGAGGGTGCATGAGAAAAGCCATAAATCACTCTTGATAAACTCAAGTTGATTTTTGAGTTATGAAGAAATTAGAGATAATTAAGTCACAAAAATCATGCAAAAGCAGTGTTTAACTCAAAATAGAGTTTAGATCGAATTTCAACTCATCATCAAATGTTGAGTTTCAATTTAAAATTGATTGTTAATTTCTAGTTGCCTGCTTTTCTAAATGTGCGTGATTTATTTATAAATTAATTTAAAAATAAAGTGATTTATTCTCAACTTAACTGATTTTTGAATTAAAATAATTGATTTATGGGTTAATCAATTATTAAATCAAACTTTATTCTAAAACTATATTATTAAAAATTGACAATTAACTTTAATTAATTAAGAGTTTAATCAATTAGTCATGAGATTTCATATTTATTGTCAAAATGAAATAATACAATTTAGGAATAAATAGAATTAAATTTAATTAAATAATTAAGTGGCAAAATTAAATCTAATTAATTAAATATTCAGAATATTCAATTAATCAAACTTTAAGATAAATAAGATTTATTGCCAAATAATTATTAAATCAAAGATAATTAAGATAAATAGGAATATTCAAGGAATATTCCCCGATGCAGAATTAAGAATAATTAATTAAATTTTTGATGATTTGATGTGCAGATGTGCCTTTGGTTAAGACTTTTGATGTTGATTTCGATCGAATTGAAGATGTAAGAGGTTAATGAACCTATAGCCCATTTTTGGGGTATTACATTTTGCCCCTCTTTGAATCACTGTGCGTAGCATAGTGGTTCAAAGAATAGTCTGTGTATGATACTGAAACTGATTTAAAAGATTAACCGATTCCGAGAAAGAAATCGATTGAAAGATTTAAAGATGTTAGATTTAGGTCCTGATTGACCAAAGATAATGTTAATTATAGCAACAATGAACCAATGATTACGAAAAAGTATCAAAATGCTTGATTCTGAACCTTATGATTACAAAGAAGTGAGTGACCTAATTCCATACTTGATTGTACAAAGGAATCAATATTGGTATCACATCTGAATCTTTTAGTTATGAAGAACCAAGGAAATGACGCTAATGAACCAATGGTTACGAAAAGATGATACAGTTTACAAGATAGATTTAAGATACTAGATTGATACGAATCTTGATGAATTTGATATGCCCCAAGAAATGATAGATTTTCCCTGAGCAACGAGGACTTTTGATGTGAATCAGTAACTAGACGTGGTTGTTGTCTTGATCACTAAGGAAAGATTTGATTTATAGATTTGATTGATGTGGAATACCATGCCCCCTTTGGGATGAAAATTGAAATATGAAAAGAAAAGTTAGTGTTAAATGGTTTAGAAGCATGTTAATTGATTTGAGAATTGGTTATACACGTTCGAGAATGCATTTTGCATCATTTTAGAGGTCCTAGAGACCAATTTTGACTAGGTTTGACCATGAGTTGACCATGGGTGACCAAGTTGAACTTTTGATAGTTTGATGTGAGATAATCAGTTAAGTTGAATTCTAGATTTTTGTGATGATTGGAGGTTGATTATGCAAGCAGTCGACCGTCCTAGGTCCAAAAATTTTAAATCATGATTTTGACAAAGTAAACAATCTTAGATTTTGATTTTGATCCCGAAAATAAGTTCACAACATCGAAATTAGTCAAGGGTGCTTGCTTGGTGATCTGTTAAGAAGACCTTCATGCGATACACAATCCTTGTGTCATGTTTAGCATAGTTTTGAAGAATCGTTTGAGTGTCAAGGTTATTTGGGCAATCGTGAGATAAATGTAATCATGCAATTCGCAAAATGAGATACAAAACTAAAACCTAGGACCTAGTCACTGATTATGTGTTGATTTGTTGTCATCATTGAAATTTTTAGGTAATCGGATAAATCAATACAATGCCCACTAGTTAGAAAATTATAGACATATGAATATTGATTTGTATGCATGAGAATCAATACAACGCCCACTGGCTAGACAACCATGGACATATGAATATTGATTTTGTTTTTAGAATGTCGGATTAGATATAAGCACCAAGGCACAAATGCTAGGATGACCTGACTATCATTTCCATTTTGATATAACAATTTGTATAAGCTTCAAAACATAGACGTCATGATGAACAAAATATGCCTTGCAGAACAAACACATCAAGTAGTAAAGAGATCATTCTAAATCCAGTGTGAATTACTTGTAGTGACCCTTTATCATTCACGTCCTTAGGTAAGATTGCATTTCACAGTAGGAGTAAGAACTTTCTCAAAAAGACAATAGTTAGATCAAAATTCCTTGAATTTTTTGGGTATCAATGGTCAAGGTACGCATGGCCATCCAATACGAGATAGAGTCTCTTACAGAAAGACACCATTTCAATCTAGAATTTCCAAAGTTGTTAGATTTTAACATACAGGCATAAAACAAAGAAAAGATTATGCCCCAGTAATCACTCTCTAAATATTGTAAAGGACATCATCGAAGAGTTCGAAGGGACACAATATAAAAAAATCTCAATGCGAATCAGTAAGCATACAAGGAGATAAAAGCATATAAAATCATAGATTGTTTTCAATTTGTCAATGTTTGATTGTATTGTTGTAGATGCAAAATCCTTTGTGGAGAGGAGACAGACTTGACTAACTTGGATGAAGCTTCAAAGGACTCTGACTAGATATTATACATCTAGAATACACTGGAGGCCATAGGATATGACTTTGATTGCCCCCAAGTTTGAACATTGATAGGATACAAACGTTTGAGCTGATTGGTGTACAAACTGACTTATTAAAAATAAGAATGTAGAAACAAATCGGGAGATATGTACAAACTAAAGCAAGACTGAAAGCTGGGAAAGACCAAGATTGCACTGATAGATGGAGTGTTTTGAAACAAGTGGCGCCCATTTGCTAGGTTTTCACCATCTTGGTAGAGATTCTATTTTTGCTACCCAGGTGCCTGTTTCCAGGTTTTCACCAAGGCACTTTTTCTTTTTCTCATTTTTTTGTATTTTTCATTTTTTCAATTTTTTTGTACTTTTTTTAATTTTTTAACTTTTTTTGTGATACATCAAGGTGCCTATTTGTTAGGTTTTCACCAGGATGATCATTTTTTTCAGGACTTTTTTTGATTTTTATGATTTTTTCAGGACATTTTACCATAGACTGAATGCCTTAGGCGTAGAATTTTTTCAGATTGAGAACATTGATTGGTTCTCAGAGTTGTTATCCTTAAGTCATTGAGAGTTGATAGGCACCAGAGCCAAAAGTAGCAGTGATAATAAAGGGACCCAGCCAATTGAGTTCAAACTTCCCCTTGCGTTCTCTATGTGATTGATTTTTAGGATTCTCTCTCAAGACTAGATCGCCAACCTGAAATTCTCTGTGTCTGAATTTCTTGTTGTAACCTCTAAACGTTCTCTTCTAATATACTCTAAGATGATCACACGCTGCTTATTTGCACTCATCTAGTAGTTCAAGTTCTTACAACCTAGACACTTTGTAGTCATCATTAGTTACTAGACCATGCATTCTGATTCTTAGTGATGGGATTTCAACCTCAATAGGCAGTATCGCTTTAGACCCATAAACTAAAGCGAATGGTGTAGCCCTAGTGGGTGTTCTAATACTTGTTCTCTAGGACTAGAGAGCTGGATTGATCATGAGATGCCAGTTTCTTCCTATTTTATTAACTGTTCGGTGCAATATTTTCAATAGATTCTTGTTTGAAGCCTCTACTTGTCCATTCCCTTGAGGATAGTAGATTGATGACCAATGTTGTGTAATCTTGCATTTAGCACATATATCATCTAAGTATCTGTTCTTGAATTGTCCACCATTATCTGTGACTATAGAATGTGGAATACCATACCGACATATGATGTAGTTGAAGATGAACATTGAAATTTTTTTATCGGTTGCTTGAGTCAAAGGGACTGCTTCTACCTATTTTGTGAAATAGTCTATAGCTGTAATAATTGAAATACCCCAAAAATGGGCTATAGGTTCATTAACCTCCTATATTGACACATTGAACGAAATCAACATCAAAAGTCCTAACGTAAGGCACATCTGAACATCATCGAATCCTAATTGATTATCTTAAAATTCAGCATCGGGGAATATTCCTAGCAATATTCTTAATTATCTTAATTATCTTTAATTTAATAATTATTTGGCGATAAATCATATTTATCCTAAAGTTGATTAATTGAATATGATGAATATTTAATTAATTAATTTAATTCTTCCACTTAATTATTTAATTGATTTTAATTATATTGATTCCTAATTATTATTATTTAAATTTTACAATAAATCAATATTCCTATCATTAATTGATTAAATTCTTATTTAATTAATTAAAGAAAGTTGTCATATTTAATGATATTATTTTTGAATAAAAGTTTGATTTTAATAATTGATTAACCCATAAATCAATTGTTTTAATTTTAAAATCAGTTAAGTTGAGAATAAATCACTTTATTTTTAAAATTAATTCATATTAAATCATGCACAATTAGAAAAGCAGGCAACTAGAAATTAACAATCAATTTTAAAATTGAAACTCAACATCTGATGATGAGTTAAAAAAAAACAAAAAAAACTAAAGCTCTATATTGAGATAAAAACTACTTTTGCATGATTTTATGAATTATTTATTCTTAATTTCTTGTTAACTCAAAAATCAACCCGAGTTTATCAAGAGGGATTTATGGTTTTTTTCAATGCATCCTCAAAGCCCTGGATTTCTATAAAATCAAGGCTCAGCTCTTCACAAATCGATCCACAGAATCCATAGAATCCACAAAATTTGCATCAGAATCCACATAATTTGCATACTTACTCTGGAGAATCGACATTTGAAGAACTGAAGCTTCTTGCGAATCAACAATTTTTGTGAGATCAATCTTGTTTTCAATTCATTTTAGTTTTATCTCATATCATTGTTAGATCAATTTTCATATAGAATAGATTCATATCAGATTTCTCATTCTTATTGCATAGAAAATCTTAAAAAATAGATTACTTTGCATTCATTTCATATCTAGATTCTACATTCAAATCCTTTTTTTAGGTGTCATCAAGGTCACTGATCTCGGTCCAATCTGAGAATACATACTCGCACCTACTAGAGGGCAGTAAATCACTTGGTTAGATTAGTTTTCATTTCACTGCACGATTTTGATTTTAAGCTAACCTCTAATGTTTTACTGAAGTGTTGTGTCTACAGTTAGAAACAAAATTCACACACACATTTTTGGCACCCACCGTGGGGCAACCCACCTTTACATGCTAGTTTTGGTTTTTTTTTTGGAGCTAACTCCCTTGTGTAGATTTACTTGGAGACTAATACCCTAAATTTTCAAAGATTTAATTTTATCTTCCAAATAGCTTGGATTTTTGGTTTGAAATTTTTTTTTATAGGTTGGAGGCATATTAGGAAAGCTTTGATAAAAAATTCAAAATTTGCTGAGATGTTTTGAATTTTTAATAATTTTTTCTTTATGTTTCATAAATAATTTATTTTCAGTGCAAATAATCATATTTTTTAGAAATTTTTACATTTTCGGAAATCTCTTTAAATTATAAAAGGGGTCCATTCTTTGTGTTTTAAATTTGGATGCAATATAATAGCTCAAATAGTCAATTTACAAAAACTAGTCTGTTTTAGTAAAAGGGGTCTCTAGGGCACAAATGAAGAGATTTTTTTGAAATTTTTACATTTTTGGAAAGCTCTCTATTTTTTAGCAGGGGTCTCCATTTTACATTTCTATTTTTATGGCCGAAATCATATCAAAAAAATTAGATCTTGTTGACTAGGTCAAGTGCAAAAAAAATAAATTTTTTTTGATGGGTATGCACTTATTTTTCATATGATTCAATGCATGATATGAGTTGTCATTTGGATTATTTACTGGTTATTATTGCTCCTAACAATTATTTTTTAGATCTAACCCTAGGGTTTTCATAAGTTGAATATACCTTGCATATCTTGTTTACTTGTTTGCTTGTTGGCTTGTTGGAGAGTTCGTGGCTTGCTTGCATGGAAAAGCTTAAGAAAAATTGCTGAAATAGGTATTCTAGGAGGAGTTCTTAAGCTTTTCCATGCAAGCAAGCCACGAACTCTCCAACAAACTCTACATCAATTCAAGGAGTCAATCAACAAACTCTACATCAATGTATTCCAGGGAGTCCTAAAACTCCTAACATGTCTCAAAGAATTAGTACACATGAGGAAGAAAATCTAATCACCGCTATGATGAAACAAATGCACGTTATGCAAGTCAAACTTAACAAACTTGAGAAAGAAAAGGAACCTAAAGAGTTCTCCATGGAAGCTCTATGCCCTTTTCCATTTGATAAAGACTTGTACATGTCACCATGCCCTTAGACAGAATATGAGCAACGTGATAATCCTTTTGATACCTCTTCCATGAAGAGTGACACACCCATCTTTGAAGACTATGATGACTATGATGACGGACAATATAATGATACCTATGACACCTCTGTTCCTAAGAGTCCTCCTCATCGTGTGCTTGTGCTTACTAGAAATGGGACGTCACATTGGATAGATCGTGATGGTGATCCATATGATTCTGATTTTGAAAGAGACTTTGATGATCTTTGTGCACAATACCTAGATGATCCATCTATTTCACTTAAGGAAGAGAAAGCTTACTGCACTGATTATAAATATCAATACTATAAGGATCTCTCCTCTAAGAACTCTCATGTTGAAAATAAAGATTACACTCTCAAGAAAGATCATGTTAATGTTGAACCTTTGTCTTGTGATGGTTCCTTTCCATCCCCTACTTCCTCCAATACCCATACATTTCCTAAAGCTTCCAAGCCTATCAAATCTTTCAGAAGTCCTTCATCCACCAAAGGTCCTAATACTTTTCATGCGGTTTCCTATAGTTATCCTCAAGGGCTACCTCTTAAAGAAACTCAAGCTAACCTTCACTTGGCTGCAAATACTTTCAATAATGCTAAACCTAAAGAGCCTAAGCCTTCATATGCTATAATGCCTACTTTAGCTAGTCCTTCACCATCTCTGCAACAATCTTCCATACAATCCCAACATGATTTCATATCCTTAGAAGTGGTTCCATGTCAAGAGGACTCTAAAAATGATGAAGAAAAGAACATAAAGAAAGATTAAGATCAAGAAACCTCCATGTCATCCAATCCCTTTTATGATGTCTCTTATCTGCTTCAGGGTTCTTTTGATCCTGCACACCCTTTTTCATGCATTCCACCATGTCTTAAGTCTTCTCCTAAGCAAGATCAAGCTACTACTTACACTATTGAGCTTATTGACAATCAAAATAACCTTACCCCACTTCCACTTTCCAAAGATGATACTTCCATTAATGTTGGTAAAAATGTTGTTACTTGCAATGTTAATCCTATTGAAAATCAAGAGAAAAATTATGCGCTTATGCTATCTAAAGATCCTTGTGAAGATCAAAGTCTTCCATCTTATTCTACCACTCCATGTTCGTTTCCACTTTCTAATCTTCCTAAGTCTTTGCAAGCTTTGAACAATCCTATCAAAGAAGGTGCTTATATTCAAGATGTCCATGATTCTATTGAAAATTCTAATGCTCACTCTAAAGGTGTTGATATCCTTGGTTGTCATATAGATGCTGATAAAATTATTGATTATCCTTTTGTATCTTCCATGTCCATCCTTAGACCTCCTCCACCAATACTAAGGGATTCACATCTACCTTCCATCTTGGGTCCTTATGTCGCTTCACTTTCCCCTCCTAACTCTCCTAATTTTCCATCCATCTTGGGTCCTTACATTCTTCC
This sequence comes from Chamaecyparis obtusa, assembly GCA_027943335.1. NCBI lineage: Eukaryota > Viridiplantae > Streptophyta > Pinopsida > Cupressales > Cupressaceae > Chamaecyparis > Chamaecyparis obtusa. The sequence continues at coordinate 791,239 of BSBK01003372.1, read as the reverse complement.
ATCTCCCATTTTTCCTCAAGATCAACATAGATGCACACCCTTGAATCCTTTTCATCCACCCACCCATTTAAACTAGCATATCCTCCTTCTTTCACAAGTCCCAAGTCTTTTGGAAGTAACTTGAATGTTCAATACAAGAAAAAGAAGCAATACAAGAATCCGTCAAAAAGAGAAGATCACCATGTCTCCTCTAAACTACATGGAGGCATAAAGATAAAAGAGATATCTAAGAAAAAAATTACAAGACAAGTATGGGTTCCAAAATCCATCATTGAAGATATTCTATCTAAATCATCAAAAAGAAATGAAAATTCTACGGCTATATGGATTCCAAAATCTCTCTTGAAAAAGTTTGATGTTGAGCAACAAGTGAAGTTGATATTCAAGCTTCCAAAGACTTCCACTTCATCTTCTTCCAAAAATGTTCTTCCAATCCATGTGCCTAAACCACAACCTCTACTATCCATTCACCATATTCTTTCATTCACATTTCCTCCATCCTCTCGCCACCCTTCAAGGTGTGTGTTGATGTTGATCTTGCCTTCCTTTCCATCTACCCTTTCACAATCCTTCCATTTATTATCCTTCTACCTTCTATCCTTTTTCATCATTTGCCTATTCCTCCTATCTTCCAACCTCACTCACTTTACATAAAACCTTATCCTCCATTTTTCTCTTCCATCTTCCTTTCCCTATTAGCATCTTTGAGCATATCATTTTGAATCCTTGGCATATCATGGTTTATCCTTTCAAGGAGCATTATAAAAAAGGTTGCCTTCTTCCAAAAAAAATAAAAAAAAAAAAAAAAAAAAAATAAACAATAAAAAGAAATGAAATTTTTTTTGAAAATGTGGCTTGGTGAAAACTTGGAAACGGGCACCTTGGTAGCAAAAGTAAAGAGAAATAAATTCATCCTATGGTGAAAACCACTCCCTTGTGATGCCTTGGATAAGTACCATGATGAAAACCTGGCAATCAGGCATCATGCATAGTTCTTCTACATATTTCATTCATTTCATCTTCTCTCTTTGATTTTGACAATGTTGATCTATACATGAACATTTGGCTATCTTGTGAGTTATCTTACGATGATCTTTCTTTCATTTTGTTCCTATTTAGCCTTCATATTTATTTTCCTCCATTCATTCTAGCCTTTCGCTATCCTTTTCCCTTTTGGTCTTGATCTAATAAAAAAAAGAGTAGCACATGATGCTTTGAAGCCTCTTGACATGTCTACTCCTTTGGACTACATCCTTTCCTACTCTTTCATTATGATTTTGTGACTTATCCCATGCTGGCCTTTCATTGCTTGTCCAAATGTGCTTTATGTTAGCTTGTGGTGACTAATCAAGAAAGTACTATCCAGGAAAGTACTGTACACTTTTCCTCCCGACCTACTACTTTTTGGTTATTTGGGCCGACTACTTATAACTCATTCTAACCCTAAAGCGGGAAAATATTGTATAATATGGCTTAGGGTTAGGGATTTTCATGATGTATGATTTTAGTACTTGCGGCAGAATTGGGCTGTAAGGGATTACGGATTGTAATCAGGTTGTAATCACTGGATAATAATAATATTGGACTCACTGTTGGTGGATGTAGCCCAGGGATTGGGTGAACCACATTAAATCTATGTGTCTTGTGTTCTATTCTGTGTGGTTTATTATTTTCTAATATTAGTTATATTTGCACATAATTATTATTTTCTGCCTTGTTAATCCTAACACTTTACATGACATTTTTTCCCTAGCTTGGGTATTCTTGAGGAGTTTTCCCTTGAGGATTTCTTCCTTTCATTCTCCTTCATTCTTTTGTCTTCCATATCTTCCACTAGCTTGCTAATCCCTCTTGTTCTCCACCTTGCTAGACATTGGGACTACACGACGTGATCTTTCTTGGGAGTTTGATGCCCATTCTGTCTAGGGGCATCCTTTGTACATATTAATTAGTACTACCTATTGAGGTTGAAATCCCATCACCGAGAATCAAAATGCATGGACTTGTCACTGACGATGACTACAAAGTGTCTAGGTTGCAAGAACTTGAACTACTAGATGAGTGTAGACAAGCAGCGTATGATCATCTTAGAGTATATCAGAAAAGATTGTCTAGAGGCTACAACAAGAAAGTCAGACACAAAGAATTTCAGGTTGGTGATCTAGTCTTGAGAGAAAATCCTAAAAATCAATCACATCAAGAACGCAAGGGGAAGTTTGAACTCAACTAGCTGGGTCCCTTTGTTATCACTGCTACTTTTGGCTCTGGTGCCTATCAACTCTCAATGACTGAAGGAGAACAGCTCCAAGAACAAATCAACATTCTCCATCTGAAGAAATTCTATGCCTAATGCATTCAGTCTATGGTAAAATATCTTAAAAATTAGAAAAAGTCCTGAAAAAATGAACATCTTGGTGAAAACCTAGCAATAGGCACCTTGATGATTCACAAAAAAAAGTAAAAAATATCAACAGTAAAAAAAAAAAATTGGAAAAATGAAAAATACAAAAAAATGAGAAAAAGAAAAAGTGCCTTGTTGAAAACTTGGAAATAGGTGCCTTGGTAGAAAAAATAGAATCTCTGCCAAGATGGTGAAAAATCGGTAAATGGGTGCCACTTGTTTCAAAATGCTCCATCTATCAGCGCAATCTTGGTCTTTCCCAGCTTTCAGTTTTGCTTTAGTTTGTACATATCTCTCAGTTTGTTTCTGCATTTCCAATTTTTAATAAGTCGGTCTATACACCAATCGGCTCAAGCGTTTGTATCCTATCAATGTCAAAACTTGGGGGTAATCAATGTCATATCCTATGGCCTCCAATGTATCTTAGGCGTATCATATCCAATCAGAGTCCTTTGAAGCTTCATTTGAGTCAGTCAGTTAGTCGTGTCTCCAGAAAAGATTTTGCATCAACATCAAACTGAAAACATCAAATTGAAAACATCAAACTGAAAACATCAAACTGAAAACAATCTATGCTTTTTACATGCTTTTATCTCCTTGTATGCTTACTAATTTGCATTGAGATTTTTGCATATTGTGTCCACTCGAGCTCTTTGATGATGTCCTTTACAGGATTTAGAGAGTGATGACTAGGGGCATAATCTTTTCTTTGTTTTCTTCTTGTATGTGAAAATCTAACACCTTTGGAAATTCTAGATTGAAATGATGTCTGACTGTAAGAGCCTCTATCTCGAATTGGATGGCCATGCGTACCTCGACCATTGATACTTGAAAAATTCAAGGAAGTTTGATCTAACTACTGTCTTTTTGAGTGAGTTCTTTCTCCTACCATGAAATGCGATCTTACCTAAGGATGTGAACGATAAAGGGTCACTATGGGTTATTCACACTAGATTTAGAATGATCTCTTGACTGCTTGATGTGTTTGTAAAGAAAGGCATATTCAGGTCATCACAACATTTATGTTTTGATGCTTATACAAATTGCTATATCAAAATGGACATGATATTCAAGTCATCCTGACATTTATGCCTTGGTGCTTATATCTAATCCAACATTTTGAAAATAAAATCAATATTCATATGTCCATGGTTTCCTAATCAGTGGGTGTTGTATTGATTCTTGCACATACAAATTGATATTCATATGTCTATGGTTTCATCACTAGTGGGCATTGTATTGATTTATCCGGTTACCTAAAAATTCAATGATGAGAATGACTGACACATGATTAGTGACTAGGTCCTAGGTCTTAGGTTGCATTTCATTCTGCATGTCTCTTTGCATTTTGCATGATCTCACAGTGGTTGGCTAAACTTCAATGCTTAAACGATTCTTCAAATTGCATATTCAAATCTAACAAGATCTGAATCTCACACAAAGGTTCCTCCAATGAAACAGCAAGTAGAATCCTTTTTCAGGATCAAAATCCAAATCTGAGATCATTCATATTATTAACTACTTGCATATTCGACCTTCAATCATCATAGAAATCCAGAATTCAACTTAATTGATTATCTTATATCAACCTATCAAAATTTCAACTTGGTCAACTATGGTCAACTCATGGTTCAACCTAGTCAAACTTGGTCTCTAGGACCTTTAAACGATGCAAAATGCATTCTCGAATGTATTCAACCACTTCTCAAATCAATTAACATGCTTCTGAACACTATCAACACTGACTTTTTTTGTCAGATTTCAATTTTAATCTCAAAGGGGGCATGGTATTACACATCATTCAAAGTTTGTAAATCTAAATCTAAAAAATCAAATCTTTCCTCAGTAATCAAGACAACAACCACATTTAGTTGTTGAGTCATCAAAAAGACCTCATCGCTCGGGGCAAATCAATCATCGTTCAGGGCATATCAGATTCATCGAGATCCCTATCAATCTGGTATTCTCTTAATCTTGTAAATTATATCAGTTTTTGTAACTATCGGTTCAATTGTGTTATTTCCTTGGTTCTTCAAAAATTGAAGGGTTCAGATGTGATACCAATGTGATTCAATATAAGGACAATCAGGTCTAGAATTGGTCACTCACTTCTTTGCAATCATAAGGTTCAGAATCAGGCGTTTTGACACTTTTTCACAATCATCAGTTCATTTACTATTATATTTAACATTATCTTTGGTCATTCAAGACCTAACATCTTCGAATCTTTCGAATCAATTTTTGTTTCATATTAATATGAATTTCAATTTCGAACATCAGTTTCAACATCATACACAAACTGTCTTTGAACCACTATGCTTCGCACAGTAATTCAAAGAGGGGCAAAATGTAATACCCCCAAAATGGGCTATAGGTTCATTAACCTCCTATATCGACACATCAAACGAAATCGACATCAAAAGTCCTAACCTAAGGCACAATTGAACATCATCGAATCCTAATTGATTATCTTAAAATTCTACATCGGGGAATGTTCCTAGCAATATTCCTAATTATCTTAATTATCTTTAATTTAATAATTATTTGGTGATAAATCATATTTATCCTAATGTTGATTAATTGAATATGATGAATATTTAATTAATTAATTTAATTCTTCCACTTAATTATTTAATTGATTTTAATTATATTGATTCCTAATTATTATTATTTAAATTTGACAATAAATCAAAATTCCTATCATTAATTGATTAAATTCTTATTTAATTAATTAAAGAAAGTTTTCATATTTAATGATATTATTTTTGAATAAAAGTTTGATTTTAATAATTGATTAACCCATAAATCAATTGTTTTAATTTTAAAATCAGTTAAGTTGAGAATAAATCACTTTATTTTTAAAATTAATTCATATTAAATCATGCACAATTAGAAAAGCAGGCAACTAGAAATTAACAATCAATTTTAAAATTGAAACTCAACATCTGATGATGAGTTGGAAAAAAAAACAAAAAAAACTAAACCTCTATATTGAGATAAAACTACTTTTGCATGATTTTATGAATTATTTATTCTTAATTTCTTGTTAACTCAAAAATCAACCCGAGTTTATCAAGAGGGATTTATGGATTTTTTCAATACATCCTCAAAGCCTTGGATTTCTATAAAATCAAGGCTCAACTCTTCACAAATAGATTCATAGAATCCATAGAATCGACAAAATTTGCATACTTACTCTAGAGCATCGACATCTAAAGAATTGAAGCTTCTTGCGAATCAACAATTTTTGTGAGATCAATCTTGTTTTCAATTCATTTTAGTTTTATCTCATATCATTGTTAGATCAATTTTCATATAGAATAGATTCATATCAGATTTCTCATTCTTATTGCATAGAAAATCTAAAAAAATAGATTAATTTGCATTCATTTCATATCTAGATACTACATTCAAATCCTTCATTTAGGTGTCTTCAAGGTCACTGATCTCAGTCCAATTTGAGAATACATACTCACACCTACTAGAAGGCAGTAAATCACCCGGTTAGATTAGTTTTTATTTCACTGTACGATTTTGATTTTAAGCTAACCTCTAATGTTTTACTAAAGTGTTGTGTCTATAGTTAGGTACAAAATTCACACACACTATAATATGTGTATGCCCATTAGAAGAATGAGGATGTATGGCTCCTATAAGATTAAATGTCCATTAGTGAAAATGTCATTGTGTAGTAAAGGGAATTAGATCTTTCCTTGGTGCATGAATTAACTTACCATGTACTTGGCACTTTTGACAGTTCTTAGCAAACTTGATAGCCTCTTTTTCCATTTTATGCCATTAGTACCCACCCCTAATAATTTTTTGAGCTAGTGTTAAACCGCTGGAATGTGATCCAAAAATAGCCTCATGGACTTCCTCTAATGCACATTTAGACTCTTCCCATTCTAAACATCTAAGGAGTGTACCATCTAGACCTCGTTTGTATAGATCATGACCAATGATGACATATTGGGATGCATTTTAAATAAGGTATCATTTCTCATGGTGGTTGAAGGTATAAAGAATGATTCGGTCTTGGAGATAGGAGAAAAGGTTTTTTTATCAGGATGAATCATGACTAAAAATAGTGTAGATCATGTAGGTTTCAAGGGAATCATATGTAGGATAAGATAGTGCTTCCACCAGGAACTCATAGCATAGCTCATGTTCAAGCTGCTGTAATAAAGTAGATAGCGTTGCCATTGCATTGACAGCCTTGTTCTCTATTCTAGGAATTTGTTCAAAGGTGATAAATATGAAATATTTCTTTAGATCATCTACCATTCTCTTGTATGGGATCATCTTTCCATCTTTCATTTGATACACATCATTGACTTGGTGTATTACAAGTTGTGAGTCTCCATGAATGTGTAGTTTTGTTACTCTCCATTCAATTGCTATTTTCATGCCGTTAAGAAGAGCTTCATATTCAACAATATTGTTTGTGCAAGGAAACTTGATTTTGAATGCTTTAGGGATTGAGTATCCTCGAGGAGTGATGAATAATATGCCTACTCTAGATCCATTCTGTGTATAGGAGCCATCAAAGAATAACTTCCATGCTCTAGAAGAAAGATTAATGATAGAGGAATCTGGGAATTCCATTTGCATTGGTGTATCATCAAACAAAGGTGTGTCAGCCAGTTGATCTATAATTACTTGGCCCTTGATAGCTTTTATTTCAACATATTCTTTGTCAAATTCACTTAATAGCATCACCCATTTAGCAAACCTACCTATGAGGGCAGCTTTTCTTAGGAGGTACTTTAGTGGATTAATCTTAGCTACCAAATGTGTGGTATGAGCTAACATGTAGTGTCTTAGTTTATATGATGCAAAGATCACAACTAGAGAAGCTTTCTCAATCATTGAATAGTTCTTCTCCTATGCTACCAATTTTCTACTAATATAATATATAGCTCTTTCCTTCTTGTTCTCATCATGCTGTGCTAATAATGCCCCCAATGATGTATCTGTAGCGGAGACATAAATAATCAATGGTTTTCCTTGTATAGGAGGCATCAAAATAGGAGGATTTGATAGATATTTCTTGATATGGTTAAAGATCTTTTCACATTCCTCATTCCATGCAAAGGTCACACCTTTATGTAATGTCTTTGTGAAAGGTTTTGATATGTCTGCTAGCTGAGATACGAAACGTCTAATATATTGTACTCTCCCTTGTAATGTTCTCATTTGACTGATATTTTTGGGAGGTTGCATCTCCATGATAGCTTTGACCTTAGCTGGATCAACTTCAATACCTTTCTTTGAAACAATGTAGCCTAAGAGCTTTCCAGAAGTGACACCAAAAGCACACTTCTTAGGGTTAAGCCTAAGACTAAACTTCTCCATTCGATCTATTATTTTGCTTAAATCATTTAGATGTTCAGATCTTATAATAGATTTTGTCAAAGTATCATCAACATAATCCTCCATAGTTCAATGCATCATGTCATGAAAGATAGATGTCATAGTTCATTGATATGTAGCACCAGCATTCTTAAGCCCAAATGGCATGACATTCCAACAGAAGGTACCCCACACACATGTCAAAGCAATTTTCTCTTGATCTTTTGGAGCAATTTTTATTTGGTTGTATCCAGAAAAACCATCCATCAAAGAATACATCTCAAAGCTGGTAGTCATGTCCACTATCATATCAATATTAGGTAATGGAAAATCATCCTTAGGGCATGCTTTGTTTACATCTCTGAAATCTATGCACACTCTGATTGATTTATCTAGTTTAGAAATAGGTACAATATTAGAGATCCATTTAGCATAGTCAATAACATAGATGAATCTAACTTTTAGTTGTTTCTCTAATTTAGCTTTGACCAAGAGTGCAACATGTGGATGCATCTTTCTCAATTTTTGCTTGACAGGTTTGACACTTGGAGATATAGATAAATGGTGCATTATAAGATCAGGATCCAACCATGGCATATCTAAATATTTCCATGCAAAGTTGATCTTCTTTTCTATTAGGAATGTGGTAAAATTTTTCTTTTCTTCTTCTGATAAGGATTGTGCTACATGGATCAACTGTGGTTCTTCTATTGTTCCCAAGTTGATAGATTGAGTGGGCTCAATTAGAACTGGAGATCTATCCTATAAATGACTCAGAAGGACATCAAATATCTCATCCTTAGGTACCTCAGAGAGGTTTTCACCTTCGGATACGTCTTTTATTTTTACTTTTGTAGGTTCTGAGACTGCCACAAAGTGGTTTTCACCCTTAGAACTCCTTTTATTTTTATTTTTATTTCTATTCTTTTGACTAAGATACTTGATGTCTGACTTCATCATGCTAACACTCAGTTCACTGATGGAAGTCCTCATAGGCTCAACTGCATTGAGGTAGTGAGCAAGGGCATAGTCATTTGGAATTAATTTGCAAATTCCAAAATTGTGAAGGGCATGGTCATTTGGAAAGGTATAAATACCTTGGCTCAGATTTGTGGAGGTTTGATCAAGAAGTTTGGGATGTTGGATAGTCAAAGTAGTGAAAGATTGGGAAACAGTGTTTATGGATATGGATATGTCATTATTGGTCCTAACCTGACTCTCGAGTTTGAAGGTGATATTACAACTCAAAATGTTCAATTCATGAATAGGCTCAATGTCATTGTGGGAGTCCACTTCAGCCATCGGTGGATCAAACTCGTTAAGTTCATTATTTCGCTCTAGACTTACATTGGGTTTAGGTGCATATTGGTGAACAACATCAATATTTTTTTCTATGATAAGCTCATCTTCTTCAGGAATGACTCCTCATTCATAGTCATTTGATTCCTCATCTATGCATGTAGGAAAATTAAGAACATGAGTAAAGTCAGGATGGATACCCCAAGAAGGGTTACCCTTAGATTTTGATTTGAATTCATACTCATGGGAATCTATTTTAGAATAACTACCACCTTCTTCTTTGTCTATTTGATTTCCTTCAAGATCAACTGGTTCTTGTGGTGCAACTGTCTCTTGTTCTATAGTAGGTTCTTATGTTTCTACTACATTGATTCTTTTTACTGGATCATCTTCAGCTTCAAGGAGGTTTTTTATTTCTTTACGAAAATGCTCATAAGGAATGAGCTCATCAGTGGTGTCTGAATCATCACTGTCAGATTGTTCAATTGTTTCTTCCTTTAGTTGATTTGTTGTGGATGGCTCAATCTATTCTAAGACATGTGGGGAGTTCTTGCTAAGATAGAAAGGCTTCTTCTTATATCCTAGACCTATTGTATTCTTTTTGGTTCGACCATGGTGGTCAAGAGGTGATAGAAGATCCTTACCTTGTAGTCCTAGAGGTCCTTTACCAGTATATCCCATTTTTGTGATCAATTTTTCCCCTAGTTCGTATGACTTCTGAGGAAATTTGCTTGAAGTGGAGTCACATTTCTAGACTGATTTGGATTGAGGCTCATCATTGTATAACCATGCAAGAATAGCTTCTTCTTCCTCAAACTTTTGTTTAGATACTTGTTCTGTGACAAAGCTTCCATTGAATATGACCTGGGATTCTTTAGCTGTAGGTTTCACTTTTTCAGAAGGTTGTCCATAAGATTTAGGGGACAACAAGAGAGATGTGAGAGATAAAATAGGTTCGATTGTGTATTCTCCCATACCATTGTCTTTGATTTTGACTTCTTTAGCAATGTCTTCCATTTTGGATGTTGAAGCAATGTTTATCTGCTTAGTGGAAGATTCTCTGTTATTAGGAACAAGTTTATCAACACTTTCTTTCAATTCATTGCAAGTTGTGTATAGGTCCATTGGAATCGTCACCTCTACTTCTTCATAAGGAAATTTCACACATTGATGGTATGTGGAAGGAATAGCTCTCATTTCATGTGGGTAAGTGCACAAATAAGGGGGTATAAAATGCCACTTTTTTCCTGAAATCAGAAAACTCTGAACTTCAACAAGAAATTGAAGATAGTTAAACTCAAAATTTTGAGATGCGACAAAAAAAAGAGTTGTAATACTCTAAATCTAGTTCCTAAACTACTAACTTATTTTGAAAATGGTGTAGATTAAGGCCCTCAAAAAGGGGGAGCACAAAAAGTGGTCCTATTTTTTGTCCAAAAACATAACATAGTGTCTGGTGTGCTCCCCCTAAAATGTTAACTTTTTTTTTTGAATTTTTTTAATCACTCCAGTGAGAAGTTAGCTAACACCACGTAGTTTATCCCAAATTTTTTTGGTAATTTTTTGATGAACGTATAATTTCTGATGAATTTACAAAGTCCACACATCCTGAAAACATGAAATTTATATGTGCTCCCCCTAGAAATCATTTAAAACTAATCAAAAACTAAATTTTCTTTTTTTTTAAAGTGTGTAGAATGGAGTCTAGTTTCTAAAAATGTAACTTATTGTAAAATTTGATGAACGAGCCAAAATCTATGCCCAAAATACTACATGTTGGTTTTTAAAAAAAAATGGACATACACCCAAGAGAAATTAGAGTTGAAACATTGAACATAATTAGAAATTAAAATAAATTATATGCTTAGATAGCTAACAGAGAGATCTGCAATATCACGTCATCTGATTTTTACATTCTTGAGCCACGAGTAAACCTAATGAGGAGCACACAAAAAAATATGTCATTTTTTTGTATGTCTACTAGAAAACACATCTCAGGCCTATTTCTATCATCCAAGCCTTTGGGTTGGATCTCCAAGGAAAATCCAAGCCTTAAGATTGGTAAATTCAAATCTTTTAAAAAGTACGCACACCCTATAGGGCATGTGCACTATGTAAATATTCACATAGTGATGAGAAATATTCAAAATGGGAGGAAGAGAGAGAGAGATAGAGGAAGAGAGAGAGATAGAGAGCTCTCTCTCTCTCTCTCTCTATTTATCTCTCTCCCTCCCCCATACTCTCTCTCCCTTTCTCCCCCTTATCACTCTCTCTCTCTCTCTCTCTCTCCCCCTTATCATTCTCTCTCTCACCTTCTATATCTCTCTCCCTTCTCTCCTCTCTCTCCCTCGCTCCCCCATACTCTCTCTCTCTCTCTCTCTCTCTCTCTCTCTCTCTCTCTCTCTCTCTCCCCTTATCCTTATCTCTCTCCTACTCTCTCCCTTTCCCCTTCTCTATCTCTCCTTCCCCTTCTCTCTCTCTCTCTCTCTCTCTCTCTCTCTCTCTCTCTCTCTCTCTCTCTCTTTTCTCCCTTTTTCTTATTTTGTATAGGTTGTATGCCCTATAGTGTGCTTGCGCTATGTAAAACTAGAAGAAATAGTCTTATTTCCCAAGGATCTCATGAAAGAGGCCCACTTTTTGTTATGCTATCTAAATTCTGTGTTTTCTCTGACAAGCTTTCACTTTTCATGGTGTTGATAGTGACAAATCAACATCATTTTGCACCATAGTGACAAATTTTTGATTTGCAACATCGGGAAAGTCAATTATTGGAATAAAAAAGACAAAAAGACATTGAGGTAAGTTTTTTATTTTTGTTTACATGTGAAATGTGAATAAAGAGTGTTTTGGTTTATAATTGGTATGATATAGACTTGTTCTTGATACATAATTTGATAGAAGTGTAATAAATTTTTCATATAATTTGTCATATTATAAGAGTTTTATATTATAATTTGACTTATTGGTTTACATTTATATTATATTTTAAAAATTGTAATCAATTGATATGTAGAAATCATCATCATGCCAAGGAAACAAGCAAAGAATTTAACACCAGAAGAGCATGAAAGAGACAAAGAGAAGAAAAGGGAAGGAATGAGACAACTTCATGAACAAAAAAAATTAGATACTATAGAAGAAGATTTTCCTTTAGATGAGGAACATGAAATTTCAATACAAAGTAAGAGAGAATTGGAATTGGAATAAAAAAGACAATGAATGAGAAACTTGCGTGCAACGAGACAATTGAATTATGAAGATGTGGGGACATCGTCTACGAGTTCTCAAGTTCAAGAGACATCATCATCCAATGTTCGAGGCACACCAATGTATCATGTTGAAGGCACACCATTGTCTACTTCTGAAGGTGGAGGCACACCAATGTATCATGTTGAAGACACACCATTTTCTACTTCTGAAGGTGGAGGCACACCAATGTATCATGTTGAAGGCACACCATTGTCTACTTCTGAAGGTGTGGGCACACTCTTCTATCATGTTGAAGGCACATCATTGTCTACTTCTGAAGGTGTGGGCACAACATCATCTCATGTTGAAGGCACTGAAGATGGTACGTAATTCACACATAATGTTTTTGATGCTCCTAGAATTATTAAATATAGAAAACCAAAGTATTTGATAGATATTGATACTAACATTTTGCAAGTAATGCCTCACAAGATTCCCAAGCATACTTGTCAAAGAAATGTTAATCGTATTTGGAGATCATTTTTTGAGAACTTAAACATGATAGGAAGATGTCAACTATTTGTTGAAATGATGAGAAATCTGAAATTTAGGTCCATCATGAAGATTCTTGGGCTAAGAACGATGAATGAGTCAAGTGAAAAATCTATTGTAAAGAATCTAATGACTGCATATGAGAGTGTGGGTTCTACATCACGCACAAAAGATAGTAATGTCATATGACGTGTACTTACATCAATGATAGTAAGCACTCAAATGAAGAAATCTCGACTCATTAGAAAGAAAAGAAAAACATTGAAAATAAGTAGAAAGTCTCTAATGAGAGCCCTGGGAAGGCATCAAAGAGTGGAAGATCCAAATAGCAATGAGTTATGGGCATTTTCTGGTAGACTACCACGAAAAGATAAAGCAATTGTTGAAGCTTTGAAATCCTTGATTGAAGAATTTTGGAAGAATAATACACGGGTATCTCCTAATCAAAGAAATGTTGTAAGAAGGAGGATTGGTAGTCGAATTCATGTTCCACATCCAAAACATTTTTTGGATTCAACTCAAACACAATTCTTTGCAAAATTTATGCATACGTATCCTCAAATTAAAATTAGTCAGAGATATTTTGAAATGTGTAAACCTTTTTATGTCAAGATAAATCACACACACACAACTTGTTGTAGGGTACATATTGAATTTTCTAACCATTTTGAAGTTTATAGGAATATATGTGTAGCTTTGTACTCTAACAATGTTTTGCAGGATTGTAACATAAATGTCCCACCTAGATCTTCAAGGGAATTAATATCTACCATTTTACATGAAAGAGTGGATGGTCAACAATTTTACAAGCTCTCATGCTTGAATGGTACATGCATAGATTGCGGAAGTTTGTGACATTTGCCAATTTGTCAACATATGGAGAGTACACATGCAATTAGTAATGAAATAGTGGAATTTGGAAAATATAAGACCATGACATACAATCTAAAAGATGGAAAAGAGGCTAAAAGATGTGATTTAGTAATTGTAAAAATTCCAATGTATCAGTTCATGGACATTTTTTGTAAAAAAATTATTTGAGTATGCAAGGCATACACATAGAGCACAATAGTTAGATATGCAATTCAAGTTGTGCAAGGACACATTCCCACTTGATACCATTGTTTCAGTTGTGGAATTTGTAAAGAACTACACACTACAACCATAGAATGAGGTGCAAGAAAAGTATTATAGCTCTCAACAGGTTGCTATATTTGTTCATATAGCATTCATGCATGCACCAGACAATACAGAGGAGAATAGGAAGATATTGAGGGAGTATCATTTTTATATCAGTGATGATCGCTCACATTCTACAGAGTTTGCATATGGTTTCTTTCAACTATTTTATGGTCATTTGGCAAACAGGGGCATAAAATATCATCAACATATCATTTGGTCAGATAATTGTGCATCCCAATTCAAGAATTCGCAGTTGTTTTATTGGTTTTACAGGATGCATAAGATTACTAGAATTTAATATATGTGGAATTTCACAGAGGATGGTCATGGAAAGGGAGAGCATGATGGGGCATGTGCATGTATTAAAAGAGCCTTAGCACATGAAGAATTAAAGTACAAAGAGAAAGAAACATTGTCAAATGTGGGATGTATTGTCCAGTGGTGTAATGCTACAATGGGTCCAGGTAATGAAGGTGAGTCTACGGTTTGTAGATTTTTTTGGTTGATGGATGAAAATAACATTGCACCATATGAGGATTGTTGTACATTGGCAGGATTGAGTGAGCTACACTCTTTTAGAAGTTGTAACGCAGGTTCATGGAGTATCCACACACGACATATGACATGCTTTTGTTCATCATGTGTAGATGAAGATTGGGATGGGTGTGAGTCAAAGGAATGGGTTGACAAATGGTATACATGTATTTTGAGTCCACTTGCCTCCTATCATCCCCATGAATCACTACAACTGATAGAAATGGAATCATCCATTGACTTTGATCGCTTATCTGATCTAGTACAACCAGGTCAGTATTTTCCACATACAAATAATCTCAAATTTAGTACTTTATCATAAATATTTAGTAAACTAATGTCCTCATTATGTTTATATCATTACAAGCCATGTTTTTGCTATTATTGCACCTGAAGACAATGAAGAAGGGATAGATTATTATTTGTGTCATTGTGTAGAGGCAAAAAAAAAATTGGATCACTTAGTTATCGATGGTGAAGAATTAGAATACCCTATAGGAGTAGTGGTTGTAACTGGTACATGGCTTAGATGGTATGCTATGAAGAACCCTAGGTTGTGGTTGTTCGAGGATTGGGAGACACATAGAAAGATTCTTCATTATTCAAACCTCTTCGTTGCATCAAATGTCCACTTAATCAGATATGGGGCAAGACCGCAAAATAAAACTCTTTGAAAGGTTCGTGAGTCAGACCACGAGGCAATACTTGAGACAATCAAGGGTAGGGTAGACCCAATTGGTTCATTGGACTAAATGGAGATACAAAATATCATAACATGTCAAATTTATATAGCACTGTAAATTGGGTGGACTGTAAATTGCTCATGCATTACGTCGTATGTATAACGGGAAGTTTGTAACATTTAATGACAACCTTTCTCTTATATTTTTTGGGGCAATACCAGAAGGTTTTCTCTACTCAGCTCTTTCCTCCGATGCTCCTATTGAGTTGAGTTGTAAAAATATTTCTCATTATTAATAAAAAAAACTTTATAATAGAAATCTTATAGTTCAAAGATTTTTCACAACATACATAGCATAATTCATATATTCTTGACATACAGTAAGATCCCAGTTCAGCATTAACTTCCACACATAAACCCAAGCCAAAAATAACTTCTAAACAAGCCTGCCATAAACACCATGTAAAAAAAACCTAAAATCTTCCAACAAAACCTAACCCAGAGCAGTAGGAAACTTGGTAACAACCTTACTTCCTTCATAAGCAGCATGCCTAGCCAGCTATCCAGGCAAAACAAACTTGACATCAATCTCAATTTCTCTGGAGGAAAGTGTCACAATCTTGTTATATTTTAGTAGAGAAGCAGCCTTAGGAGTAATCTTATCAAAAATATCAATCATGAAGCTCTCCATGATATCCATGGTAGCACTGGATATTCCCTTGGAGGGATGCACTTGTTTCAACACCTTGTATATTAACCTTTTGTAACTTCCTACACTTCTCTTCCTCTTCTTTTTCTTATTCTCTTCCTTTTGAACATCAATTTATTTTTTTTCTCAGCTTTGGAGAATCCTCTACTTCATTCTCTCCTTTCATACCATCTTGATGCAGAGCCCTCCACTATCACCTTAAATAGGCCAACTCAACTCAAGGATTCAACAAGTAACTTGGAATCAACTCAAGGAATCAGTCCTATTCAAAGATCAAATGGAGTTCTCTAAATTTTTAAGTCACTTCCACAACCACACTCATGAGTTAACTATCACTTTTCTATGTTCCAATCTCTCTAAGCACCAATACCCTCCTAGGCCACTTAGTGCACCTAGTGCCTCCAACACACCAAAAACCAAACCAAATTTCTTACCTTTATCCCAATGCTATGGATCATCTTAACATGGTACATTAGACATGTTAAAACTCCCCTTTCACTCCTATCCACTCATCTTTCACCATTCATCCACTATAGCCTTCCAGGGCTGCCTAGTAGCCCTGCCAAAACTAAAATCAGCATTTTTCTCCCAAACTTCCCAAACAACCTATCAATGTTTTTACATTTTTGAGTACCCTTTTTGGAGTTTCTAAGTTGATATCAATCTTAGACTTTAAATATTTGACTGGTGTAGACTTCCTTTTTTAAGTGCTCTTCTCCTAGGCCTAATTAGCCCCTCCTAACAAAGAAACTCTATCACCCACTTAATTATAGGGTTCCATGACCAAAAATAGTCTTTTATTATGATCCTAAACTAAGTATTTTCCACTTTTCAAGAATAGACAACAAGTTTTAAACACCCAACTACAAAACCATCTAGTTAAGGCCTTCACACTTGTGGCTTCTCCAATCTAACACCTCCACACACTTCCCAATCAAAATAAGGGTTTAAAAACCATTAAAACAACATAATATGACCATTGAAGCAATAAAATATGGCCCTCCAATGGATGAATCTCTCAGACCATGACTGGTCCCAACACTAGTAACCCCCAATCAGGACTTTACTCTCCATGTTTGTGGTCTCTCCTCCACAATACCTGCCCATCCCTACATTTAAACTTCTATACATGGATTATATACATGTTATGACTCCTCCCACAAATCACATTGACCACAGGGGGTGGGGGAGTCAATCCATTCATTAAACTTTCAAAATAAACAAAGTGTTGTTTGCAAAATCCCTATTCAGGACAGTCATGCACCCTTCAAACTCATCAAACTAGAACTTCTACTGCTGTACCATTGCACCAATTTCATGACCCTTATGAACCCTTCAAACTCATCAAACTCCTTCTATCCTTGAAATATTTCATGACCCTTATGCACCCTTCAAATTAATGTCTGCTTTGGGAGGAAGATTATAATTTCCATATTTGCACAAGCCTTGAAATATTTTCGTCGTTATCGCTCTCCACCTCCACTCTCTCAATTTAGTCCTCTCCCTCTCTACTACACTTAGCTTAGCCATCCTTACCTACTCTTTAACAAAGATTCTCCAAAATTTTTATACAAAGGCATCCTACAGGAAAGATTATCTAATTTCAAGTTATTATATGATGCAACTGAGTGTTGACACAGTCATTATATATGGTATGTTTTACTATTTTTTTTTTGAGAACTAATGCTTCTAGTGAATCCAAATTTAGTTGTTATAAAGATGAGATGTTAGTGAATGACTTGTTCCTAATACTACTCTTCCACTAGATGCAGATTTCAACCCTTTTGTGGATCTACAGGCTCAATCGCGAGCCCACAGGATTAGCCAAGAGAAAACTGTGATTGTATATCAACTGATTACAAAATGTTCATTTGAGGAGAAAATATTGCAATGATCAAGAAGAAAATTGGCTATGGAAAATCTAGTTATGAATTTTGTTAAGAATGAAACTATTAAGGAATTGCATGATATAGTTTAGAGATTTTTCACAGCATACATAGCATAATTCATATATTCTTTACATACACTAAGATCCCAGTTCAACATTAACTTCCACATAAACCCAAGGCAAAACCAACTTCTAAACAATCCTACCATAAACACCACATACAAAAAACCTAAAATCTTCCAACAAAACCTAACCGAGAGCAGTAGGAAACTTGGTAACAGCCTTACTTCCTTTAGAAGCAACATGCCTAGCCAACTCTCCAAGCAGAACAAACTTGACAGTAATCTCAATTTCTCTACAGGAAAGTGTCATGATCTTGTTATATTTTAGTAGAGAAGCAACCTCAGGAGTAATCTTATAAAAAATATCAATCATGAAGCTCTCCATGATATCCATGGCATCACTGGATATTCCCTTGGAGGGATGCACTTGTTTCAACACCTGGTATTCTCAGATTTCATTGCTTTGACTACTGAATCCTTTATGGGCTTGAACATCACTTTCTTTTCTTTTCTCATCTTTGGAGAATCCTTTACTTCATTCTCTCCTTTCACATCATCTTCTTTAAGACTCCACACCTTAGGTTTCCTTCAACAACTCCATATCCACCATATCAAACAAGTTCTTGGTTCATGCTTGTTTAAGCTTTCCAATTGGTTGGACCATCAAAAAATACTTGATGACTTTAATTATAGGATTCTACCATCAATTTGAATATTTGCACTTCTAGATGTAAAAACCCCAAATTGGTCCCAAAACCCCCTAGAAACTAGGGCTCACCCAATGTCTTGTCTCCTAGCACCATAGAAACTGAACTAAAGTTGATTCACCATCATTTGACCATCCTATGATGGATTCATGCATAAAATACCCCCTCCAAAGGATAGAACATCTACTACTATACCCTTGCTCCAATTTGATGACCCTTATGCACCCTTCAAACTCATCAAACTCCTTCAATCACTCTCAACTTGCAAACTCTTCTTCTTTCTTGCCAAACCCTTGCCAAAACCCAAGCCAAAACCAACTTCCACACATAAACCCAAGCCAAAACCAACTTCTAAAAAATCTTTCCATAAACACCACATACAAAAAACCTAAAATATTCCAACAAAACCTAACCCAAAGTAGTAGGAAACTTGGTAATAGCCTTACTTCCTTCAGAAGCAACATGCCTAGCCAGCTCTCCAGGCAGAACAGACTTGACAGTAATCTCAATTTCTCTGGAGGAAAGTGTCATGATCTTGTTATATTTTAGCAGAGAAGTAGCCGTAGGAGTAATCTTATCAAAAATATCAATCATGAAGCTCTCCATGATATCCATGGTAGCACTGGATATTCCCTTGGAGGGATGCACTTCATTCTAGCACCACAAATATTTCTATTAGAAATGACTATTCGTCAATGGCCTTGCATTTATGGGACTTGGGCATTATCCTTCAAATGTAACTTCATTGCCACCTTTGGCAAGGTAGTCTCACTCCTCATTTTACAACAAAGGGCAGCCATCTATGGTCCAAGGTTTTAATTTAGCTGACAAGTGGAGAGCTTCTCAAGGTACTGATCTCTTTCATACAAAAGTTCCTGCTTCATCTGAAGGTTCTCATTTAGGTGACCAACTCCTTCGAGGTCCACAAATAGACCCATTAATTTCCCAAATTGGTTCATTAGCAGTCAAAGAATTTAGTCATGCACTTCATTCTAGCACCACAAATATTTCTATTAGAAATGACTATTCATCAATGGCCTTGCATTTACAGGACTTGGGCATTATCCTTGAAATGTAACTTCATTGCCACCTTTGGCAAGGTAGTCTCCTCCTCATTTTACAACAAAGGGCAGCCATCTATGGTCCAAGGTTTTAATTCAGTAGACAAGTGGAGATCTTCTCAAGGTACTGATCTCTTTCATACAAAAGTTCCTGCTTCATCTCAAGGTTCTCGTTTAGGTGACCAACTCCTTCGAGGTCCACAAATAGACCCATTAATTTCCCAAATTGGTTCATTAGCAGGCAAAGAATTTGGTCATGCACTTCATTCTAGCACCACAAATATTTCTATTAGAAATGACTATTCGTCAATGGCCTTGCATTTACAGGACTTGGGCATTATCCTTGAAATGTAACTTCATTGCCACCTTTGGCAAGGTAGTCTCACTCCTCATTTTACAAAAAAGGGCAGCCATCTATGGTCCAAGGTTTTAATTCAACTAACAAGTGGAGAGCTTCTCAAGGTATTGATCTCTTTTGTAGAGAAGTTCCCACTTCATCTCAAGGTTCTCATTTAGGTGACCAACTCCTTCGAGGTCCACAAATAGGCCCATTAATTTCCCAAATTGGTTTGTTAGCAAGAAAAGAATTTGGTCATGCACTTCATTCTAGCACCACAAATATTTCTATTAGAAATGACTATTTGTCAATGGCCTTGCATTTACGAGACTTGGGCATTATCCTTCAAATGTAACTTCATTGCCACCTTTGGCAAGGCAGTCTCACTCCTCATTTTACAACAAAGGGTAGCCATATATGGTCCAAGGTTTTAATTCAGCTGACAAGTGGAGAGCTTCTCAAGGTACTGATCTCTTTCGTACAGAAGTTCCTACTTCATCTCAAGGTTCTCGTTTAGGTGACCAACTCCTTCGAGGTCCACAAATAGACCCATTAATTTCCCAAATTGGTTCATTAGGAGGCAAAGAATTTAGTCATGCACTTCATTCTAGCACCACAAATATTTCTATTAGAAATGACTATTCGTCAATGGCCTTGCATTTACGAGACTTGGGCATTATCCTTGAAATGTAACTTCATTGCCACCTTT
Organism: Chamaecyparis obtusa; assembly: GCA_027943335.1. NCBI lineage: Eukaryota > Viridiplantae > Streptophyta > Pinopsida > Cupressales > Cupressaceae > Chamaecyparis > Chamaecyparis obtusa. Next base: position 770,575 of record BSBK01003372.1, on the reverse strand, counting down.
GGCAAGGTAGTCTCACTCCTCATTTTACAACAAAGGGCAGCCATCTATGGTCCAAGGTTTTAATTCAGCTGACAAATGGAGAGCTTCTCAAGGTATTGATCTATTTCATACATAAGTTCCTGCTTCATCTCAAGGTTCTCATTTAGGTGACCAACTCCTTCGAGGTCCACAAATAGACCCATTAATTTCCCAAATTGGTTCGTTAGCAGGCAAAGAATTTGGTCATGCACTTCATTCTAGCACCACAAATATTTCTATTAGAAATGACTATTCGTCAATGGCCTTGCATTTACGGGACTTGGGCATTATCCTTCAAATGTAACTTCATTTCCACCTTTGGCAATGCAGTCTCACTCCTCATTTTACAACAAAGGGCAGCCATCTATGGTCCAAGGTTTTAATTCAACTGACAAGTGGAGAGCTTCTCAAGGTAATGATCTATTTCTTACAGAAGTTCCTGCTTCATCTCAAGGTTGTCATTTAGGTGACCAACTCCTTTGAGGTCCACAAATAGACCCATTAATTTCCCAAATTGGTTCGTTAGCAGGCAAAGAATTTGGTCATGCAGTTCATTCTAGCACCATAAATATTTCTATTAGAAATGACTATTCATCAATGGCCTTGCATTTACAGGACTTGGACATTATCCTTCAAATGTAACTTCATTGCCACCTTTGGCAAGGCAGTCTCACTCCTCATTTTACAACAAAGGGCAGCCATCTATGATCCTTTGAGGTCCACAAATAGACCCATTAATTGGTAAAAGGGTAGATGTAATTTTGGAAAGAGTATCCCAATTGAAGAGTAATGGAAATTCTAGTGAGCATGAAGTTATTGCAGATCCAATGGGTGTATCTCCTCCACTGACAAATATAACTACTTCCAGAGACTTGAGTTTAAATGGAGACTATCTGTTCCCAAACATGCCCGAGTTGAGCAGATGAACCAGATGTTGCTTGAGTAAAGAAGATAGTGGTTTATTAAAGCATCTGCATTATCCCACTTGCTCTCAGTTACTACTTTTTGAGCAGCTTTCCAACTACTTTTGTGTGGGATTTCTATAATATATAATGTCCTCATGCAAGTACATGCCACGCACAGTCATTCAATCACCACTGACGACTCCGTGCTGAAGTGTCCCTCAAGGTCCCTTAAGCATGAAATCAGTGATCTTTGCAGGGTCATATCTTAGAGCTCGTGCAAGATAGCATGGATCCATCAATTGCTACCGTGTTGCTGGGGCCTACAAAAGCCTGTCTCAGTTTTCAGAGATTCAACTTCGTTTAAAATCAGCAACACATTCTCAGTTGGTGTCAGAACTCAAGGTGTTCCTCAGCTGAAATGGCCAATGTTGCATATCTTTCCAACCGTCGGTCGTAGCATCAAGCCATCTATTCCAATAGCTCTAGATGGATGGGTAAACATGAGTGGTGACCTCATTCAGCACCCACATTCATTCGATCCCCGCCGATGACTCTGTGCTAAAGTGTCCCTCAAGGTACCTTAAGCTTGGAATTAGAAATCTTTGCGGGGTCATATCTCATAGCTCATGCAAGGTAGAATAAATCCATTAGGTGCTACAGGACCATGTTGCTAGGGCCTACAAAAGCCTGTCTCAGTTTTCAGAGATTCAACTTTGTTTAAATTTGGCAACACATTCTTGGTCAGTGTCAGAACTCAAGGTGTTCCTCAGCTGAAATGACCAACATTGTGTATCTTTCCAACCGTCGGTCGTAGCATCAAACCATCAGTTCCAACAACTTTGAATGGTCAGGTAAATGCTAGTGGAAACCTTGTTTGGCACCCACAGTCATTCGATCCCTGCCGATGACTCTGTGTTGAAGTGTCCCTCAAGGTCCCTTAAGCATGGAATTGATGATCTTTGCAGGGTCATATCTCACAGCTCGTGCAAGATAGAATCGATCTGTTAGTTGTTATGGGACTGTGTTGCCAGGGCCTACAAAAGCCTATCTCAATTTTAGAGATTCAACTTCATTTAAAATCAGCAACACATTCTCTGTCGGTGTCAGAACTCAAGGTGTTCCTCAGCTGAAATGACCAATGTTGCATATCTTTCCAACCATTGTTTGTAGCATTGAACCGTCTATTCCAATAGCTCCGAATGGCCAAGTAAACACTAGTGGTGACCTCATTCGGCATCCACAGTCATTTGATCCCCACCGATGACTCCGTACTGAAGTGTCCCTCAAGGTCCCTTAAGCATGGAATCGATGATCTTTGCAGGGTCATATCTCACAGCTCATGCGAGGTAGAATCAATCCATCAGGTGCTATAGGACTATGTTTCTAGGACTTACAAAAGCTTGTCTCAGTTTTCAGAGATTCAATTTCATTTAAATTTGGCAACACATTCTTGATCGGTGTTAGAACTCAAGGTGTTCCTCAGCTAAAATGGCCAACGTTGTGTATCTTTCCAACCGTCGATCATAGCATCAAACCATCTATTCCAACAGCTCTAGATGGTTGAGTAAACACTAGTGGCAACCTTGTTTGGCACCCATAGTCATTTGATCCCCGCCAATGACTCCATGCTAAAGTGTCCCTTAAGGTCCCTTAAGCATGGAATCGACAATCTTTTCAAGGTCATATCTCATAACTCATGTGAGGTAGAATCAATCCATTAGATGCTATAGGACCATGTTTCCAGGGCCTATAAAAGCCTATCTTAGTTTTTAGAGATTCAACTTCATTTAAATTTGGCAACACATTCTCGATCGGTGTCAGAACTCAAGGTGTTCCTTAGCTGAAATGGCCAACGTTGCGTATCTTTCCAACTGTCAGTTGTATCTTCAAACCATCAGTTCCAACAACTCTAAATGGTCAAGTAAATGCTAGTGGCCACCTCGCTCGGCACCCATAGTCATGCAGTCCCCACCGACGACTCTGTGCTGAAGTGTCCCTCAAGGTCCCTTAAGCATGGGATCGATGATCTTTGCAGGGTCATATCTCATAGCTCGTACAAGGTAGAATTGATCTATTAGTTGCTATGGGACCGTGTTGCTAGGGCCTACAAAAGCCTATCTCAATTTTTAGAGATTCAACTTTGTTTAAATTTGGCAACACATTCTCGGTCGGTGTCAGAACTCAAGGTGTTCCTCAGTTGAAATAACCAATGTTGTGTACCTTTCCAATCATCGGTCATAGCATCGAACTGTTAGTTCCAATAGTTCCAAATGGTCAGGTAAACACTAGTGGCAACCTCATTTAGCACCCACAGTCATTCGATCCTTGCCGACGACTCCGTGTTGAAGTGTCCCTCAAGGTCCCTTAAGCATGGAATCAGTGATCTTTCCGGGGTCATATCTCATAGCTCGTGTGAGGTAGAATCGATCTATTAGTTGTTATGGGACTGTGTTGCCAGGGCCTACAAAAGCCTATCTTAGTTTTTAGAGATTCAACTTTGTTTAAATTTGGCAACACATTCTCGGTTGGTGTCAGAACTCAAGGTGATCCTCAGCTAAAACGGACAACATTGCGTATCTTTCCAACCATCGATTGTAGCATCAAACCGTCAGTTCCAACAACTTTGAATGGTTAGGTAAACGCTAGTGGAAACCTCATTTGGCACCCATAGTCATTCAATCCCCTCCGATGACTCTGTGATGAAGTGTCCCTCAAGGTCCCTTAAGCATGGAATCGATGATCTTTGCAGGGTCATATCTCACAGCTCGTGTGAGGTAGAATCAATCTGTTAGTTGCTATAGAACCATGTTGCTAGGGCCTAAAAAATCCTATCTCAATTTTAGAGATTCAACTTTTTTTAAATTTGGCAACACATTCTCAATCGGTGTCAGAATTCAAGGTGTTCCTCAGCTGAAACGGCCAACATTGCGTATCTTTCCAACTGTTGGTCATAGCATCGAACTGTCAGTTCCAATAGCTCCAAATGGTAGGATAAATGCTAGTGGAAACCTCATTCGGCACCCACAATCATTCAATCCCCGCTGATGACTCCGTGTTGAAGTGTCCCTCAAGGTCCCTTAAGCATGGAATCAGCGATCTTTGTAGGGTCATATCTCGGAGCTCGTACGAGGTAGAATCGATCCATCAGGTGCTATGGGACCATGTTGCTGGGGCCTACAAAATTCTATCTCAATTTTTAGAGATTTAACTTCTTTTAAATTTGGCAACACATTCTCAGTCAGTGTCAAAACTAAAAGTGTTCCTTAGCTGAAATGGCCAACATTGCGTATCTTTCAAACCGTCGGTCGTAGCATCAAACTATCAGTTCCAACAGCTCTAAATGCCTGGGTAAACACTAGTGGCAACCTCATTCACCACACATAATCATTTGAACCCCACCAACGACTCTGCGCTAAAGTGTCCCTAAAGGTCTCTTAAGCATGAAATCAATGATCTTTACAGGGTCATATCTCAAAACTTGTACAAGGTAGAATCAATCCTTTAGGTGCTACAAGACTATGTTGCTAGGGCCTACAAAATCCTATCTTAGTTTTCAGAGATTCAACTTTTTTAAAATTCGGCAACACATTCTCGGTCGGTGTCAGAACTCAAAGTGTTCCTTAGCTGAAACGACCAATGTTGCGTATCTTTCAAACTGTCAGTCATAGCATCAAACCGTCAGTTACAATAGCTTCGAAAGGCTAGGTAAATGCTAGTGGCAACCTCATTCACCACGCACAGTCATTCGAACCCCACTGAAGACTTCGTGCTGAAGTGTCCCTCAAGGTCCCTTAAGCTTGAAATCAACAATCTTTGTGGGGTCATATCTCAGAGCTCATGTGAGGTAGAATCAATCTGTCAAGTGCTATGGGACTGTGTTGCTGAGGCCTACAAAAACCTATCTTAGTTTTTAGAGGTTTAACATCTTTTAAATTCGGCAACACATTCTCAGTCGGTGTCAGAAATCAAAGTGTTCCTCAGCTGAAATGGCCAACGTTGCATATCTTTCAAACCATCGGTCATAGCATCAAACCGTTAGTTCCAACAGCTCTGAATGGCTGGGTAAATTCTAGTGGCAACCTCGTTCAGCACCCATAGTCGTTCAATCCCCGCCGATGACTCCATGTTGAAATTTCCCTCAAGGTCCCTTAAGCATGAAATCAATGATCTTTGTGGGGTCATATCTTAGAGCTCATGCAAGGTAGAATCAATCTATCAGGTGCTACAAGACCATCTTTTCGGGGCCTACAAAATCCTGTCTTAGTTTTTAGAGCTTCAACTTCTTTTAAATTCGACAACACATTCTCGATCGGTGTTAGAACTCAAAGTGTTCCTTAGTTGAAATGGCCAACATTGTGTATCTTTCAAACCGTCGGTCATAGCATCGAACTATCAATTCCAATAGATCTGAATGGCTGGGTAAATGCTAGTGGCAACCTCATTTACCATGCACAGTTGTTCGAACCCTGCCGACGACTCCATGTTGAAGTTGTTCTGAAGGTCTCTTAAGCATGAAATCAATGATCTTTGCGGGGTCATATCTCAGAGCTCGTGTGAGGTAGAATTGATCCATCAAGTGCTACAGGACCATGTTGCTAGGGTCTACAAAATCCTATCTCAGTTTTCAAAGATTCAACTTCTTTTAAATTTGGCAACACATTCTCAGTCGGTGTTAGAACTCAAAGTGTTCCTTAGTTGAAATAGCCAACATTGCATATCTTTCAAACCGTCAGTCATAGCATCGAACCGTCAGTTCCAATAGCTCCCAATGGCTAGATAAATGCTAGTGGCAACCTCATTCACCATGCATAGTCATTCTAACCCCATCAACGACTCTGTGTTGAAGTGTCCCTCAAGGTCCCTTAAGCATGAAATCAATGATCTTTGCGAGGTCATATCTCAGAGCTCGTGTGAGGTAGAATCGATCCATCAGGTGCTATGGGACCATGTTGCCAAGGCCTATAAAAGCCCATCTCAGTTTTTAGAGATTCAACTTTGTTTAAATTTGGCAACACATTCTCGATCGGTGTCAGAACTCATAATGTTCCTTAGTTCAAATGACCAATGTTGCGTATCTTTCAAACCATCGGTCATAGCATCGAACCGTCAGTTCCAACAGCTCCGAATGGTTAGGTAAATGCTAGGGGAAACCTCATTCACCATGCACAGTCATTCGAACCCCACTGACGACTCCAGGCCAAAGTTTCCCTGAAGGTCTCTTAAGCATGAAATCAATGATCTTTGCAGGGTCATAGCTTAGAGCTCATGCAAGGTAGAATTGATCCATCAGGTGCTACAAGACTGTGTTGCCCGGGCCTACAAAAGCTAGTCTTAAGTTTTAGAGATTCAACTTCTTTTAGATTTGGCAACACATTCTCGATCAGTGTCAGGTGTCAAGGTGTTCCTCAGTTCAAATGGCCAATGTTGCATATCCATCAAATCATCGATCGTAGCATCGAACTGTCAGTTCCAACAGCTCTAAATGGTCGGGTAAATGCTAGGGGAAACCTTGTTCACCATGCACAGTTGTTCGATCCCTAGTGATGACTCTGTGCTGAAGTGTCCCTCAAGGTCGCTTAAGCATGAAATCATTGATCTTTATGAGGTCATATATTAGAGCTCGTGCAAGGTAGAATCAATCCATCAGGTGCTACAAGACCATGTTACAAAGGCCTACAAAATCCTATCTCAATTTTCAGAGATTCAACTTTGTTTAAATTCAGCAACACATTCTCGGTCAGTGTCAAAACTCATAGTGTTCCTTAGTTCAAATGACCAATGTTGCGTATCTTTCAAAGTGTCGGTCGTAGCATCGAATCATCAGTTCCAATAGCTCTGAATGGTCAGGTAAATGCTAGGGGCAACCTCATTCACCACACACAGTCATTCGAACCCTGTTGATGACTCTGGGTTGAAGTGTCCCTGAAGGTCTCTTAAGCATGAAATCAATGATCTTTGCGGGGTCATATCTTGGAGCTCGTCTGAGGTAGAATCGATTCATCAGGTGCTACGGGACTGTGTTGCCAGGGCCTACAAAAGCCTATCTCAATTTTTAGAGATTCAACTTCTTTTAAATTCAGCAACACATTCTCATTCGGTGTCAGAACTTAAAGTGTTCCTCAGTTCAAATGGCCAACGTTGCGTATCTTTCAAACCATCGGTCGTAGCATTGAACCTTTTATTCCAAAAACTTTGAGTGGTTGGATAAATGCTACTGACAACCTTTTTTGGCACACAGAATCATTTGAACAACACCGACGACTCCGGGGTGAGCAGTAGGATGAGTGCAAATATGTATTCTAGTGTTTGTCATTAATAATTAGTTAGTTAGGGGACAATTAGAAGTTAGTTTGTAAAAGAATAAGGTTGCACATCCACATCTATCGTAGTAATATTATTAATAAAAGAACTCTTGCCAACATTAGGGCACCCCAAGAATCCTTAGATTATATTTATACATTTATGCATTCATTTCATTACTTTTGTTATTATTATAGTTAAGGAATTGACTATTATTAAGGACAGTGACTGGCATTTGTAGCACAGTCAGCAAGTTAAACATACATCGATAAACATACAAGCATAACTATAAGGCAAGGGAAATTTATAAAGAAAAGACATGAACATAAACATAATTTAGTATACATCAATACACCAAACACATGAATTGCATACCTAAAACATAAAAAATATATATTCGTAGGGCATGAAGTCAAATATATATGTCCGATAATGTCATACATTGAATATATTCAATACAGTAAAACTGGCTTCCTCAAAGCCAAATGGATGTACAACGTATCACTGATACAATATATGAAAAATATGTCCACTAATGCCATATAGGCATATAGTCCATATCCCTAATCTAGTCATTTCCCACTAGGGGAAGAAAACAAATCTCGAGCTATCTTCGATTGTCGCATCGATGGAGATGCAATGGATGTCATAGTCTTTTGAGTGTGCTCACTCGTCTCCTATCTAGACTCTTCTATAGCTCGACCTGATAAAAAAAAAATTAGATAGAGATAACTAATATACATCAAAATTGAATTATACAATGACATAAAATTGAATATTGGCTTACCGCTAGTAAATAGTCACTATGTTCATCCACCGAAGGCGCATGCTGGCGATCTGGAGTCATAAGTCCCTGCAACAATGATCAAAAGAATAATTAAAATACATACATAGATATGATTATAAAACTCAATACAAACTATTAAAATAACAATTAAATTTAAGTGATCTCTTTCATACCTCAATCAGTGCTTCAGAACTAGCTACTGCTGCAGCTACTCCACGATCCAAAGTATCACAGACAGAAGGAGGATTCTCTGATGTCAAAAGCTGAAAATGAAACAAAAAAATTAAATTATGCAGTTATCAAGATTACATATATTTTTTACAACCCTACTAATGAGCAAATGATACCTCCATGAAGGTTCCACTGCGTCCTCCGGTGTGCGATGTCGAAGTCGAAGCTCCAACATTCAACTAGTGCACATGTACATGGAAAATTATAAGATAACCATTCATATAAGAACGTACTACTGACATGTTAATTATAATGAATTATTACATGTATACCTATGGACTCAATAGTGACCTCACAAACCCAGGTGAAAGAATGTAATCATCATGCCTCTGGATTTTGATCATAATTTGTTTAGTAATTTAGTCATTCATTCATTAATTAAATATGATTAAGTAAATCCAATTAATATGCAAATAAAGATACCTCAAGGAAAGTTGCATGATGCCCTTCGTTGTCTGTTGTGAACGTTGATGGTCCACCAATGCACATCTAATGTACATGCACAATAAGTTAGGATACAATTATTCATATAATTACATAATAATCAAATATGTTAATTAAATTTTTTATTTGATACATACTTGTGGAATTGATGATGATGTGTAAAAGGGGACATTAGGATCATTGCCACTTCCACTGCCACCGTGACCACCACTGACACTCTTGCCCTGAATTTTCATCATAAACAATAGATACTAAATTAAATAGTTATTCTTTTATAAATGAAATATGATCAAAGCAATTTAATGAACTTGGAAATATTTACCTATGTGTCAATGCCAAATGTCATATTTAGAAAGCTATCAGTCATCAATCCAGAATCCTCTTCCTCTCTCTCACTAGTACCAAATGTGCACAAGCATCCACATGACCAACAAATATTCCCCCTCAAGGATTGACCATAGTCGCCCTCAACTAAAGGAGTGGCACACTGAATGAGAGTCTGTGTCAGAGCACTAATCATGCCTAGTGTGTCTGCCTCTACATGTTCCTTCACAACGGAAGAAATACTAACATGATCCAGCTGTGGCTTGCCAATAGTAGCCCTAGGTGTGTTAGGGTCACGATGTGCCCCTGCTCAATCAAATGATGAACCCCCTCCTCTACCCTGATAATCCAGCATGTCGAAATAATTTGGCACCTCCTTGAGTACAAACTCGCAATAGAGTTTCCTCAAGAAATATATAGGAACCTCATGATTGTTACAAGGAGGTGAATCAAAGACCATCCACCATCTCTCCCAAAAATTGTTTTTAATGTCTTCATTTATGCACCAATGAATTGGGAACCTCTTTGTTGTAGTTCTAAGAGTATTTGCGTCCCCTGGTTTTTTAAATAGTTGGCAAATGTCATCTTTTATGATTTTTTTCTTTTTTATGTCCACATAAGATAATTTATTTGTATAATATTGTTTTTGTTCTTCTCTTTTATCTCGCCATAAATTAATTTTCCCACTAACTGCGCTTACATGGGTCGATATTGCTTCCAATGATTTTGCTAGTCTTTCCCTTCTAGGATTTGTACCACTAGAATCTTTTAACCTATTAATTAAAGATTCTAATTCTTTTTTTCCTCTTTCAATTTGGTTTATCAAATTTTGTTGTGTTCCAAGAGGAGGTTTCTCAATTGGTGGAGGCAATTGAGGTTCATTTTCTTCATTCGGTTCTTCATTTGGTTCTTCATGAGGAGACGGAGGGTTTGGTGGAGGGAGATTATTTCTTCCTGGCAATTAAAAAAACTACATTTTAAAATATTCATTACACAACAAATTTAAACAAAAACAAATTTGAACAAAATAAATTTAAACAAAAACAAATCAAATTGCAACAAAATTGAAATTTTAAAATAAATAAGAGGCATGATAAGCTGTAAAAACACTTACCTCTCCTTCTGGATCAAACTTGACGATGCCGTGGAGCCATTTGATCAATGGATGAACAAAAAAAATTGACTCACAAGAAAATACAATAGGGCATGCGCACTTTAGAATTTCCTCTTAGCTGAAAATGCGGGTTTGAGAAAGCAAAATGAGCTTCCAAACCCGCATGCAACATATTTATCTTAGTTTTTTCAAAGAGCGTGCATGCAATAGGGTGCACGCGCTTTGGTTTTACAAAGCGTGTGCACCCTATTGCATGCACGTGCTTTGGCTTGGATTGTCCAAGCCTAAGGCTCAGGCAACCCAAGCCATAGGGCGTGCGCCCTATAGGGCACACACCCTTTAGTGCGTGCGCACTATGCGCGATGGGGGGCCAAAAAGAAAAATGGCATCTTTTTGGTCCCCCATCTTTGTGCACTTACCCATGTATATAGGGTCTCCCTAGAAGGATGTTGTAAGCCAAAGGTAGATCAAGAACTTGACATATGGTGTCTCTGATAATGGGTCCTGTTCTGATAGGTAAGACAATAGTTCCCTTGGAAGATCTTTCTTGCTCATCATATGCTTTGATAGTTATCTTCTTCTTAGGATCAATGGTAGCTTTAGAGAATCCCAATTGTGTGGTCAAGCTGTAAGAACAAATGTTGAGACTAGTGCCTCCATCTATCAACACATGTTTGACATGATGGTTTTGGATCAAGAATTCAATGTACAAGGGCTGGTTATGTGGATGACTCAAGGAATTATCATCTTGCTCTGAAAAGGAGATATATTGTGGAGACATGAGATGAGCAACCATAGTCTGGAATGTATATAAATCAAGGTTGTTAGGAACATTGGATCTGAGAAGAGCTTTGTCTAGAATGGATCTATGAGATGGAGATATTCGAAGCAACTCAAACATGGATATTTTTGCATTTGTATGTTGGAGTTGTTGGACAATACTGTAGGATGTCGGCCTCATATCTTTAGGATTTGATGATTTAGAGGTAGCCTTCTATTTAGACATAGATGAAAGATTGAAAGGCATCTTAGGGACATTGGATGAGTCTAGGATTTATCCTTGTAGATGCACCTAAGCTTGTGATCGAGTAACTACATTTGCTGATTGATTTTCTCTATCTTTCCTTACAATTGTGATGACATTGCAATGCTTAGATAGGCATGGTTCAACCATATTGATGACAACATTGTTTCCTAAGTAGGCATAATTGACTTTAGCACCCATATTAGGCTAAGAAGAAGAATCTTATTTACCATGTTTTGGAAATGGTTCCATGAATGCTGTATGATTATTATTGCTTTTATGATTGTCAATCATGATTTCTTCATTATCAATTTTGTCTTGTATGATGTGTTTCAAGCATACATAGTTATTGGTTTTATGACCCTTATTATAATGGAAGTCACATAAATCAGTCTCTTTAAACCATTTTGGTTTAGGTTCAAGATCAAATGGTCGGATCTCAGGCAAGAAGATGATGTTGTTAGCCAAAAGAGTTTTCGATAGATTCCAAGGACTCTCCAAGAGGAGTAAACTTATGTTTAGGATCTGTAGCCCAAGGTTTATAGTCAGATGGCTTCTTGTTAGATTCTATTTCTTTAGCTTCGAAATCTTTGATGGCCTAGGTGCCAATAGTGAGATTGAAAGCGGGTGCCTTAGATGGGGCATAGATAGTATCAACAATGCCATCTGTGACAATGCCCTTATTCTTGTTCCAATTTTTTCCTTTCTCTTTAGAATTAGATCCAGATTCATACTTGTCCTTTTGAAGTGATATGTCTCCTTTTTGCACAAGTACTTTCTCAAATTTGACTGCATTTTCTATCATTTTATCAAATGATGTATGATTTTGCATTTGCAAATGGCAGATGAGTTTTGGAACAAGATTGTTGATGAAAATTCTAGTTTCTCAATTTCTGGAATGGGTCTAGCATATAGAGAAAACTTCTTCCTCCATCGTTTGAGAAAAGTCAGGAATGGTTCTCCTGAGTTTTGTTTCAGATTGTAGATGTCGATCATAGTGACTGAATGTTGGATGTTGTAGCAGTATTGTTGATAGAACAATTTGATTAACTCCTCAAATGTTTTGATAGTTGGAGGCATTTTTGAGAACCAATGAATAGCGGACCCTCCCAGAGATCAAGGGAAAAGATGCATTATGTAGGTTGGTTCGTGCATGAACTCCATAGATTGAGTATAGAATTCTCTAACATGATCTTGAGGATCAAAGTTTCCATCATACTTATCATATTTAGGTATTTCCACTCACTTAGGGAATGGTGGCATGTACAAGTCTTTATCAAATAGAAAAGGGCATAGAGCTTCCATGGAGAACTCCTTAGGTTCCTTCTCTTTTTTAGGTTTGTTAAGTTTGACTTGTATGGCATGCATCTATTTCATCATAGCAGATATTGGAGTTTCTTCCTCATGCGTAATGATATCTTCAACATTAAAGTTGGGAGGAAGTTTAGCCCCTTGATGAGATAACTCTAGAAAGTATTTTTCTCTATCTTCCTTCAAGAAATGCCTAATCATTTTCTTGAAGTCATCATTGTTTTGATATCAAGCAATTTTAGAAGGTGTGGGTTCTTGATCCACACCATGTTGAGAGTGATGTCCTTGAGACCTGTGATGTGTCCCTCCTTAAGACATGTTAGGAGTTTTAGGACTCCTTGGGATAGATTGATGTAGAGATTGTTGATTGACTCCTTGGATTGATGGAGGAGGAGGTATGTAACTAGTTTTTAATCAAAGATTTACAAGACCGTAGTCTTTGTAAAGACTTGAATTGTAGAGTTCATCAAAGGTTGGACCCACATGAGTAGACAAAGGTAAGGTATGAGGTGCTTCTCCAGATTTCTTATGTGATGAAGCTCTAGTTTCCACCATTAACCTTGGGTGAAGCAAGAGAGAAAGATGAAGACAACTAAAGAATGACTTGATTCAAGAAGATTGAATGATGCAACCTTATCAAGATTGAATTCATTGAAGATTAGATTGGATTTAAATGAAGGATATTGTGCCCTAGTAGTATGGGTAGACACCCAAAAGATGGTGGACACAAGCTCACAAAACTTAGCCATTTTGTATGAAGATTGAATTTGAAGATAATTTTGACACAAGATGAAAAAGACTCAAATCAATAAAATAGAAGGCTAAATCAGACTCAAGAGACCACTTTAGGTAAATGATCAAATTCTTTCTAGTTTCTTCTATATTCCTGACACAGTGAATGTTTTGACATAATCTGGAAATAGGCTATAAAAATTGGATTTCTGACAAATTTGACAAGTCTCTGATAACTTTTTGAAAATTATCAAACAAGTTTATGTGGGCTCATACAACACTGGGTATGCTCTCAAATGACAATTGACAAGACTTGTACGACAATTGCTGCCAGGGATAATGTTCTTTTGTTTTCTAGTGACAAAACTCGTATGACATAGTATTGACTCCCATACGACAATACAAGGGTTTTGAAATGACATTTTCTCAAGACTCGTATGAAAATCTAAGGCTGTGGGATGAATTTTGACTCTAGAGAGGAATTTTTCTTCAAATTTTGCAATTTTTAGGCTTTTAGTTTCAAATTATTGGCAAAGTTTTCTGTCTAGTTTTGAAGATTTGTGTAATAATCCCTCAAATAACCAAGTAGATATTAAGAACACAAAACAACAAGCAAGGGAAGCAAGAAATCATCTAAAAACAATGAATAAGGGAAAAAACAACCTTGTGCATGAACAAGCAATAGTGACTTAATGTGCTAAACCCTAGGAGTGCTATTTGTGTATGTTCCAAAAAGTTTTTCAATAATGCACATATTCCTAAAAAATGAAAAATTTGCCTCTCTAAGGTTTGTAGTAATGGTCTGACTCTGCAACTTTTGTGATCTCAAGAGGGAAAACTCCAATCCAGGTGCACTGGGGTTTTGACACAGTCCAAGAATTTAATCAATCAAGATCTACTAGGGAGATCTGACAGCCCAACAAGAGACCACACTTGTGAAGATTTCCTCCACAAGGACATTTATATAGTGACTAATACTACCATGATGAAAATGACTATTACCACTTAAGATTCCATCCATGTGGTTGACCCAATTAAGGGAATGTCCACTACGATTAACCCTCTCTAAAGGTGACTCACAAAAGATACCACACGGGGACTAGATTGGATTCAAGGATTTGGGTTTCTGGTACTATCCAAAAGGAAGTAGAGCATAATCCTCTAGCCTTTTCACTTCACCAAAACAAAGCAGATAGATTAATCTGACACGCTAAGACTGAAATTATCTCACAAAGATCTATGATGTCAATCGCTCATGGTCTATCAATCTCTCCGGAGAGAGAATGTATCGATCAAAAGTTGAAGACTCAAAAATCTAGTAGAACGCAAGCCAATCTTAGTATCCTCCCTACCTACAAGGGGATACTTCATCAATAAGAGCTTTGCAAGCATGAACAAGAGAAAGAATCCCACTCTCTCAAGATCATCCACAAATAGTGTTCATAGGGCCTATTTACTGATGAACTACAATTGATTTAGAACCGGAATGGAGAATCTGTAATTCAAGATTACTAAGAAGCTGTTGATTAGATATGCAAGATGATTAAATTAGTATTATGTTGCCTTTGATGTCAACTATCTTGATAGTACTTATCTTGTAAGTTACTATACCAACACATCTGAAGAAAGGTTAAAGAGATAAAGAATAGAAATATCTACATGAGGAAGATGTATATGTCAGATGAGGATTAAGAATACATTGAGTAACTTGTTGACAAGTCTATGACTTGATGATATTGACTTTATTATGTTGCATTCATCTATGATGAAGAATAGAGCTGAAAGACACAAAGTAGTGTTGTCGGTAAATGAAGCATTCCAGTATACACTGACGGAGTGTATTGTGTATCGAGCATAGTGTTAACTGAGCTTGTGTTCACCGATGCATTTATTTGTTAACTGAGCATAACAAAAAGGAATTAAATGATCAGTTTAGTTGATAAAGTGATGAGCTGGAAAGTGTATGAAATCGAGGTAATAGATAAGGTTTGTTATGAAGATCGACGGCTAACATAATTCAAGGAAGATATAATGGAACAGATTGAAATGTGTTATTGACACATCAGCAGAGGAATTTTAAAGTGAAAAAATCTATGAATATGATTAAGCATCAAAATCTGATGGAGGAAAAGAAAATGATTTACTCATCTATATAAGAGACATTGGTTTCATTGTTGAAAGATGCCAGAAGAAGAAGATACTGCAAAATTATTGCGTGAAGGAGTTTTCATGCATTTTGATCATACTAGTTAGTAAGAACCAAACTACAGAACAATTACCAAGCTATAGAGAGTAATTATCGACAGATAGTAAGTTGATATAGTATTGAATCTGAAGTGATATATTGATCAGAAAGATTTGAATGAGTTGAACATTGATCTGTAAACTACAATTGAAGTTTTTTCAAGGAAGAGCATCTACTGTTACATATTTAACCATTGTACATAGTCAAATCTCTTAACTGAGTGGACTATGAAGGTCTTTTGATGTTTCATTCATAGAGTGAACATTGTTATCCTGTCAACCCCAGAGTGACTGATGGTTGGACAATAAATTTTGGTCTAAAATCGTCTAACAAGGTCACACCTAACAGTGTGTTTGTAACCTTTAACAGAGTTGGGTCTTCACCGACCTCACTTCAGAAGAGTGAACATTTTGGGTTGCTAGTCCCAAGTGGTTTTTCCCTTCACAGGGTTTCTAGGTTAAATCTCTTGTGTTACGTGTTGATTGTGATATTTGCTTGTTATCATACTTTGCATATTACATGTTAGATTTGATCGGTAACTACTATAAAGTTTAGAATGACAATCGGTAAAAACATAAATAGTGAAAGTATTTTATGTTTACTGAGTAGCAAAAGTTGAAGAATTTGTTTTGGATTATACATTTTGTATTGGGACACTGGATAACTGATTCACCCCCCTCTCAATTATTCTAGCAATTGGTATCAGAGTGGTGGTTTCTTAGAACAGAGTTTTAAGGACTCCAGCACAAAGGTCTCAAGATGTATAAAAGGGAAGTGCCAAAGCTGAACAAAGATAACTTCGCAGTATGGCAAAGTCAGATGATGTTGCACATATCTAGAGTTGGGAACTCAACACTAGAACTAATGAAGAATGGCTACATTAAATTGACGCCAGGTCCCTTGACACTTGATCAACTGAAAGACAGGCATGAACACAACATTACTATGATGGAACTTGCTGTTGCCTGTATCGATGCTGAATTCAAAGACATTAAGGGATGCACTACTACCAAAGCCATGTGGGATAAACTGACTCTAATATACAGTGGAGATTTGAATGTTAAGAGAGCCAGAGTAGAAAGCTTAAGAGGTAATTTTAATGATATGAAGATGAAAGAAGGTGAGAACATTGTGCAATACACAAATAGAATAAAAGAGGTAGTACATGCTATTAGTGCATCAGATGGAGTTATTGAGGATGAAACAGTGATAAGAAAGATTCTCAGAACATTGCTGCTAGTTTATGTGATCAAGATCTCTACAATTCATGAAACAAGAGCTACATCAAATCTTACTCTTGACACACTGATCGATAAGCTTACAAATTTTGAATTGAATAACTTTGACAATAGTGTTTTACCTTCTGATGAATCTACTTTCATGTCTTCCTTGAAGATTGGTAAGTCTAGTAGTAGGAATAATAAGAATAATGATAGTGATAGTAATACCGATGATGAACTTGATGAGCTTGAAGCTCTTATGGACAGAATATTTCCCAAAGGTAAAGGAAGGTATAGAGGCAAGCTACCTTTAGCATTTTTTAATTGTAAAGAAGTTGACCACATCCCTACTAGATGTCTAAATAAGAAAGATGATGATAGATCCAAAGACCGATCTAAAGGAAGCTATGGGAGAAGAGTCAACAGAGGCTACCGACACAGCAATAGAGATAATCGAGATAGCTATGACAAAGGGAAAAAGGTATGTTACATAGCCAAAGAATTTGAATCTGAATAAGACACTGATGTTGATGTAGAAGTAGTATTTGTTGCTATGAAAGATGATTTAGAGGAAGAAGAGAAACATGAAGAAACAACACTAATCTCTAAAGTAAGAAGAAATGAAACATGGATCATAAATAGTGGTTGTACACATCATATGACTGGTGATATAGAGAAATTTGATCTACTTGATGAATACAATGGAGGATCTGTAAGGATGGGAAATGATGCACCTTGTATGGTAAGAGGTAAAGGTTCACTGATGATTAATGATAGAATAAAATGTGAAAATGCATATTGGGTAGATGGACTGAACTATAATTTGTTAAGTGTGGTACAATTGAATAACTTAGGCCACCAACTTTCTTTTGAGAGTAGAAAGGTAAAAATCTATGATGATGGAGGAAGACTTGTCAGAACCGGTACACAATCCAAAGGTAATCTATTTTATCTTGATATTGATCAGTCTTCTTGTTTATTAATGAAGGATGAAGATGCATGGTTGTGGCGTAAGAGGTTATGTCATGTGAATTTTGATAACATGATCAAGATTAGTAAGAGGAAAAGAGTTAGAGGGTTGCCTAACTTGTCAAAACTAGATCATGCTATGTGTCATGAATGTCAAAAAGGTAAGATGACTAAGTCTAGTTTTAAGAGCAAAGACTACTCAATAAAGAAGATACTTAAGTTGGTTCATACCGACCTATGTGGTCCTATGAGAACTTAGAGCTATTATGGTGATAGATATTTTATTCTTTTTGTTGATGACTATACTAGACTAATGACTATTATGTTCTTAAAAGAAAAATCTAAAGCATTTAAGATGTTTAAGTGGTATAAGGAAAAGGTAGAAAAAAAGACTGAAAAATAATTAAAATGCTTAAGATCTGATAGAAGAGGTGAATTGATCTCTGATGAATTTACTAATTTATGTAATGAGCATGGTATTAAGCGACAGGTCTCTGCACCGAGGACACCTCAACAGAATGGGATTTCTAAAAAAGGAATAGGTCAATCATTGACTGTGCAAGGACACTAATGCTACAAAAGAATATTTCTTAGACATATTGGAGGGAAGCTGTTAGCATAGTTGTATATGTGCTTAATTGAGTACAACTGAAAGGACACCAACTAGACACCTTATGAGCTATGGTTTGGACACAAACCTACTGTAAGTTATTTAAGGATTTTTGGAAGCAAATGTTTTATTCTAAAAGATGAGAGAAATGGGAAATTTGATTCTAAAGGTGATGAAGGAATATTCTTGGGATATTCTACTAAGAGTAAAGCATACAAATGTCTGAATAAGGTTACAAATAAGATAATTGAAAGTACTAATTTATGTGTTGATGAGTTTGATGACAAGAACATAGAGGAAAGAAAGGAACCAAAAGACTATGGTAGATTCACTTACATTGAACATCCTGATTATCTATTGAAGTCGCAACTTGTGATAACTGGTCAACAGGAAAATAACCCCAAGGAATAGGAAAGGGAAACCGATGAACAAGATGGTGCTACCGAGAAAGCACATGAACCTGAACAAGATGGACAAGAAAGAAGAAATTGAATATTGGCTAGTTTTTTTAGAAGACATCATCCTGAGACATAAATTATTGGAGATAGATAAGCTGACATGCAGACAAGAAGAAAAGCAAGACAAGGTACATGTTTAGTTTGTGAATTTGAACCAAAAAATGTGAAAGTTTCATTAGAGAATGAAGAATGGGTTAATGCAATGAAAGAGGAAATAGAGAAAATAGAGGAAAAAAAACCTACAGCTTAGTACCCCAACCAAAGGATAAGAATGTTATCAGTACTAAATGGATATTCAGGAACAAACTGAATGAAAATGGTGAAGTGACAAGAAATAAAGCGAGATTGGTATGCAAGGGATATGCACAGGAAGAAGGCATTGAATATGGTGAGACATTTGCACCCATTTCTAGATTGGAAGGAGTTAGAATGCCACTTGCATATGCTGCACACAAGAAATTTAAGGTTTATCAAATGGATGTGAAGTCAACATTTTTGAATGGTATACTTGAAGAAGAGGTCTACATAGAACAACCTGAAGGATTCATTGATCTAGACAATAGAGACATGGTATGTAGATTACACAAAGCTTTATATGGTTTGAAGCAAGCACCGAGAGCATGGTATGAAAGGCTGCATACTTGTTAAGTATTGGATTTGTAAGAACCAGTGAGAACAACAATTTGTACATGAAAGGTGATACTGATGACACTATTATTATTGCTAAAATTTTTGTTGATGATATTATTTTTGGAGGTCAAGATCATGTATGTAAATCTTTTGCTGATGACATGAGGAATGAGTTTGAAATGTCTATGTTCAGAGAGATTAAATTCTTTATAGGACTACAAGTGATTCAGCAGAGTGATGGGATATTCATCACACAGTCCAAGTACATAAAGGAAGTCTTGAAGACATTTGGCATGGAAGATGCTAAACCTATGGGAACACCAATGGCTACTAGAAGTAAATTGACAAAGGAAGATGCAACTACAAAGGTAAACCAAACACTTTAAGAATCCATGATTGGTAAACTAATTTATGTAGTTCATAGTAGACCAGATATAGCACATGCCATGGGAATTGTTGCTAGATATTCTACTAATCCTAGAGAATCACACATGATTACTACTAAAAGGATCTTAAGATACCTAAAAAAGATAGAGGATTATGGATCATGGTATCCTAAGGAAGGTAAGTTTGAATTGAAGGTCTACGATGATGTTGATTGGGCTGGAAATGTGGATGACAGAAAAAGAACCACTAGAGGAGCATTTTTCTTTGGTGAAAGACTTGTAACTTAGACAAGTAAAAAGCAGGCTTGTATTTCTTAGTCTATAGCTGAAGCAGAGTATGTTGCTACTGCTAGTAATCACTCAAACATTGCATATATCAAGCAAGTGTTAGAAGGAATGAATGAGGTAATCATTGATCCTGTGATTATACACTGTGACAACACAAGTGCTATTAATATTTCAAAGAATCTAATGATGCAGTCTAAGACAAAGCATGTATCAATTAAGTATCATTACTTAACAGAACAAGTGCAAGAGAAGCAAGTGAAGTTAGAATTTTCTACATCCAAAGAACAACTTGCAGGTATGTTTACAAAGCCTCTATTGAAGGGAACATTTGAATACTTAAGGACTAGACTTGGGGTCCATCCCCTGTCTATCAGTCACTAATGTGATCTAGATGTTGCATTAGCCTAATCTTATCAGAAGATCATTCATGTTGATGCAGCATAGTTCACACTTTGGATAATGTTCAAGGTTGTGATTAAGTTTGAAGAACTTAAATAGATTGGGATATCAGTATACAAAGATATAGAGATTGTATTGGACAACAGAGAGTTACTTAGCTACTACAAAGATGATTATTTATTTGTTTCTTTGGCATTGTTGTCAAAGGTAGAGATAAATAATATGAAAAGGAAATGGAGAGATATGCACCAATGAGAACTATCTAAGGGAGAGAATGACAAAGCTGTATTTTTTAATGTTGTTTAGTAACATAGTGATTAAACATATTAAGCCAGGGAGAGCTTACACAACATTTGATCACAGAGTTGTAGAATACATGTTTGGTATGTGTATGGTACACTTCATATTACTTGAGTTGCCATCAATGCCAAAGAGAGATATTGATGAACTACAACTGATTTAGAACCCGAATGGAGAATCTATAATTTCAAGATTACTAAGAAGCTGTTGATTAGATATGCAAGATGATTAAATCAGTATTATGTTATCATTGATGTCAACTAGCTTGACAGTACTTATCTTGTAAGTTACTATACCGACACATAAGAAGAAAGGTGAAAGAGATGAAGAACAAAAATATCTACATGAGGAAGATGTATATGTCAGATGAGGATAAGGAATACACTAACTTGTTGATGAGTCTATGATTGGATGACATCGACTTTATTATGTTGCATTCATCTATGATGAAGAATAGAGCTAAAAGATAGAAAGCAGTGTTGTCGGTAAATGAAGCATTCCAGTATACACCGATGGAGTGTAGTGTATACCGAGTGTAGTGTTAACCAAGCTTGTGTTCACCAACGCATTTCTTTGTTAACTGAGTAGGACAAAAAGGAATTAAATGATCAGTTTAGCTGATAAAGTGATGAGTTGGAAAGTGTATGAAATCAAGGTAACAGATAAGGTTTGTTATGAAGATCGACAACTAACATAATTCAAGGAATATCTAATGGAGCAAATTGAAATGTGTTATTGACACATCAGCCGAGGAAGCTTAAAGCAGAAAAATCTATGAATATGATTAAGTAGAGAAATCTGATGGAGGAAAAGAAAATGATTTACTCATCTATATAAGAGACATTGGTTTCATTGTTGAAAGATGCCAGAAAAAGAAGATATTGCAAAATTATTGCATGAAGGATTTTTCATGCATTTTGATCATACTGGTTAGTAAGAACCGAACTGTAGAACAATTACCAAGCTACAGAGAGTAATTACCGATGGATAGTAAGTTGATATAGTATTGAATCTGAAGTGATATATTGATCAGAAAGATTTGAATGAGTTGAACATTGATCTGTAAACTACAATTGAAGTTGTTTCAAGGCAAATCATCTACTATTACATGTTTAAGCATTGTACACAGTCAAATCTCTTAACCGAGTGGACTATGAAAGTCTTTTGATGTTTCATTCATAGAGTGAACATTGTTATCCTGTCAACCCCAGAGTGACTATTGGTTGGATGATAACTTCTAGTCTAAAATCCTCCAACAAGGTCACACCTAACAATGTGTTTGTAACCTTTAACAGGGTTGGGTCTTCACCGACCTCACTTCAGAAGAGTGAACATTTTGGGTTGCCAGTCCTAGGTGGTTTTTCCCTTCACATGGTTTCCACGTTAAATCTCTTATGTTATGTGTTGATTGCGATATTTTCTTATTATCATACTTTGCATATTACATGTTAGATTTGATCGGTAACTACTATAAAGTTTAGAATGACAATCGGTAAAAACACAAACAGTGAAAGTATATTATGTTTACCGAGTAGCAAAAGTTGAAGAATTTTTTTTGGATTATACATTTTGTATTGGGACACTGGATAACTGATTCACCCCCCTCTCAGTTATTCTAA
Source organism: Chamaecyparis obtusa (assembly GCA_027943335.1). Lineage (NCBI taxonomy): Eukaryota > Viridiplantae > Streptophyta > Pinopsida > Cupressales > Cupressaceae > Chamaecyparis > Chamaecyparis obtusa. The sequence continues at coordinate 748,261 of BSBK01003372.1, read as the reverse complement.
CATTTGCTATGTGTAATAGATATGCAAAAAGAAAATCTATGTTTGTTTTATAGCCCAAAAATGAAGTCTGTGATATGAAAGCAAGAAAAGTCACACAATATTGAGATGTGAGAGTTTGTTTTATGTCCAAATTGAAGTGTTATCAGACTGAGAAGAATACCTAAATTCCTCACAATGCGCTTAGTAGATTTTACCTATTTTAGCAATTTAGTTGTGCTTTTCCCAATCAAAATTAGCAAAGATCAATCAGAAACAACAAAGTTCAATTGTTAGGGTTAGCTGTTAGTCCAAATCTGAAAATCAAATCTAACAAAATGCCTAAAATTATGAAATGATAATTGAATCCTGGTATCAAAACTCGTATGACAATGGGTTACCTTTCATACAACAATACAAATCTTATATGATAGTGGGTCACCTCTGACACGACTGTCTGGAAACTTGCACAATAGTGGGTATCTGTTCAAATGACAAAAGAGTTTCCAAACAACAATTTGTAGGTTATGATATGAACCTTGAAATCCTCAACTATTGTACAACAACCAGTAGCTTCTGGTATGACTTTCTGACAAAAGTTGTACGAAAAATGTAGGGATAGAGAATAAAATCATAGAATTGACCAGAAAATGATAAAAAAAAGATAGGAATTGGTATAGAAGAAATGGAAACCTATTTCAGGGCACCATAGTGGGTGCTAGAAATGTGTGTGTGAAAATTGTACCTAGCTACGAACACAACACTTTAGTAAAACATTAGAGGTTAGCGAAATCAAAATCTGCAGATAAATGAAACTAAGCTAACTAGGTGATTTCCTACCTTCTAGTAGGTGCGAGTATGATGTTCTCAGATTTAAATCGAGATCATTCAAAATGCAACACCTAAATGAAGGATTTGAATGCAAAAGAATGAAAGACTGTATGGATGCAGATTAATCTATATTTTTGTATTTTTTGTGCAATAATATGAAAAGTTGTATGAATCTAAGCTAGATGAATGAAATTGAATGTAGATTTAATCTAAGAATAATATGAATGAATAAATGCTATGATATGAAAACTATGCAAAAACTATGATCAACTATGAAAGATCTCACAAATCTCCTATCGCAAGTGTTTAATCCTTCAATCACCAATTTGCCAGAGTAATTATGCAAATTTGAGTGTTTTTAATTATGAAGAGCTGAGCCTTGTTTTTATAGAAATCTAGGGCTTTCAGTGTGCATGAGAAAAGCCATAAATCACTCTTGATAAACTCAGGTTGATTTTTGAGTTATCAAGAAATCAGAGATAATTAACTCACAAAAATCATGCAAAAGCAATGTTTAACTCAAAATAGAGTTCAGATAGAATTTCAACTGATCATCAAATGTTGAGTTTCAATTTTAAAATTGATTGTCAATTTCTAGTTGCTTGCTTTTTTGAATGTGCATGATTTATTTATAAATTAATTTAAAAATAAAGTGATTTATTCTCAACTTAACTGATTTTTAAATTAAAATAATTGAGTTATGGGTTAATCAATTATTAAATCAAAATTTATTCTAAAACTATATTATTAAAAATTGGCAATTGACTTTAATTAATTAAATACGAATTTAATCAATTAGTCATGAGATTTCATATTTATTGTCAAAATGAAATAATATAATTTAGGAATAAATAGAATTAAATTTAATTAAATAATTAAGTGGCAGAACTAAATCTAATTAATTAAATATTTAGAATATTCAATTGGTCAAACTTTAGGATAAATAGGATTTATCGCCAAATAATTATTAAATCAAAGATAATTAGGATAAATAGGAATATTCCCCAATGCAAAATTAAGAATAATCAATTAAATTTTTGATGATTTGATGTGCACATGTGCCTTTGGTTAGGACTTTTGATGTTGATTTCGATCAAATTGAAGATGTAAGAGGTTAATGAACCTATAGCCCATTTTGGGGGTATTGCAAGTGATTGCAATTAGCCATGGATGGAAGGAGAAATTGGAAGAAGTGGGACAATTCAAGGATGAAGTTGATTCTCATGGAGTCTTGCTTCAGATTTCAACCACCCTTGCCTTTGTCTTTCACCATTATATGTGATTTTGCAATGGGGTGCCGGCTTTATAAAGGAGTTTGGGCCTTACATTCACCCCACACAAGCAACGTGGGATAAAAGTATTTCTTTTTCTAGAAGTTTCCAAATTTTACTTTATTAATTTTCCCATTAATTTTAGTTAAATAATAAAAATATGCCATAATGGGAAAATCAACCCAAGCTTGGACTCCCAAAATTTGCCTATGTCCACAACTTGTATGGACTTGCAACCATGTTCAAATTCCAACTCCATCCATGCAAGGCAGGGAAAATCGGTCAAAGTTTGGATAAAAATCTACTTTATACTCAGAAACAAAATTGATCTTGCTTTTCTATCAAAAGGGGGGAAAATCGACCTTAGTATGGACAAATTCTCATACTTAGAAAAATTTTCACATCCATACTCCTCTTGAGGGAAAAAACATGATATGTTCATACATCTTCAAAACTTAGAAAAAATTTGCATTCTATACTTGGTTCCAAGGGAAAAATGACCCATGTGCATGTACTAATTTGACACTTAGAAAAAAAAATGGAGTCTATTCTTACCAAGGAGGGGAAAAATACCCTAGCTTGGACTATTCCAACACTTAGACAAATTTACACTTTCCCCATCCATCCCAAGGGAAAATTGACCCCTGTTTGGACACTTTCAAGACTTAGAAAATTTTCAAGCATATGCACTCAGTCTTGGGGGAAAATCGACCCTTGTCTAGACACTTTCTAGACTTAAAAAAATATTCCAAGTTCCCAACTTTCTCCAAGGGAAAAATGACCCTAGTCTGGACAATTTCCAGACTTAGAAAATTTTCAAACTCACCCTTGGGGGAAAATCGATCCTAGTCTAGATTTTTCAAACACTTAGAAAATTTTCAAGAATAATTCATCCAAAGTGGTGGAAATTCATAATATGCTTGGATTTTGACCCCAACACTTAGAATTTTTCATGAAAAAGGCCAATTAATGAAGGGAAAGTCATGTATAGTCCAGATTTTGATCAAAATATGAAGGGAAATTTATGTGTAGTCCGGATTTTGATCAAAATATGAAGGGAAATTCTTGTATAGTCTAAATTTTGTGTATTTTTATAAAGAAAAATTGATTTTTTGTTAGGATTTTGGTTGTTTTGTATGTAAAAAATCAATTTTATAATGTTTTTAAGGCCCTTATGCATGGAATATGCCTTTATATGAAATTTTAGACAAATTGGCTAGCCAAAATTTAAATACACTTAGAATTTTACGTTCAACCCAATATAAAATGACCCCGACAGAGTTTATTTTTAATGTTCCCACTTTAAAATCACAACTTGGCTACTTGATTTCTCCATTACCTCTCAGTCCTTTAAAGCTCAAAATTGCCCAATGCAATGCGAAAATTTTCCGAACCTAACAACTACAAGCAAAAATGGGGGGTCCCCATTTGCAATGGGGTGATGGTGTGAAAAGGTCAAAAAATATAGTGACACCACTGAGGAAATGTTCCGGAACATTTCAATGATATAACCTCTTTGGATTTGAGAATCTTGAATTAATCCATCTTTCACCTATCAAACGACTAGGAAATGCACTCAAAATGGAATAAAGACCACGAATTGAGCAAAGAACCTTAATATTTAGTTACCCAGGTGTGAGAAAGTGCTTTATTCCCCACTCAACAAGAACATCAAAAGATTATTAGATCTATTGAAATTATCTATTTTATATCCATACTCCAAAAGCATCCTGGATAGAGCCTCACTGCCAGTCAGGTGTCCATAGCCCCAACGAGGTTATCGCTGTGATCTACCATGAACATTGCTCTACCTTTAGTGATTAATTTTAGAGCACCGATAGAGATATTTGCACACCCAGAGCCAAAATGCCTTGATTATATTTTGTCTTTTCTCATTCTTTTACTTTTCTCATTTTGATATTGGTTTTCTCTTATAAATTTTCATTTTGGCCCATAAGCAGTGAAGCTTATAATGGGTTTGGAAAAACCATAGTGGGGCTAAAGCAGGCGTATAATTTTCACTAACCCCAAATTCACCTCAAGAACTCTCTAGGAACTCAGAGCAATTAAGTGTGAGTTGAAATGTCATCACTAAAATATTTAGGCATCTAAGACACAATGAATGACTTTGTTCCAAAATTATTACAAATCCTTTATGAATGAATGATTATTAGGGACAATCTACAATTCAATGAATCCTCACAAGAAATACCCAAGAAATGAACCAAACATTACCAAAGAGAGATTACCATTGTGCATTAAGAACACATCACCCTGCCGCAGATGGAAAACCACTCAAACCTAACCTACTAAGGAAAGGACACCTAAACTATAACAAACAAACCTAAGCTAACTAAACCTAAAGAAAAATAAACCACCAAGTAAAACTAACAACTATGCAACTAACCTAAACTACACCTAAACCGCCTAAATACCTAACCACTACACTAGGAGTCACTTAAGATTCCAAGTCAAGTGACTTAAGGAAAACTAACTTCCTGACTCCCAAAACCACCTAAACCTAATGACCAAAAGGAAATCTATGCTAACTATATACATAAGGACTCCAAAGGAAGTCCTAGGCTCAGAAGTAATGCTTGAGAAATTTCCCATTAATGGGCAATGGGACATCCTCTCTAGTTAATTTTTTCAACCTAAAAGCATTTTCTCCCAAAATATCAGAAATTTGACACGGACCCTTCCAAAGTTTTTCAAATTTATTGTGATCACCTCGTTTCTCATGCGCTTTATCCCAGTATAGAACCAAGTCTAAAATCATAAAAGATTTGACTCTTTCTTGTCTGTCAAACCATATCTTCATTGCCCCTTGATGTTTCATGAATTTATCCAGGGCTTCATCTATTTTATCATCTAGTTGCATTAGTTGAGACAACCTCACTTTAACCCTATCCTCATCATCGTAATACTCTTGCAAGAATTGCAAAGTTGGAATTTTTAATTGGACTGGGAAGATTGGGTCCTATCCGTACACTAGATGATATGAGGATGTTCCTAAGGAATTCTTGGTTCTTGTTCTGTCTGCCCACAAAGTGAATTTTAATTGTGTGTGCCAATCCCTTGGGTTCTTATGTAGAAGTTTTGTAATCATAGTTAACAAGTTCTTATTGGTTGATTCTGCTAGACCATTTCCTTGGGGATAATAGTTAGACAAATTTTTTAAAGTAATCCCATGATCAAATGCCCGGTTGTGAAATATCAATGAAGAAAAAGTAGAACCATTATCACAAACTAAAGCATAAGGACATCCAAACCTTGTAACAACATTTTCTTCAAGAAATTTAATAACAACCTTAGTTGTAGAATTATTTAAGGCTTGGGCCTCCATCCACTGAGTACAGTAATTTGTAGCGGTTAGAATATACCTGTGTTGTGCCAAGGAAGGTGGATTGATTGTACCAATGAAATCAAGCCCCCACTTCATGAATGGTCTCACCTCAATTACAGGCTAGAGTAGTATTGCAGGATTCCTTTCTCGAACAAAAACTATCTAGAAAATGTGGCAAGTCTTCACATGTTCTTGTGTATCTTTGAACAAATTTGGCCAGTAATAGCCTGATCTTAGTATCATATGTGTTGTGGCCAAACTTGCTCTGTGACCTATCCCAAATTTGTCATGAAAGTGCTCCAAGATTCATTTTGCTTCATCCTTCCCCAAATATCTCAAGTAGATGCCCTCATGATTCTTCTTGTATAATACTGACCCCGACAACATGTTGATGGAATATAGATGAAGTGACTGAGAGGGGGGGGGGGGGGTGAATTAGTCAACCATAAATCACTTCACAATTAATTCTTTCCAGATCCCTTAGGATGTCTTAAAAATGTTATCTATTTTAGTACTCGGTAAATAGATTGCAGTAACTTTGAAGATACATAAAGTATTAGCAAAATTATCTTTTAGATATTCATCAGCACTGGTGTATGATTAAGATAACAATTAAGAACACAAGAGACACAAGATTTAATGTGGAAACCCAATATGGGAAAAACCACCAATGTATCTAGATACTGATTTTCACTTTTCTGAAGTGATGCCCGGTTAGAAGCCAACCCGGTAAGAGGTTACAAAACACACTGTTAGGTGTGACCTTGTTAGAGGATTTAAAACACCCTGCTAGGAGTGGCCTGGTAAGAGGTCTTGAAAACAATTCAATGGAATTGTCACCTTGTTAGAGGATTTACAATATGGTTGTTAAACCAACTCGGTTAAGAGATTTAGAATTCACTGTTACAATGATAAGAAGGTAACAATGAAAAATGACCTGTATAATAATGCAACTGTCTTGCTGATTACAGATCTCTTTTCTGCATATGTGTGATCCTTCCTGATCGAATAAATCTGTGCTGCACCTCAAGGATATCTGAACATCCTTCACAAATTCGCACACACCTTTCCTATCTTTCTTCTGTAAATCTTCTGCTGTATTTCTTATTTATTTTTCACATTTGACCTTTTATTTATATGATTTTAGATTTGTCAAATCGACATTATTTAGTATAACAATCGGCTGAATTAAGCAAACTCTATTTGCAAAAATCCTTCAAGGGCCGACAGTGCTCGGTGACCATAACTTTCTACAATCTTTCGGAGATCGAGGGAACTCGGTAAACACCGACAATCCTTTACCTTCGATAACCGACTGAACTCGATAAACACTGAATTTCCTTTGATGACCGACTGAACTCGGTAAACACTGAATTTCTTTTGATGACCGACTGAACTCGGTAAACACTGAATTTCCTTTGATGACCGACTGAACTCGGTAAACACTAAATTTCCTTTGATAACCGATTGAACTCGGTAAACACTGAATTTCCTTTGATAACCGACTGAACTTGGTAAACACTAAATTTCCTTTGACGACCGACTGAACTCGGTAAACACTGGATTTCTTTGATGACCAACTGAACTCGGTAAACACTAATATTCCTGTCTGGTAGACCGACTGAGCTCGGTAGTAACTGATTGCTGCGGACTATGACATTGTGTGACATCAAAGACAATACATAATTTGAGTAGCAATTTCCTTCAGACAATTGTTTCCAACAATCTCCCTCTTTGGCATTGATGGCAACACAATATGTCATAGCATAAGAAATTTGAAAGAGTTAGCTCGGTTTAGATTCAAATCTCCCTCTGTCAGTAAACTTCCTGTATCTTGAAAATTCTTCCTTCTGACTATTGAAAAATTTCTTGAAGTAATAGCAAAGACATAGCAAACACTCCCTCTTTGACAACACATGCCAAAGACAATTCACATATTACCGGTGAAAATTAATGTACCTCAAGTACTGATTCATATGCAATGATTCCTTGAATATGCTGCATCAGCTGGTTGATTTTCAATCATTTTCTGGTTGATGCATCACTAAAATTGTAGTTAGTGAGCCTCAGATAGGGGAATGACCCCTAACTTACCTCTTAGATACACAAATGCATCTTTAGGTAATGGTTTGGTAAAAATGTCTGCAATCTGTTCTTTTGTATGAATATATTCTAATCTGATTTCCTTATCCTGCACCAATTCTCTGACAAAGTGATATTTAATAGCAATGTGCTTGGTTTTAGAATGCATCACTGGATTCTTCGAAATGTTTATTGCACTGGTATTGTCACAAAATATAACAACTGGTTCTTTGATTTCAACCTTCATACCTTCTAATAACTATTTAAACCAAACAATATTTGAATAGTTTACTGCAGCAGCAACATATTCTGCTTCAGCTGTGGATTGAGATGTGCAATTTTGCTTTTTACTAGTCCAGGATACCAGTCTTTTTCCAAGAAAAAATGCTCCACCACTTGTGCTTTTTCTGTCATCAATGTTTCCTACCCAATCAGCATCAGTAAACACTTTCAAGTCTAGATTGCCTCCAAATTTATACCACAAACCATATTCTTCAGTTCCTCTTAAGTATCTTAAGATTCTTTTGATTGCCATCATGTGATTTTCCTTAGGTTTTGCTGAGAATCTAGCTACTATACCGACTGCTAAGGCAATATCAGGTCTTGTATGTACTACATACTGTAATTTTCCAATCATAGATCGGTATAGGGTCTGATCAACTTCTTTTGAATCATCATTTTTGGTAAGTTTCAGTCCAGTACACATGGGTGTACCAACTGGTTTTGAATCCTCCATACGAAACTTCTTAAGTATTTCCTTAATGTATTTGGATTGAGTAATGTATATACCATTCTTGCTTTGCTAAATTTGAAGACCAACAAAGAATTTTATTAAACCAAACATAGACATTTCAAATTCTTTGTTCATTTGCTCTGAAAATTCTTTGCACTGATCCTCATTCCCTGTAAATATAGTATCATCCACAAATATTTCTGCCAATACAATTTTGTCATCCGGTCCTTCTTTAATATACAGATTGCTATTATCATTGGCTCTTTTGAAATTAATCTGAATCAAATAGTTATGGAGTCTTTCATACCATGCTCTAGGAGCTTGTTTCAAACCATACAATGCTTTGTGTAACCTGCAGACCATGTCCTTTTTATCTGGATCAACAAAACCTTTAGGTTGTTCAATGTAGACTTCTTCATCAAGAATTCCATTGAGAAATGCAGATTTTATATCCATCTGATATACCTTAAATCCTTTGTGTGCTGCATAAGCAAGTAGAGTTCTTACACCTTCTAATCTTGCAACAGGAGCAAAAGTTTCTCCATAATCTATACCTTCTTCTTGAGAATAACCTTTACATACCAGTCTAGCTTTGTTTCTAGATACTTGACCATCTTCATTTAGCTTATTCCTGAATACCCATTTTGTTCCAATTACATTCTTATCTTTAGGTCTAGGTACAAGAGTCCAAGTTTTGTTCTTTTGTATTTGTTCTAATTCTTCATTCATTGCTTCAATCCAACTTTCATTTTCCAATGCATCTTTGATATTTCTAGGTTCAAAGTCAGTAAGAAGACATGTACCTTTTAGCTTGCTTCTTGTCATAGTACCATCTGATTTGTTTCCAATAATTTGATCTGGTGTATGATGTCTTCTGACATATTTGGCTAGTATAGGTTCCTTGCCTTTTGAATGATTCATGCTGTTGTCTTCTAGGATCTCTTCTTCAGGTTGCTCGGGCTCGGTAGATATTTTCTCGGTAACTTCAGGCTGAGACTCGGTCTGAATTTCTTCTTGTGACTCAGTTTGAACTTCTTCCTGTGACTCGGTTTGTGACTTGGTAACTGTGCTCGGCTCGGTAGATATAGTTTCCTTATTGATAGTTTTGCCTGCCAATGTTTCAGGTTCAATGTAAACGAATCCTCTGTAGTTCTCAGGTTCCCTTTTGCTTTCTTCTTCAGTCTTTTCTACAAACTCATCAAATTTTACATGTATACTTTCTATGACTTTGTGAGTAGATAAGTTCAGACATTTGTATGCCTTGCTTTTGCTAGAATATCCTAGGAATATTCCTTCATCACTTTTCACATCAAATTTATTTCTTTTGGATTCTTTTAAGATATAACACTTGCTACCAAATATTTTCATGTAACTTACATTGGGTTTGTAGCCATACCATAATTCATAAGGAGTTTTGAATATGTCTTTCTTCAATTGTACTTGGTTCAAGGTATGAACTGCAGTGCTGATAGCTTCCTTCTAGTACTTTATAGCGATGTTCTTTTCTATCATTAGAGTCCTTGCACAATCCATAATAGATCTGTTTCTTCTTTCTGCTATTCCATTCTGCTCAGGAGTTCTAGGAGCTGATACCTGTCTTTTGATTCCTCTTTCAATGCAAAAGTTGTTAAAATCATGGGAGATGAATTCACCACCTCTGTCTGATCTTAAGCATTTCAATCTTTTCCCTGTTTCCTTTTCCACTCTTGCTAAGTACCATTTGAACTTTTCAAATGCTTCTAATTTTTCTCTTAAATACATAACAGTCATCATTCTAGAATAATCATCAACGAAAAGAATAAAGAATTTATCTCCAGTATAGCTTTGTATTCCAATAGGTCCACATAAATCAGTATGCACAATTTCCAAAATTTCTTTAGACTGATAGTTCTTACTCTTGAAACTAGTTTTACTCATTTTGCCAATCTGACAATTCTTACATAGACCAGTATCAGGTTTCTTCAAAGTAGGAATGCCTCTAACCTTCTTGAATTTGCTTATTTTTATCATGTTATCAAAATTCACATGACATAACCTTTTGTGCCATAGCCAACTTTCTTCTATTTGAGTAATAAAGCATGAATATTCATTGAGATCAAGATAAAATAAGTTACCTTTTGTTTGTTTGCCTGATCCAATGAGTTTTCCTTTTCCATCCAGCAATCTTGCTTGACCATTCATGAATTCAACCTTGAAACCAGTGTTGATTAGCTGTGCTACACTTAGAAGATTATGTTTTAGTCCTTCAACCCAATAAGCATTATCACATATGAGTTCTTTGGTTAAAGAGATTCTTCCTTTTCCTTTTATACAACAAGGTTCATTGTTTCCAAATCCTACATTACCACTATCACAGTCTTCTAGATATTCAAATTTTGTCTTGTCACCAGTCATGTGGTGTGAACATCCGCTGTCTATTATCCATATATCATCTTTGCTTATATGAGAAATAAGTGCCATCTTATCTTCATCATCATCAGATTCATCTTTTATAGCAATAAAAACAATTTCTTCTTCACTATCATCAGAATCTTTAGCCATAAAATATGATTTCTTACCTTTATCCTTGAATGATTTGAAATTCTTTTTGCCATAGTACTTGTGACTTCTCTTCTCTTCCTTGACTTGCTTGTTTGGGCACCTAGCTGCAATATGTCCAATTTCTTCACATGAAAAATAGATTAAAGGAGTTTTACCTTTATATTTACCTTTCCCTCTAGAGTACTTCTTTGCAAGTAATGCTTCTACAATTTCAAGATCACTATCAGAACTTTCTTCTGATACTTCTTCACTTTCTGACTGAACTTCTTTAATTTTCTTGTTCTTCTTTAGTGAAACCTTGGCCTCAAATGCTGATTCAATATTTTTGGAACTAGGAACATAGTTGTCATAGTTGTCTAATTCAAAGGTTGTCAATCTTCCAACTAAAGCATCCAAAGTTATATTGTGGTTTGTTTCACATCTTCTTTCTTGAATGGCTGATACTCTTATTGCATAGATAGGGAGTAATGTTCTGAGTACCTTACTTATAACAGTTTCATCTGAGATTGTTTCTCCAGAAGCTCTTATTGCACTTACACTTGCTTTGATTCTTTCAACATATTTTGCAATGTTTTCATCTTCCTTCATATTCATCTTGTCAAACTGTCCTCTTAGGCTTTCTGCTTTGGCTCTTTTCACATTTGCATCACCGCCATATATTTTCTTCAGTGCCATCCACATTTCATATGCAGTAGTGCAGTCTTTAATATCATCAAATTCTTCATAGCTGAGAGCAGATGCAATGTCTATCATCATGGTGTTGTGAGTCTTTTTATCTGCAATGTCTTCAACAGTTAATGCACCATTAGGAATTGTGTATTCTTCATCAATGTATTTGCATCCTGAATCACCAATGGAAGCCAGATGAAGTCACATGAGACCTTGCCATGCTGAAAAGTTATCTCTGTTGAGCTTTGGAATTTCCCTCTTGTAAGACATCCTGATCTTTAGCTTAGGTCCTTGAAACCCTTCCTGCAAGCACCAAAAGCTCTGATACCAATTGATGGAATATGGATGAAGTGACTAAGAGGGGGGGGGGGGGGTGAATCAGTCAACCATAAATCATTTCACAATTAATTCTTTCCAGATCCCTTAGGATATCTTAAAAATGTTATCTGTTTTAGTACTCAGTAAATAGATTGCAGTAACTTTGAAGATACATAAAGTATTAGCAAAATTATCTTTTAGATATTCATCAGCACTGGTGTATGATTAAGATAGCAATTAAGAACACAAGAGACACAAGATTTAATGTGGAAACCCAATATGGGAAAAACCACCAATGTATCTAGATACTGATTTTCACTTTTCTGAAGTGATGCCCGGTTAGAAGCCAACCCGGTAAGAGGTTACAAAACACACTGTTAGGTGTGACCTTGTTAGAGGATTTAAAAAACCCTGCTAGGAGTGGCCTGGTAAGAGGTCTTGAAAACAATTCAATGGAATTGTCACCTTGTTAGAGGATTTACAATATGGTTGTTAAACCAACTCGGTTAAGAGATTTAGAATTCACTGTTACAATGATAAGAAGGTAACAATGAAAAATGACTTGTATAATAATGCAACTGTCTTGCTGATTGCAGATCTCTTTTCTGCATATGTGTGATCCTTCCTGATCGAATAAATCTGTGCTGCACCTCAAGGATATCTGAACATCCTTCACAAATTCGCACACACCTTTCCTGTCTTTCTTCTGTAAATCTTCTGCTGTATTTCTTATTTATTTTTCACATTTGACCTTTTATTTATATGATTTTAGATTTGTCAAATCGACATTATTTAGTATAAAAGTCGGCTAAATTAAGCAAACTCTATTTGCAAAAATCCTTCAAGGGCCGACAGTGCTCGGTGACCATAACTTTCTACAATCTTTCGGAGACCAAGGGAACTCGGTAAACACCGACAATCCTTTACCTTCGATAACCGACTGAATTTGGTAAACACTAAATTTCCTTTGATGACCGACTGAACTCGGTAAACACTGAATTTCTTTTGATGACCGACTGAACTCGGTAAACACTGAATTTCCTTTGATGACCGACTAAACTCGGTAAACACTGAATTTCCTTTGATAACTGACTGAACTCAGTAAACACTGAATTTCCTTTGATAACCGACTGAACTTGGTAAACACTGAATTTCCTTTGACGACCGACTGAACTCGGTAAACATTGAATTTCTTTGATGACTGACTGAACTCGGTAAACACTAATATTCCTATCTGGCAGACCGACTGAGCTCGGTAGTAACTGATTGCTGCAGACTATGACATTGTGTGACATCAAAGACAATACATAATTTGAGTAGCAATTTCCTTCAGACAATTGTTTCCAACACATGTATCTCTTACTTTTAAAATTCAATGCCTTCCTTTGTACTAGATTCAAATGTGAAGGACATTTGTGATTCAACAAGTAACTAATAATATCCTTGTACTGCTCATCAGGGAATACATCTTCTAATTCATAGATTTGTTGAACTAAAGCCGGTCCATCATATGCAATCTTTTGTGCTAACTATTTCCCTCTAACCAACTTCATTGGTTGAATGTCTATGTTTTATTCCTGGATAGTGGTGACACACTTTCCCCTTCTCTCACCTAGCTCATTTTGCATCAATAATGTCTTTACAACAACATCAAAAACTATGGCATGTACTTTACTTCTAAGGATATAATGTCTAAATTTCTTTGTTGCCCTTACCAAAGCATAAGTCTGTTTCTTAACATTAGAGTAATTCAATTCCAAATCTTTAAAAGGGTTACTCATAAAAGTGATAGGATGATCTTCATTCTCCTTAGTTCTTTGAGTAAGAATTACCACACATGCATGATCTGAAGAAAATGAATATATGTAGAATGGCCTCTCATAATTTGGACTTACAAGAACTTGCACCTGAACAATCACATCCTTTATCTCTACAAAAGACCTCTTGGCCTCCGGAGTCTGATCTATCTTAACATACTTCTTGAGCATGTTAATCATAGGATTTACTATTTTTGTGAATCTTGAGATGAATTTTCTCACAAAATTAATCTTCCTGAAGAAGGACTTCATCTCCTTCTTGCTAGCGGGAAAACTTAGTTTTGAAATAGCCTCCACCCTTTCATGATCGATCATAATTCCCTTTTCTGAGAGGACATGTCCAAGTAATTTTCCTTCTGTCACCCCAAACATGAACTTCTTCAGATTGAGGGTGACTCCAAATTTCCTACATCTCAAAAATACTTTCCTTAAATCTTTGATATGTTCTCCTCTTTTCTTTGAAAATACTATGATGTCATCCATATAGATAATAATACACTTATCTTTCAAGTCCATGAAGGCATAATCCATTTCCCTCTGAAATGTTGCACCCACATTGATCAAGCCAAAGGGCATTCTCCTGTATGCAAACATTCCCCACTTGGTGGTGAAATCCATCTTCAGCCTATCTTCTTCTTCAACTAGAACCTGATTATATCCCGATTATCCATCCATAAATGTCATCATTTGGGATCCATTCACTACCTACAATACTTCATCTAATGATGGCAATGGATAGTTATCCTTTTCTAATGCCTTATATAGATTTCAAAAATTGACACATAACCTTATTTCTCCATTTTTCTTCCTGACTGGGACAAGATTGGTGACCCACGTCGAGTGTCTCACTAGGAAAATGATCTTTTCTATTAGTAACTTTTTTGCCTCTTGATAAATCAAAGGTTCCAACAAGGGATTGATAGGTCTCTGCCACTGTTTAAATGGATTGCTTCCTTCCTTCAATGGTATAGTGTGTGTGATGATGGAAGGATCATAAGTCTTCAAAACCTCATAACCCCAAGCTATAACATCTAGAATTTCTCTTATCACCTTAAGGATACCTTCTCTTTCTCTATGAGTACAAACTTTCCCAATATGCACTATCTTTGGATTTTCTTTTGTCCCTAAATTTACTTTTTTGCATTCATCCCCTCCTATGGGTTGGTACTTAATCTTACCTAATTTGTCAATATCAAACATCCTTTCCATCTGGATCATAACCTTTGGTATAACATTGTTCTTCAAGTTCATGATTCCATCCAGATTAATCTCTACTTCTTCAATCTCATTATCATCAATTATTTGAGCTGTGAAGACATCTATGTTTGTCAAGAAATCTAATATATGTTTGTTGTCATCGAACACTTGGAAACTTGTTACATTGTCTGGCATGGAAGGCACTGACATAAGCTCCACTTTAAACTTCTTTAATCCTTCTAGTGTGAGTGGTGCCAATGAACTGGCTACTTGGGCCAAACTATTTGTCACTTTGTTGTAGGATCTATATCTAAAATTGATTCTGAATGCATCAAAGCTCTCAATTAAATCCCAAACTCTATTTTGATACTTGCTTAGTCTTTTATCATGGCATGCATACTTCTTTCAAATCTGGCATATTATCAATTGTGAATCCCCTGACACATGAAGTATCTTTTCTCCTTTGTTGATGGCACACAACAAGCCTAAGATCGAAGCTTCATATTCAACCATATTATTTGTGTAGGGAAACTGCAATCAATGTACTGCTAGGTATGTCTCTCCTGATGGGTTAGTCAATTCATATCCAGCTCCTGATCCTTTATTTGGTTTAGAGACATCAAATCTCAAAGTCCACACTTGATCATCTTCTGTATGTCCCTTTTGGGGCTCCTTTGGTGGATCTACTTTGACATTCAATCCTCTAATCTCCTCTAGAGATTGAGTCCCTTTTTCTCCCATCTTGCTACTTTCAGCCATATCCTCTTGTGGAGAAACTCCTGTTGTATATATCCTATCTTGAGTCTCTAATTTATCTTCTATCTCTAATATTCCTAGAATTATTTTCTCTACTTTCTCTAGTGCTACCTTGCACATGACACAAGAAAATTCTATGTGGAAAGTGTCATGAATCCTACACCAATTAGGAAGTAATAGATCTTTCACTGAAGTTTGACTTCCCAATTCAAGTCCTTGCCTAACACTCCTTAACACAAAATTTCTAAAATTTTTGAACATTACTTCCCCTTCATCTGATGAAGAGCCCTAATCAAGCCCTGATCACTTTCTATAAATACCTCAGTGGAATCCTACCCTCTTAACAACTCTTTCCCTTTATCCTCTTATGAAACATGCAACATCAACACTTCTTTTGGCTTGGGTTGATAAAGTCCCAAGTCTGTTTGATCAAATAAGATGTCATTTTCTTCTCCATACTTTGTGATAGTCAGCTTCAATCTAGGGGTACTTTCAATTCTAATTTGATTAGGGATTCCTCCCCATGGAAACCATATATGTAAAAAATCAGTGCCCATGTATATCCATTTAATTTTCTAGTCCAGTCCCTGCCTAAAAGTAGGCCATAGCTATTTGGGACATCTATAAATGATATGTCGATATGTCACTCCATTCTTGGATCGGATGCCAACTTCATATGACTATTATTAAACTCACCCACAACTAGCACTTCTGTCTTATCTAGTTGTGTCACCTTCTTGTTTGTATCTGCAAGAATAATTCCCAATTTCCTACAAATGGTCAAAGGAATAACATTGTTGGATGCCCCTGAATCAATTAAACAATTATGCAATAATTTCCTAAAAATCCTTACTAATAATAGAAATGGAGGAGGCTCATCCTTCTCTTGATAGAACACATTTGGAGTATCCTTCTTGGAGGTAAATCATGCATTGATTCCTCCCATCCTAGTAGTATCTTGTTCTCTCATGGTCACTCCGACCTTGGTTGCATCTTGATTTGAAGTCAGAGTACCTTGAGCCATATACACCTGCTTTGATAAAATTTCATTGTGACACATATTTTCATTATCATAAGAGACATACTCAACCATATTCATACTTTGGACTATGTTGGATGTACTATGAGAGGACTTGTTGGCTCCTTGTGTAGTATTTTCTATAGTATGACCATGAGCTTCTTGACTTTTCCTATCTTTCAAACTATTCAATAACACATCTCTTACTTCCTCTATTTTCATTAACTCAAGCAATGGTAGATTTATCTTCATCTTCCTAAATTCTTCAATCACACTATGTATCAACCTCTTCAAACTTCCATCATCTGTAGAGATGCTAGCAACCTTCTCTTTGCTAGTATTCTAAATTCCAATGTTGCCTTGTGGATTATTAGTGCTCTAACTACTACTTCCACTTTGTCGATACTCAAGAAATTCCCTCAGATAACTAGGCCTATTGCTTGCATTCAGATGGGGAGGTGTATTGAAATTATTAGGAGGAATAGATGAAGTCAAAGACTCATTATTCCTATTATTCCTTTGGTAAACCCTTGGTCCACTCCCTTGTGATTGCTAGAATGCATGCTCTTCTTGGACCCCTTGGACCAAAATGCTATTGTCCAAAGGTGGGAAAAGATATTCTCCTTCCCTTGTTGGTTCACTTGGACCTGGTGGAAATTCTGCATGTGGAATTTCTATTGGACCATTGGCTGATGCTGGTGGAAATATCCCCACATGATCTTCATTAAATTCTGGAGGGAAAGAATATCCTTCAAATGTCAAGCATTGATCATATCTCATAGCTGGGAAAATTTCTAGCCCTGTAACTGAAGGATTTTCCTGTTTAACTAATTCATAAAATACCTTCTAGAACACATTCATAGCCTTCTTAAATTCAAGACATTGCAGTGTTGATTAGTCTTATGTATCCTACACTAGTATGATAAGGCAGCTTCAGCTAAGAATATAATATCTACAGGTCTATTCTCATTATCAGGTGGGTTGTCGAGGGGCGACAATACATTTCCATTATTAGGATTTGTGTTCCAGGTCCTCTTTTGATGGTTGTCATATCCCTGATTACTTGATTGTGCACCACCTTGATAATTTCCTCCTTGGTTATTCCTCTAGTATCCATTGTCCTGATAATTTCCTCCTTGATTCATTTGGTATCCACCATCCTGATTATTTATTTGATAATTATTGTCTTGATTTCTCTTTTGATAATTTCCTTGGTAATTACTTTGTTGTCCTTGAAAATTTCTCTATGTGTTTTGAAGTTGATTATTTTGATTCCTTAAATAAGTGAATTTAGTGGAAAACTTCTTAACTTACTCAATTAACTCCTTTATCTCATGTTTCTCTTCTTGTGTTCTCATGGATGTACTTGCACCTTAAAGATATACAGGTATTGATGGAGGCACTTGAGATAATGGAGCTCATGGATGAAGCACAATCTGATTGGATGGAGCTTGATATGTGAGTTGTGGAACTTGGCTACTTGGTAATCTACTATTTATCATGGGTCCTAACACATTCTACTTCTTTTTCTTTCCCACTTCCAATGCTTTAGCTTATGCTTCTTTTAAATTCATTGGAGCAAGATGAGAAACTCTTGTGAACATGGATGTTTGAGAATCCAAGACATTGTAGTACATCTCTAATGTGCTTGCATCCTGAATAGTGTAAGGGGCCTCCAATTACATGTATGCCTTGTGAAAGTGATTTTTTAACAAAATAATAGGCTCTTGATCTTGCCTTTTAACATCTATCAATTGTCTATACACATCCATTGGAGTGATGGGAATACCAAACTTTCCAATGAACGATGTCTTCAATTGATCCCATCCACTAATAGATGAAGTTGGAAAATGTACAAACCAATAGAAATCTTCTTCTCCCAAATAGTGAGGCAAGAGCCTACATGCTACATCCTCATGTTGAATCCTCCTATTGCATAAGACATCTAAAAAATCCTGTTGTGTTCTTCTGCTGTGCAAGTAGGATCATTTGCATGAAACTTAGAGTAGAAGTGTTCTAGATTCTTAGGAAAATCATTGTACTGATTGAATGTGAGAGGTGAAGCATTATTTTGAATCCATGGTGCTTGTGCCATTTCCTCTTGAGTTGATTGATTCACTTGAGCTTGAGGAACTTGAATTGGGCTGCATGAATAACTTACCCGACTTGAAGTGTTAGCTACCCAAAAAATTTTTCCCTTCTTCTAAAATTACAACTCAACCAATTCCTCCTCTCAATGTGGAGTGGATATTAGTATTCTTTGCCTTCTTTCTAACTATAGTCTTTCAAACCTTTTAGGAGAGAAAGATCCAATCCTTTTATCCAGCTTGTATCCTAAATCTGATCCCCCTGAAGACTTGATGGAGCTAACCTTTGTGTCTTTCTTTCTCTCTCAAGATTTCTTTCTAGCTCTCTTTGGTGCTCTAATCTCCTTTGAATTTTCCTTTCAATGGCTCGCACTTTCTTTTCCTCCTGGTTCAACACATTAGCAGTATATAGAGACTCTCTATTATTCTCTTTCTTTCCAAGCAATTGAGCGCAATGTGGCTACAATATGATCTTGAATTGTTCCTAGAGTTGCTCTAGGTTGATCTAATCTATGAAGAAACATCCTTTTTTATCCTTCAATTTCATCTTTCATGCCTCAACCTTTCTTGGTTCTCTCTTTTAATTCTTTGACCCTTTTCCTCTTTGCTTTCTAGTACATCTGCTACCTATAAATACTAAAGTTCGCTTCTCTTTTGATCCCAAGCAAGAGAATAGAAGGTTAAGATGATGTCACTTTGAAATGTCACCCAATTTTCTCTAGGTTGTTGTGGTCTAGGAACTCCCATATTACATCATCTTCAATTAGTGACTACACTTGAGTGAAATTTGAACATGCCCTCCTTTTAGTGCCAATTTCTATTGATGTGAGTTTTGTTTCCACTACAACATGTAGAATCAAACACTCAATATTTCAGAGTGAAACATTAAATATTAAACTCTCTCTTGATATAAGGTCACTTCTTATGCTAAGCCTACAAATTAAGATCACAAGGTGACTTCAAGGTTCATTTACTGTAGATACTCACATAGTTGAAATGATTTGATTGTTGGTTATCACTTAAGGGGACTTACGCTAGTTCATTCAAGATTTGTCAACTACTTGCACTTTTAATGATTTTGCCTTACAATGTGCCATGAAAATGTACTTTGATTTTCAACTTCTCAACTTAAACTTACATAACTTATGTTGCTACTTCTACTTCTAATTATGAATGCAAGGAATGTGCGAATGGACTTGGACTCTTCTAGATGTTTTATTACTCTTTTTTACTTAAGCTATCTCTTAGGTACATTATAATTAATATCTTTATTAATTATAATGTGTAACCTAGATTTTTTAGGTTTTAGGGTTTTGTTATCCTTTATAGGTTGAACCTTGTAAATACTTTTTCATTATCTTGGAATACAATTTCTCTCACACCACTGAGATTTTCCAAGCTCTTGCTTTTTTGTCTTCTCTGGTTTCCTTTCAGCAATAGGTTATTTGCATGCAAGTGTTCTTGGTGAACTGTGAAGTTGGATTTCTCAAATTCTACATGGTATCAAAGCTTCCCTATTGCTACCTGGTTTGAGTTTTTTTGGAGCCATGATTCGAAGACAAAAGCCACAACTTTTCTGGTCTTTTCTGTATTGTTTTTTATTGGATCTGGGGGGTCCTTTTTTTTAGAGCACTATGGGAAAAAAAATGACCTCACGGTTGCATCTAGAAGGCCCAAAAACCCCTATTTCCATATATAACTTGACCTTTTTGGCCTCTGGGGCTTCTGGGTGAATTTTACAGCTTATTCGGGTCGTACGACAAGCAAAATGAGAAATTTTTTTTAAAAAACTTGGAAAATGTGCATTGTTCAATGTTTTTCAGGGTGTAGCAAGCATGCCACCATCACACCACCCTAAGGCCACTCTCATCGAGCCTCCACTTAGCCCGCCGCCGCCTGCTGCCGCGCCACCCGCTAGCACAACAGGTGACATCACCCTAACGTCACCTACCGAAAAACTTTTCTGGCAATTTTTTTCCATCCAATTTTTAATTTTTTTAGAAACTATTGTTTTTTCTAGTGATGATGTTAGGCCTGGTCATGATGACATCATCGACAGGCTTGTGACATGTAGACGACCATCAATTTTTTTCCCAGGATTAGTTTTTTCCAGGGAGCTTGCATTTTGGGGGTACCTGGGCATTTTTGGTCCTACAGAGCTCATACGGACTCAAAATTTAACATATGATATATCATCGAAAAGGTCTTTTCAAGCTCATTGCTCTCATGTAGGTTTCACTTCCTAATTTCTCAATTTGAATATTGTTTTTTGTAGTCAAATTCACACCTTCTTCTATGCTCTTGTTCTGCTTCTAGAACTCAAGTTTTTTTCTCATTTCTTGTGCTTTCATAGTACTTTTTTATGTATAGGGGATAGTATTATACTTTATGGGGGGGTGCTCTTTACTTTCTATACTTTACTTCAGAAAGACCCTTCTACTTCTGTCTTCTTTCTCTCAATGGCAGATTCTTCTGTCACCCGCCTTACACCTCACAACTATCACACTTGGAAATGATGGATGACCAGATTGCTTATGGAAAAAGGGCTTTGGTCTTGCCTTGATGCAGCTCAGCTAGTTCTACAGAGGCCTTATGAGGCTCTTATGCAAAGAAACAAGATGGATGAGGCAATGTGCCTCATTGCAATGAACATTTCAGATGGGTTGTTGTTTCACCTGGATGGTTTAACCACACCCAGGGCTATGTGGGACAAGTTTTCCACCTTGTTTGGCACAATGAATCAGTTTAGGGTTCTACAGATAGATGCAAAGTTCACCTCCTTGGTACCTGAATCATTCATTAGCATTGAGGACTTCTTGATGAAGTTCAAGTCTCTTCGCTCTATTTTACAGGTTGCTAGAAAGACAAAGTTAGATGATAAGTGTATCTTTCTGATACTCTCAAAGCTTCGTGGTCCTTATTAGATTTTCACTTCTACCTTCTACTCCACTATGGATGCACTAGGTGCATGACATGTTATGCCCTCTTTTGAGACTTTCTATGATAGGTTGACTCATGAGTAGTCCAAGCTCAAGCAGATGGATTATCTTGTAGGTTCATAGTCATAGGCATTGCTTGCCAAGACACCTCAGGATACATAGAAGCAGAAGCTGAAGCAGATATCTGACTCCTCTTCTCAGCACTCTACTAGCCCACCATCTTCTTCTAAGAAGGAGAAATAGAAGACTGAGAGCCCTACATGTTCCTATTGTCAGAAGGGACTGCATGATGAGTCACATTATTTTTAGAAGAGATTTGATGGCTATGAGAAACAGATTGTAGATTTGCAAGCTCTTCTTCAGAAGAGCACTATTTCCTCTCCATCCTCTTCTACCTCACAAGGGTCTACTTTTCAATCTTCTGCCTCATCTTTGACATCTGGATAGGATTTTGGATAGGGTCATGCATTATGAGCTTTTGTTTCATCCCCTTCACAGGTCCCTTGGATACTGGATTCTGGTGCTTCTCACCATATGGCATCTTCTTTGAAGATCTTCTCTTCTTTTGAGGCTTCTCCTATTCCTCACATTCTCATGGGGAATAACATTGTCATGATAGTCTGCAGGAAAGGCTCTATCAGCATTCAGGATGGCACATTCAATGATGTATTGTATGTTCCATCTTTGTCTACAAACCTTCTCTTGATTTATCAGATTACACTCAGTGGGTCAGGGAAGATAGTTGAGTTCACGCCAGATTCAGTCCTCATCTAGGATATTATGATAGGTGGCATTGTTGCTATAGGGACAATTGATCATTCCACCCATCTCTACACCTTCTCACACTTTGGTCCATCGGCTCCATCATCAAAGCACATCTCTCCTCTTCCATGAGAGCATCATGTGGGACAGTCAGGTCGCTTGAACCTCTGTGTTGTTCTTGAGACCACTTCTGTGACTACCTCACCTCATCTTGTTGGGGTTTCTTCTCTTGAGCAGGACTCTTCTTCAACATTGCTAGACCCTCCAGCTCCATTCATTGAGCCACTAAGTGCAGTTGTTGAGGATTCTATAGAGGACACTCATCTCCTCTCTCCTGACAGTGTTAGCACATCTGTCATACCACCTACATTAGGGATTCCCTTTTAGGATCCTCATGTCTACTCATTTGAGCATCAGCTCAGCCTCCATATGACACCTCATCTTTCAAGGGTACCTCTTTAGTGTTCACTATCTTTCACTCCTTTGTATTGGAGTCACAGTGGTTCATTCATTATTCTAGGGGTTCTTTCATTTTGGGGGGGCTTTGGAGCCCTGACCCTCTCTCATGGGGGGGTTGGCAGCACGCATTGTACTTATAGCTTTGAGAGAGTCTCTTAAAGTCATTTTTTGTCTTTTTCTTTCTTTTATATCTCTTTTTGGAGAGGATTTTTTCCCACTGGGTTTTCTCCTTTGTCTCTGGTTTATAGAGATTTCCTTGTATTGGGTACCTGATCAGGTCTTGTTGCCAGGACCCATTTCCTGCTTTCATAGCTGTGCTAGGTTATCATACCTCCTGAGCTTTGCTTAGGGGGGGGTGTTATAGTAATTAGTTAGTTTCATTACTCTTTTTTACTTAAGCTATCTCTTAGGTACATTATAATTAATATCTTTATTAATTATAATGTGCAACCTAGCTTTTTTAGGTTTTAGGGTTTTGTTCTCCTTTATAGGTTGAACCTTGTAAATACTTTTTCATTATCTTGGAATACAATTTCTCTCACACCGCAGAGATTTTCCAAGCTCTTGCTTTTTTATCTTCTCTGGTTTCCTTTTAGCAATAGGTTATTTGCATGCAGGTGTTCTTGGCAAACTATGAAGTTGGATTTCTCAACTTCTATAGAAGCTTCTACAGTAGACTTAAATAATTTTCAAATTAATACATCCTCTCTAGTCCCATAAAATTGATGCAAACTAAAGGTTCAATACCAATTGAAGTTAGTGTTCTTGATCATCGGCTCACCACACAAGGCACACTCACAATCAGTAAGACGCTAGTGGCCCGAATTTGTTCAAGTCAATCAAGTAAATATCCACAATTCATTGATTCAACTAAACTAATTAAAAAAAATTCTATTCTAGTAATCTTGAAAGAAATCTAATCTAAATGAGGAATGTAGGACACCATGCAACAATGTAAACTTGATCAAAACAATTCACCATACAAGACACAACAATGAAAAGTAGAGAAAATTTGGCATTATATTAGAAATAATTCTCTAATACAACCTCTTTTTCAAATGAGAGAGGTGTGGTTTACATAAGAGCCCCAATTACAATGAACGACCAAGATTGATTTAGAATCAAGGGCCCATATTAATCTATTAAAAACCCTAATTAGGGAAACCAAAAGTAGCCAATAGAAATGAAGCACCATCAAAAGAGCTAATAAGAAAATTCAAAACTTTGAGGACCAATAGGGAGTGAGGGAACCACCTAGTCATCGAACAACTCATCATCCAAGATGTGCACTCCCTTCAATTTCTCTCTTTTAGAAAACTTGATGAACTTAAGCAAAATTTCTTTAAGTTCCTCCATGTAAATATTAGGAAGGCTTCTATGTTGCATCTCCATAATATCTAACTATTCCATGCATGTACCCAATGTGTCATCCCAATCTATAGGCTGCAACTATGAATCATTAATAGGAAGCATAAGTGAGAGGAAACCATTCAAGTGACTCTCCTCAAGAGAATCCACACCTGTGAAATATACTGACTCCAATTTCCCCATTATCTCCTTCAAATCCAAATCACTGGAAGCATCAATATCAAAGCCAAGAAAATCCTTGATTACAATGAGAACCCTTGAACACATCCCTAAGACAAGATCCTAAATATTACCACACTATGTGCATGCTTTCTCATAAGTAGTCTTCTTGGTAATCAATGAGAGGTACCAATGTCAAAATTCATAAGCACTACCCTTGTCAATCACTCCCCCTTGTACCAAGACTGATGTGGGGATAGCTCTCAATGCCTTGAGACAAGGAATGAACTTTTATTTGATGGAATGAAACTCCTCCCACATCTCTTCTAATCCTTTCATTTTATCCATAAGCATAGTAGTCATTTCATATACTCAAACCATTTTGGTAAGGAAATAATGAGCTTGTTCTCTGATATCCTTTGCCCATTTCCTTAACATTCTATAGGTACAATGTGAGTCCTGAGAGGTAGGAACATAAGGAACAAGTGATGCATCCTCTTCCCTGGATGGATTCACATGTTTGTTTCTTATTTCCTGTTGGAGATTTGCCAGCAGGCCAGTACTGACTGTATGTTTGTCATTGATGAAAATATATGGAAAGTAGCATGCATGGAAGACTTATGTAGTAAGATTTCAATATATGTAGGATGGACATGATATCAGCATGATATCATGGGTGCATAGGTTAATTGTTAATATAGATAGCTATATAGAAGCTTGTGTCAGTAGTGTACTTGACAGAGTAACAAATAGTGTTCTATGTATGGTTGTTGGTACAGTTATCATAGAACCTTGTGCACTTGGATATATGTTGAAGACATATTAGTGTTGTTACATTCATGGATGCAGAGTCTGATGATTAGTAGAAGTGAAGTTACGCAGTCATTATTCACCAATAACAATTTCTTGTGTTTATTCAGGAGAGCCGACATAGATTTTATTGGTTCTGGAGTTGCGCCTATCTTTTGGGTATGCACCCTTGGAGTTAAGATTAGAGAAGAGATATTGATGTTTGGTTAAGAGTGCATGAAATAATTCAGATTGAGAAGGAAGATCCAGTTGTTTTGGTAGAGCTGACAGTGTGTAGCGTGTGTCTACAATTATCTTATTGGACAGGTCCCAGAATGTGTTGCATGCATAGTAGAGCCGACAGAATGTTTATCAAAGTTTGTTATGGTTTCTCTAATATGGTTTCAAGGTGGTTCTAATAGGTCAACTTGATTATATCATTTAGAGGAAAGATATTTATAGGAATTCATTTTTTATTGCTTGAGTTTGGTTCATAGTTGATTAAGAAGAGCAGAGCAGAGTGTGCCAAGTGTTGAGCCATCAGAAGAAGGTCTATGTGACCAAGTAAAGTGTTTGTGCTATTCATTGGAACTGATCTAGATAGAAGGTCTAAGCACAATTCACCAAGATCTAGATATAGTGTATATCTATCATTTAGAAGGTTCTGGCCTTCACCCCTTTGAGCAGTAAGCTCTCAGACAGTGTGTCCTCTCCCCTAACAGGGACTATTGTAAAAGACTCCTAAAAGGGTATAACCCTTGAACAGGTCTACTGTACTAAATATATTGAAAATCAAATCCTAACAGGGTTAAGGATCTTCTAACAAGGATCATAATACACTAGTGTAGAATATTAGTTGGTGTGAATTCCCACTAGGGTTTTTACCTATCTGGGTTTCCCCATAACCAAAATCTTGTGTTGAGTTCAAGTGTTCTTTCATTGTGGTTATGTTTTATGTTTAAGTATACTTAATTGGATAAAGAATTTAAACGTGTAGATAACTGATTCACCCCCAACCCCCCCCCCCCCTCTTAGTTATCTCTTGGGACTATTCCTAACATTTCCTTCATCATCAAATTTTTTTTCTCAAGATCTTCCTTTTCTTTGATCAGCCTATCCATCCTTTCTTCTATAGCACTTACATTGTCCCTCCATTCCTAAAATTCTTGATCTTTAGTTGTTTTCCTAATATTGAATGAAAAGATATGGTAATCATGGGGATAAATCTCATCTTGATTCCTATATTCAATGGGGGTAGCCAAATGTATAGTGTGGGAATCTATCTCATCTCTAGTAATCTTGTGGACTTTCCTTGCTAGCCTAGATTCACCTACTCTCCCTATCTTGTTAAGAAATGTGTCAATATTATCTATAGGGGGGATCTCTTCTACCCTTCTTCTCTTCTTCATGCCGTCTCTAAGCCAATCAGGAACTATGGATAAATCCAAGCTAGAATCTATCTATTCATCTTCATCACACCTCTTAAGTGCTGAAATAAGGTCATCCTCCATCTCCTGAGTGTTAGGACCAGACTATCCCATATCACCTCCTAAATCAACTACCAAATGAACCATGGGGGAAGATGGAAATATCTCCATGTTCTATTGCACTAAATGTGTGGATTAAGGTACCTCTTGACCATCCTAGGCTAGGATCTATGTATCACCACCCTGCTTTGAATCATTGTCCATGGTCCCTGTTGCTTCCTCCCTAGATGATGATGAACCAAGTATAAGAGTTGGAGTGGCTGGCCTCAATCTTTTATCTCCATATTCTGCACTAGTTGTCTTGTCACTTAATGCTTGAGGTGTTCCTAACTCCTTATCATTTCTCCTTTTAGTCTATCCTATAGCCTGGAAATGCAATCCTGAGTTGCTAGTGGTTCCTTCTTCATCCCTAGAAGAAAAATCTTCACTTTGCATCCTTGCATAGTTGAAGGTGACACCCTATTTCATCAACCTATTCATCTACTTGTCCACCCATGCCATCGATCTATCCATAACCACCCTCATCAAAATTTCCAAGTCTGAAATTTCTTCCTTTAATGACCAATTAGGGGGTTCAATTGCCTTGTTCTTCTCATATTCATAATTGAGGTGGACAATGCACCCATCATCTTGGACCTGGTCAGGAATAGGGAAGACACCACACTTCCTCATGAAACTCAATGTCATTTTGGACCACATCTTCCTTCTCACTACTTCATCCATGAGATTCATCCAATAATCTTCAATGTCTTCCTTGTGCTTTTACTTCATGCCTTTGTGAATCTAAATTCTCTAGAATGGATCAAAATGCTTCCTTGCCTTATATGTTCCAAGCAGATAAAAATGTATCTCTGCACTAGCTGTCTCGGCTACCTATAAGGATTGACAAGACTCAAGCATCTTTCCTAAGGTAATAGAGGACGGCATTCCCTGTCTATGCTTCTCTTTTTGCATGAGGTCAAATTATGAGAGTTGTCTAACCACCTCCAATAGAACCATTTTATTTGTGGGATACCTGGGGATTCTGTATGATTATGAGGAAAATCCTTGGATCTTGATATAGGTGAATGTAGGGAACTGGATATACCAATTTCCATATTGCTCTATCAATGTAATTACATCCTTGGACAATCTCCTGTGTGTCTCCTCCTACAAAGTACAAGTGATACTCATCATGAAGATGTCATTAATCCTCCTATAGCCTACCCTCCTATGTAGCTACAATTGAGGAGAACAATCATAGACCTTAAATTTGTTTTTCCCACTTCCAATCTCTCCTTGACATATGAGGCCTGTATAGTACACAGTCCTTGCTAGTAGAGAGATTATGTAGGAACTCATGTAGAAATATCTTGTCCTTTTTAAGCCTCTCAACTATGCATCCAAGTTATTACTTATTATCCCTACTCAATTGATCATTATTTCCCCCAAGGAAATCTCTTCTATGAAGTAAAACATCGAAGGATCGAAGAAAGCACCTTGAGTTGAGCCCATTACCCTGTTCAGCATGAAAATCAAGTCATTGTACTCCTCCTTGAAGTCTTCACTTGCCAACCTCTTTGGCAATGTGGAATGATGTCTTCTTGGCTCATGGATCCATTTTTTGTTAATGATGTCCATACATGCATCATGTTTCACTTTAAATAGTCCTTTGGTCTCTTCCCTAGTTTAGACTTGCATTTCGGAGTGGTTGGGAATCCAAAAAGTCTCTATTATTGCCTCGTGATTTATAAATGAAAACACTTTTCCTTTGGACCTGATGGTCCTAGTGTCTAGATCATAGTTCTTCACACAATCCACAATGAGCTCGCTGCACTAGATGGCTATAGGGAATCCTACCGCCTGATAGAGTCCACAACCGACTATATTGGCTGCTATCCTTGAAGGCAATTTATCCCTATATTTGTACATTCTTCTTCTCATTCCTCTCATATCAAGGTGCTCCATATTTGTATCCAAAATTTTCCCCCATTTGGATGACATCAAGGACTCTGGATAAAATCCTTTAGATAGTCTCTTGGTCAGCACTATCCTCGCTGCAAATCCTTTTGGCTCTGTCATTCTTGTATGAAGCTCGAAGTTAGCAAGGATTAAAAAATTACAAAAATTGAAGTTTAAACCATGGAAGTCTTTGAATTTATCCATGGATTAGATGATTAATTTCATACATTGTCTTAACGAACTAATCCAAGGAAATAAATAGTTAAATGCAAGCAAGGATACCAAGACACACAAAAGATCCTTGATACTTAATCAATTTTATGAATTCTAATTTTCATTAGCCATGTTAACATCTTTGAATCAGTCCTATTAACTTGTCAAACTATCTCCAAATCATGACCTAGAACTCCCCCAAATACTTTGGAAATGAACAATAATCTTATCATGGCAGCAAACTAGCTACTTGGAAAGTTCAAAGTTCTGAAGACAAGTCTAAAAATGAGTTGCAGTTGATCCAAACAATGCTAAAAAATTATGCACAATAATTAAAATGAGGGTTTGAAATATATGATATGGCATTTAAGGATATATTAGAACCATGATTTATCACAAAAATGATAAAATCATATCCCCTTAAGTTCTGGTTTTTCTAAAGACAAATATGGAAGATCTAAAAATTGACTAAGGATTATCCTTAACAACTTGCTAGGCTCACCACTCATCATGTTTATGGATTTATGCATGAACTAGGGAATCCAAATAATGACTTCATTTAGCATCAAAATCACACATCAAAGACAAAAATTTTTGAAGACATACCTGTGACTGCACTTTTTGTATGAATTGAGTGACAAATTAAGTGATTTAGATGCCAAAGAACCCCGTGAAGACTCAACAATATCAAGTTTACGAGTTTGTGAGGTTGGGAAATAATAGGAATTTTTTAAAGAAAATCACCCTTGCTGTTGTATGTCTACAAATCTGAATTTGTAACCTCGGATTCTAGGGTCTTCAATGGCTTTAAATGAGTCTCAAGACAATACCAAAAGGTTTGCCATAAGTTCTGATTAGTTTTCTATCAAAGTGCAACTCAGAATTTCATAAAAAAACATCAATTTTCAGAGTGAGTCTTTAGATTTATGCATGTAGCTCACTTACCATAGGCCTTAAATATCTGAAAATGGTTGGAAATTCTTGGCAACTGGCAAGGGAAGACTCAACAATCACCTTTGGACAACCTTGGCTTCCAAATTATTTTGTATGAATTTCTAAAAAATTACCCCTGTTCTTGGATGCTTCAAACTTAATATCTGAAGACAAAGGTGTTTCAGACCTACAATTAGCTTTAAATGAAGCAAGGAATGATGGCAATGGTCTACAATAAAAATTTGGATCAGATTATTAACTAAAAAACCTAGATTTATATGGAAAAAAGAAATTTTCAGACCCAATCTTCAGATATTCACTCATAGCACTCTCACCTTATTGTCATGGTGACTGAAAATGGTTGGAAAGAGCAAGTAATTAGTCACTGAATAATCTACAAACAAGTTTGGATGCTTAAAACCTTTTGATTATTTTCTATGATTTTTCAAAAAAATTGCCCCTGTTCTTGAAGTTTTCACACCTGAGCATACATACCTCAAATTTAGCCCTCTAATAGCCTCCAAATTGATTCCCAAGGATGGGGGACTGATTTAGGATGAGTTCTTGGCAATTTGTGCACTTGGAATAATTTCTATGAATTTCTAAAAAAATTGCCAATCTCATAAGTCTGTAGATTTTGGATTGATAATTCCTTTCCTTTGGCCTTCTAATGTCTTCCAATGCATTAGAAAAAGTTTCCTTAGTGCTTGCAATCAACCATGGATGGAAGGAGAAGTTGGAAGAAGTAGGACAATTCAAGGATGAAGTTGCTTCTCATGGAGTCTTGGTTCAAATTTCAACCACCCTTGCCTTTGTCTTTCACCATTATATTTGATTTTAGAATGGGGTGCCAGCTTTATAAAGGATTTTGGGCCTTACATTCACCCCACACAAGAAATTTGCGATAAAAGTATTGCTTTTTCTAGAAGTTTCCAGATTTTACTTTATTAGTTTTCCCATTAATTTTAATTAAATAATAAAAATATGCCATAATGGGAAAATCGACCCAAGCTTGGACTCCCAAAATTTTCCTAAGTCCACAACTTGTATGGACTTGCAACCATGTTCAAATTCCAACTCCATCCATGCAAGGCAGGGAAAATCGGTCAAAGTTTGGATAAAAATCCATTTTATACTTAGAAAAAACTTTGATCTTGCTTTGCTATCAAAAGGGGGGGAAATCGACCTTAGTATGGACAATCTCTCATACTTAGAAAATTTTTCACTTCCATACTCCTCTTGAGGGGAAAAACATGATATGTCTGTACATCTTCTACACTTAGAAAAAATTTGCATTCCATAATTGGTTCCAAGGGAAAAACAACCCATGCATGGACTAATTTGACACTTAGAAAAAAAAATGGAGTCCATTCTTGCCAAGGAGGGGAAAAATGACCCTAGCTTGGACTATTCCAACACTTAGACAAATTTACACTTTTCCCATCCAGCCCAAGGGAAAATTAATCCCTGTCTGGACAATTTCTAGACTTAGAAAATTTTCAAGCTTATACACTTAGTCTTAGGGGAAAATCGACCCAGGTCTAGACACTTTCCAGAGTTACAAAAAAATTCCAAGTTCCCAACTTTATCCAAGGGAAAAAAGACCCTAGTTTGGACAATTTCTAGACATAGAAAATTTTCAAAGTCACCCTTGGGGGAAAATTGACCCTAGTCTGAATTTCTCAAACACTTAGAAAATTTTCAAGTAGAATTCCTCCAAAGTGGTGGAAATTCATAATATGCTTGGATTTTGACCCCAACACTTAAAATTTTTTAGGAAAAATGCCAATTAATGAAGGGAAATTCATGTATAGTCTAGATTTTGATCAAATTATGAAGGGAAATTCATGTATAGTCCGGATTTTGTTTATTTTTATAAAGAAAATTGATTTTTTCTTAGGAATTTGGCCATTTTGTACATAAAAATTCAATTTTATAACAGTTTTAAGGCCCTTATGCATGGAATATGCCTTTATATGGAATTTTGGACAAATTGGCTAGCCAAAATTTAAATACACTTAGAATTTTACGTTCAACCCAATATAACATGACCCCAACAAAGTTTATTTTAATGTTCCCACTTTAAAATCACAACCTGGCTACTTGATTTCTCCATTACCACTCAGTCCTTTAAAGCTCAAAATTTCCCAATGCATTGCAAAAATTTGTCGAACCTAACAACTACGAGAAAAAAATGGGGGGTCCCCATTTGCAATGTGGTGATCATGTGAAAAGGTCACAACATGTCTTTTTTTGTAAATTTGGTTTTGATGACGTCTAATGGGTGATCTTTGTGACAACCTAATAGTGGTCTGCAGGTCGAATTGCCCATGACATCAATAAAGATAAGACTACTAGTGGTGTTTTTTTAGGTTTCCTTGAAGAAGATATCAACCAAACACTATGCTTATTTTTATAGGAATCTTTAATACAATTTGAGGTCAATTTGAAAACTAATTAGAGGATTATGGTCTTTTCCCTTTCAAAAAATTAGAAACTCAAAAGTTAGCTTGCAATTTGGGGTCAAATTGGAGAAATTGGTTAAATTGCATGATGTGTTTGATAGGAAAGATGTTTTGAGATAAGAGATTATGCTCTTCTGCTTCATGGAGAATCAAAAATCTAGACCTCTAAGCCATTAATCCTCATTTATTTTATTGCATTCCTAATTAGGGGCCTTCCGATTGAGGGAAAAACCTCTCAAGAATGACCCAAAGTGGGGACAAGTTTTAAGCCAACTCTTCCACCCCACTATAAATTTTGACACTTCCTTGAGATGAAAATCTTAGAAGACATGATTGATCTTGTTCATGGAACCTTGAGTTGATCTTTTCCATGAACATGCTTGGATCTTATGTAGAGTGGAGCCGCTTGAATCTTTCTTGTGAGACTACATAGATTTGAGTACTCATACGGCTATAGATTTCAATCCTGCTTGCGGGACTATGGGAGACAATTTTGAACAGATGCCCTTATTAAAAACCCTAAGTTAGATGGTACCCAGACTACCTCCAAAAGGTTGGTAATGCTTGTGCAAGGCAAATAGTAATTTCCCCAATAAATTCACCATATCGAGCTCTCATTGACGTTACTACTAATCTAATATAGCTTCCAACATCTATTGCATTTTGTTGGACTTTCATATTATGAGGAGTCATTGAGTGTATTCCTAAGTTAGTGAACAAGTATTTCCAATCTCTACCTAGTTTAGGAAATGATAGGTTTGTTTTCTCCTAAAAAGTATTGCTTGATATGTTTGAAATAAAAATCTTAGATAAATCCCCTGAATGAATAAATCACAAGCATGTTCAAACATCTACAAGTCCTTGGAATCAGACAGAGAAGACAAATTTTCACAAACTTGACATAGTTTTACCTCAGACAAAACATCAAACAATTGGATCTGGTATCCTGTGTCATGCCACATATCTCAGATCGCACTTGGTAAAAATAGAATCACACCCTAGATGCCCTAGGTCACATCTGGATTAGGGATCACACCCCATATTTCTTGTGTCACATCTAGAACCAAAAACTATCAATCGCATTTGGAGGATCGCATCTAGGACCATAAGCATTTCTTTACTTGTCACAAGCTAGATTTTTGTATTTTTGAGTACCCTTTTTTACTTTTTGTTAGATTCTATTGTCAGAACTAGTATACTTGCAAGCCTAAAAGAGTTATTTCTTGCGTGTGTCTTTTCATCCCTATTTGGTCTATATCCTACATTGTTCAATTTGTGGAGTTTCCTTGTCATATCATATTGAGTCAAGTTCCTAGCTCACTATTAGGGCACTCTACCCCTTCGATGCTGGAACTTTCAAACATTTTCAATCAAATCCACTTGCACTTGGTTTCCAACTCACTATCAGGGCACTCTAACCCTTTGACATTGGATCCTCAAACATTTTAAACCCACTATTACAACCTTGGACTCACACTTGGACACTTGCATACTTTTAAACCCACTTACATGTAAGGACACTCAAAAATTCCTTAATCAAGATTTCATGGTTAATACAAGACATTTAAGTCTTACAAATTGGAAAGAAATCCATTCTCAAACAAAGTGTCATTAATAACATTTGAAAGAGGGGAAAATTCACAAATCAATCCCTTATTTGGAGCTACTCCTAGCACTACCTACACAGTAACTCCTAATGCTACAAACATATCTAATCAAGATGAATTCCATTGAGATGAAAGACGTAATGAACAAAACAATCAAGATGAACACAAAAACTAAGTGGAAGAATGAAATCAAGAAGCACATTATGACTCAGATGATGAAGATCCTACAAAAAAAAATACCAAAGGGCTTTGAGAAGAAAAAGATTCAATAAAATCCTTGAAATAACATTGGATGAGAACAAAGATAAATAGTTCTTAGAACTTGCATCACAAGGAGTAAAATTACCTAAGGACTATTATGTGAATCAACTCAAACAAAAAGAGGATCTTAGTCCTATGTCCATTTGACATGACAATTACTTGCCATGTAAGAATAAATCCAAGAGCTAAAGAAAGAAAAGGACAAATTGATAAAAAATACTCATTGGAGCACATTTGTCCTTTCCCCTTTGATAAGGGATTGAAAATGATACCTTTTCCTCAGCATGTTACAATTCTGAAATATGTCAAGTACATCAAAATTTTTGACCCTCAAGACAATTTGAGGGATTTTTCACATCAACTATGGAATTCATGCATGAACAAACTTACCTATTGAGGTTATTTCCATGAAGTTTAGGTGGACAAGAAATGGACTAGTTCTCAAAACTACCCACAAGAATAAAAACATTTGAGGAACTAGTGGAGAAATTTATCCAACAATAATCCTACAATATATAACACATAGTGACTATGTTGGATTTATGAAACACAAAATAGAAAAGTGGAGAATCATTCTTGACCTTCTTACAATGATGGAGGAAGATATTCACATGAAACATTTGAAAAATACCAGAAAGTGAAAAGATGGACATCTTTATTAATAACTAGGTACCTGAGATGAATTTTCCTATACAATTACAAGGTACACCAAGCTTTGACAAAATGATAGATAGTGCCATCAAGATTGAAGAAGTCTTAATAAAAAAGGGAGAAATCACTATCAATAAAGGGAGCAAAGATAATTACTATCCCAATAAAGATAAGTACAAGTATGGAAACACGAACAAGAACATGGTTAACGATGGAGTTGTAGATACTCCTAATACGAAACCAAAATTGGAAGTCTTGAATCTTATGTCAAGTATCCAAGCGAGCAAGAATTTGAATTGGACAGTGACGCCAATGACTAAGAAGACTTTTAACAAACCTAATAACCAAAATGACCCTCGGTAAGAAAGACCCAAGAGGATATTTACACCTTTGGGAGATACACTATAAGTGGTCTTGAAGTCACTCTTAGACAACAAAATTATCACAATCCCTAATTCCAAACCTTGGGAACCAGAAGTAAAACCAAGGTGGTGGAATGATAATGACTACTGTGATTTTCATCACAATAAAGGACACAAGACTAATAACTGCATGAAATTGAGACATGTTAGTCAAGAGTTAATAGAAGAAGGAAAAGTTAAGATGGATGGAAATCATACCAATAATGATCATATAACATTCTAGACACCATTTCCTAACTATGAAAAAGGATAATCCTCTAAGAGTAACAAGATCAATTTACACATATATTGATAATGATAACATGATCCATATGGTGGAACCATGTAAACCATCCATTCATATGATTACTCTAAAATGAGTGCAAAACAAAACTAAATCCTCTAATGGTGTGATGAGGAACCAAGATAAGCTCACTCTCAAAGGGGCTTCAACATAAAATCCACTAGCTATAACAACATGACCCAAAAAACTGGTGTTACCTTTGAAGTTCAATCTAGTAGACAAGTTGCAGCACATGCCAGCCCAAATCTCTATTTTAGAGCTATTAAAAATATCTCCCAATCATAGAGATCTCCCAATCATAAAGAGATCCTATATCAAGCTTTTCTCAATACCAATGTACCTAAGGACATAGATATGGACAGATTCTAGACTATGGTTGGTCACTTAAATTCCTCGAATTACCTATCTTTCTCTGAGGAAGATGATAATTCATTAAACTAACTAAATAATCAACCTTTTCATCTATAAGTCCTCATTCATAAACACCACGTTAAGCGTTTCTTGATAGATGGAGGCATTGGTTTGAACATATGTACCTACAATTTGGTGAAATAATTGGGATTTTATGAACACACAATTGATCCAAGAAGGAAGATAACAATCAAAGATTATGATGAAGAAGAGAGATCCTCCAAAGGATTGATTATCTTGCCTATCAAAGTGGGACCAATAGAAAAAGATGTGATATGCCAAGTTCTTGACTTACCACTTTCTTATAAAATTCTTCTTGGAAGGCTGTGGATCCATTTAATGCAAGCTGTGCATTCTACTTACCACCAATGCATAAAATTTCCTCACAATGGAGTTGAGGTGACTATTCTAGCTGATGCAACATATCCCTATAACAGTCTCAAACAAACAGATAGCATGGTCCTGCACAACAAAGAACGTTAAGAAACATCCAAGGAAATGGTCCTGTGAAGCTTTGCTAAGAAGGTCAACATTCAAGAAACAAGCATGGGTGAGTACAAGATAGATTTTGTAATGTCCCTAATAGATCTCCCAAGATCTCCTAGGTCTCAAGGATGACCTTGATCTACATTTAAACCTTATAAAGGTAATTCTCTAACAATCCACAAAGGAACAAGGATGGTCAAAGAAAAGGTGTCCCTTGAAGAAGAAATAAAGAAAAAGATGTCTTGCAATGGCTCTACAAAGAGAATGAACAAGATGGAAATATAAAGAATGTAGAGATATCCACTAATAAATATAGAAAAGGCTATGAGATCATGAAGAAAATGGGTTACAAAGGAAAGGGACCATTGGGTCAAAGAAAATAAGGACTTGTGGAGCTAATACATATAGATTTCAGAAACCCAAGGGACAAAATTGGAGTAGGTTTCAAGGAAACAACATCTCATGCTGTGGTAGAAATTGGTCATGTGTTTGACAAATCAAGAGACTCATACAATGAAGAAGAAGTGGAAGGACAACCTATTTCCTATGAAAGGTTGCTGCTCTTGCAAGGAGATTCATAATAAGAACTTGGTACTAATCTTGAACAAGAATAAGAACCAGAAGAAGGACCAATAGAAGAACCTAAAAGAGAACAAGAAAAAGGACATCCTATTTTTGACACACCTCACTTTGATGAAGAATAAACATGACATCTCCACAAGAACCTTTGCAAGAAGGAGATAACAATGTTGATGAGGAAGTTGGAGTTCCAATTACTATTGCCCACTTCTTGGGGGTTTTAGATTATAGTCAGGTGGACTCACATGAATATGAATGGGATATTCTTTTTGATGCTACGATGGAAATAGAGATAGATGTGATACATATATATGATCCTAGAGTCCTAATTGAAGAGGGAGAGCGTTCTAATGCTAGGTCACTAGAGTTAGACTTACATAACATTAACATGAACTATAATAATAATAATGACTCTAATAATCCTAACATCTCTTTAGAAGAAAACCTAATGGAAAACATCTTACAAGTTAATGACATTGATAATAATGCAGTGTTGTCTCTTGAACCCAATGAATCCTTATCTTTAATATATCCTGAACTGATAGACTGGAATGAGCCTACATCCACAAACCTATTATCTTTTGACAATGACTATTCCCTAGCCTATTATCTAAATGCTTGTGAACCTTTCCTTTCTTCCACTAGTGTAAAGAGAGAAACCATGACTAAGGAGGATATCAAGTTTCTCAGTCTAAAAATGAAAAACAAAAAGAACAAGAAATCTGATGGTGAAAACCACTTAGTGGCAGTGTCAAATTCTAAAAGAGAAAAAGAAAAAGATGTATCCGATAGTCAAAACCTCCTAGAGGCACCTATGGATGGGATTCTTGATATCCTCCCAGATCATTTCTAGGAAAGGTCTTCAGTGTTGATTGAACCAACACAATCCATCAATCTGGGAACAACAGAAGCTCATCAACTAGTTCACATTGCTTAGTCATTGATAGAAGAGGAAAAGATCCAATTCACCAGTTTCTTTAAAGAGAACAAGATCAATTTTTCCTGGTCTTATTTAGATATGCATGGATTAGATATAGACTTGATAATGCATCACTTGTCTATTTCTCCTAATGTGAAACCGGTAAAGCAAAAACTAAGAAAGATGAATCCACTTGTGGCATTGCTAGTCAAAGCAAAACTGGAAAAATTATTGAAGGATGGATTTATAAGAGCCATTGACTATGTAGAGTGGATATTGTATACACCTAAAAATGGTCACCTAGACTATTAGCCCCCATTTTCTAAATCATCAATTGTTTATTCTTGATCAAATCCTAGTTCTATCATTTATTTGATTATTTTCTATGAGCTAACCATCTTATCCTAAGTCTTTATTTATTAAAAGGAATATTCCCTCCCCTTTTAATAAATAAAAAGCCCCCACTTTTCCTCTTATCCTAAGTTGCACAAATAAAGCATTATTCTTATTTATAAAAAGAGAAAAAGCACTTTTTGTCTCATATGGACACAAAAGTCAACTCCTATTTTCTCATTGGAGGATACTTGTGCACATGGATTGCTCCTCTTTTAAGCTCCACCCTTGATTAAATCTTTTGCCTCTTAATCTCCATGGTCCATTCCTCCTCATTTCCTTTAAAAGAAGAGCTCTCTTCTTCATTCTGGAGCCCCAACTTTTTATGCTAATATTATGCTGCAGGTTTTCTAGGTACACTATGGAGCTTTTGAAGATTTGGAGCATTCTTAGCATCTACATCTCATTCTTGCATTCTTAGCTTAGCTTCATATTTATGCTTTCTTAGATTAGCTTCATTTCTATGCTCTAGATTAGCTCACATAGATTAATTAGCTTGGGTTGTAACACTTGCATATTTCCTTTCATAGCTTAGCTTGCATTTCCATTTCTAGTATAGTTGCATTGCATTTTTATTCTTGATTCTTGAGGATATTGGCATTCTTACCCTTGTCTTCATTGAATCTCTCATTGCATGGTTTACTAGCAAGGTTATAGGTTAAATAGCTCTAGCTAAGAGCATTCTTAAAAACCCTTGCACTCCATGCCTAGGGAGCTATGGATTGATTTGTGAGGGCTCATTCTTGAGTTTCCTTGCATGTAATGATCCATAGAAGTGTGACACATTTATAGCACACAGATATCAAACATAGTTCCTATTTCCAAGGTAGACAAATCCATAAGAGTTTGTATAGACTTTAGAGATTTAAACAAGGCTTTCCCAAAAGATGACTTTCCACTTCTCAACATAGACATGATTGTAGATCTTATGGAAGGCTATGAGATGTATTCATTGATGGATGGATTTTTTGGGATATAACCAAATAAAGATTTCTCCTGAAGATCAAGAAAATACTACATTCACATGCACATGGGGAACATACTATTGGAATGTGATGTCATTTGGTCTAAAAAATGTAGGCGCAACCTATCAAAGAGAAATGACTACAATATTCCATGACATGATATATAGAAACATGGAAGATTATGTGAATGATACACTGGAAAAATCAAAGATAAGGAAAACACATCTAGAAGATCTAAGAAAAATATTTGATAGAATGCAACAGTTTCAGCTAAGGCTTAACCCCAAGAAATATGCATTTGGGGTATCATCTGGAAAACTACTAGGATTCATAGTCTCAGCAAAAGGAATCGAGGTTGATCTGGAAAAAGTGAAGGAAATTATGGAAATGCAACCACCTAGAAACATTAGTCAAATGAGGATGCTCCAAGGAAAGCTACAATCCATAAGAATATTTATAT
This sequence comes from Chamaecyparis obtusa, assembly GCA_027943335.1. NCBI lineage: Eukaryota > Viridiplantae > Streptophyta > Pinopsida > Cupressales > Cupressaceae > Chamaecyparis > Chamaecyparis obtusa. The sequence goes on along the minus strand of BSBK01003372.1, from coordinate 708,667 downwards.
CCCAATTAGCAAATAAGGCACAACCTTTTGCAAAGCTAATGCTCAAAGGAATAACATTTACATGGGATGAGCAATGTGAAGAAAATTTTTCACAATTCGAGGAATATTTGATGAATCCTCCAATCCTAATGGCTCCAATATATGGGAAACCCTTGTTATACATATTAGTGACAGATACATCATTAGGAGTATTTCTTGCACAAGAAGATGAGGCTAAGAAGGAGAGAGCTATATACTACATTAGTAAAACTTTGGTCACATATGAGTTGAACTATTCCATGATCAAAAAATCATGCCTAGCAATAGTATTTGCATCTCAGAAGCTCATGCATTACATGTTGGCACATAAGGTGAAGTTGGTCGCTAAGATAGATCCACTTAAATACTTTTTGAGTAAAGCAACATTGACAGGAAGACTAGCGAAGTGGGTCTTGGATCTAAGTGAATTTGACATTGAATATGTTGACATAAAATCCATTAAAGGACATGTGATAGCTGATCAAATTGTTGAAACACCATTAATAGATTGACGTGCCATTACATATAGAATTCCCTGATGAAGCCATTATGTACTTAATAGAACACTCATGTGAAATATATTTTGACGGCTCCTTCACACAACAAGGATCAGGAGCTAGATTTTTATTCATTACACCACTGGGATATAAAATTACAAAAGCATAAAAGATAATATTTCCATGTACAAACAACATAGAAGAGTATGAAGCTCTTGTAAATGGACTAAAACTTGCAATATAATGAAAAATTATTGAGTTACACATCTATGGAGCTTCATAGCCCATTATCAATTAGGTGAATGGTGACTATCAAACAAACGATGATAAGCTCATGCCTTATAAATGAATGGTAGATGACTTGAAGAAATACTTTGTCTTCGTCACATTTGAGAAAACTCCAAGATCAAAAAATAGAGTAGAAGATGCAATGGCTAATTTAGCATCAATGTTACAATTTGAAGAACATCAATTTCGCTATGACTTCCTAGTGGAAGAACTCCCCTTCCATCCTATGACTCACCGAATCCTAGATTATCTATGCCATTAAAAATCAATTTTTATCTAGATATGCCCATATCTACTCTTACCTAAAAGACCAAATAATCCCTGAAAACTATTCAAGAAATGAAAAGAGATGCCTTATAAGAGAAGCATGACATTATATAATCATTGCTAGTGACTTGTATAGATGTGGTCTAGATGGTACACTACTTAGGTGTTTAAAAAATGAAGAGTTTAATCATGCATCAAGGGATTTTCATTAAGGTGTGTGTGGGTCACACTCGAATGACTTTTCATTAGCCAAGAAACTCTTAAGGGTGGGATATTAATGGCCCACAATGGAAAAAGATGCTATTTAGTATTCTAAAACATGAAAAAAATGCCAAGTCCATGACAACCTAATACATGCTCTAGCTAGGGAGCTGATTCCTTTCATAACACATTGGCCATTCCAACAATGGGCCTTTGATCTAGTTGGACAAATCTACCCTAATTCATCAAATGGAAATAAATACATCCTTACCGCAATTGAGTATTTTATGAAATGGGTGGAGTTTGTACCACTATCTAATGCAATGGGAAAATAAATCTCAATGTTTATCTTGAACTATATCATCTATCAATATGCAATACCCTTTTCGATTATGACTGACAATGGGGGTCAATTTAAAAACAAAGACATGGATGACTTGTGTCTTGAGCTCAAAATAAATCAGCAATGTTCCTCGATCTATTACCCTCAAGGTAATGGATAGGCCGAGGCATCAAACAAAACCATATTGAAAATATTGCATCAGATAGTGAGTAAATTAGGAAGGGATGGTATTTACAAATAAATATAGCATTGTGGACATATCACACTAGCATCAGAACACCAACTGGTGAAATTCCCTTTGCACTAGTTTATGGATCAGAGGTAGTAATACTACCAGTCGAAGTAGAGATTCCATCACTGAGAATATCATTAAAACTTCTAGTCACTAATGAGGACTATAGAATCTCTAGACTGCAAGAACTAGAATTGCTAGCTGAGAGTAGGCAATAGACATTTGATCATCTCAAAGTTGATCAAAAGAGAATGTCAAGAGGATATAACAAGAAAGTGAAACCAAGATTTTTTCAGGTAGGATATCTAGTTCTAAGAGAAAATCCAAAAAATTAGCAAAATCGAGGGCAAAAGGGAAAATTTGAACCCAACTAGCTAGGTCCCTTTGTCATCACACCATCATTTGGATTAGGAGCCTATCAATTGGCTACACCTAAGGGAGATGTTTTACGAGATCAAATTAACATTGTACATTTGAAAAGGTTTTATGCCTGACACTCTTGAGATAGCACCTATACAGTGAAAAGAGTTCCTGAAAAAAGTACAAAAATAATAGAAAAAGTTCATGAAAAAAGTACAAAAATAGTAGAAAAAGTTCTTGAAGAAAAGAAAAAATAGAAAATATTAATCCTGAAAAATAATAAAAAAGAATGGAAGAAGTCTTGAACAAATGTCCATCTTAGTGAAAACTTGGTAAATAGGCGCCTTGGTGAGTCCAAAAAAAAATTGAAAAAGAAAAAGTACAAAAAAGAGTGGAAAAGAGAAAAAGTGTCTTGGTGAAAACCTGGTAGACAAGTGCCATGATAGAAAAAATAGAAAAGTTTGGCCAAGTGGTGAAAACCTGGTAAATAGGTGCTACTTGTAATCAACGGTCTATCTATCAAGACAAGGCTTGAATGTTTGGCTAATGTAAAGTTTAGCTTGTATATATCTTTTAGTCACTTTCGTTACAAGCCAAATCCTAAAGCATACTACCAAAGAAAATATGTCTTCCTAAGGATGGAATCTGGCTACATAGAGGTCCTAGGTAAATCATTTTCCCAAGGGGAAATGATCAATGCCATGCATGTCTCAAAGTTTCTTAGTCGTTGTTAGGAATTTCTACTAGGTGTCATTTATCCCTAGTCCACAATAGATGTTAAACTATGAAAAAAAGGTATTTCTTAATGCCACCAACAATAGTATTCTTAATACTTAGATCTAAAAAGTGTTCCTAAACACTATGCCATGATGATAAGGGTATTTTTAAACACTAAACAGGTGAGACACTTATTGATTAAAAGAAAAGTCTATGATTGATAAATAACTTCTATGTGTGTTTACAAATTAACCAAATGTGTTTCTAAACACTATAATCACAACTCTCTATTCTTGAAGAAAATACACTATTCTTAATTAGAGAAACTAAATGAAGGAATAATGAGTTTTTCTTATTATCAATTTATGATTGATTTGTTTCCTTGAGTAACTCGATGGTGTCTAAAATAGACTAGAGAAGCAAGGACTGGGGGCATAATATTTTCTTTGTCTTCTATTTGTGGTAATAAATCCGATGATCTAAGGTGATTATAGGGAATGGGTGTCTATGATAAGTGCCTCCATCACAATTGGAACACCACGTATAGCTTGACCTATTTCCTATGAAATCTTTAGTGAGGTCAGCTTTATTTCCTTGCCTATTTTAAAATTAAAATAAAAACTACTTCCTCGTAAGGTGCATAATAAATCGAGAAAATATCTAAGGATATAAATATAAAATAAAAGGTCATTGCGGGTATATATACATTTTGCACAAGAACAAAAAATGTTTATATTAATAGGAAGTGATTGACAGAACATTCAAGCCTATATGCTTTAATGTTTAGGTTAACTTTCAACATGATGAATAAAAGGGATGTATTCATATTTTCATGATTGCTAAATCTATCAGTGAAAATTGTACTAACCTATGAGGTCCCAACAAAAAATGCTCTATGATGATAATAGACTCACTTTCAATAAACAATGATTGTCCTAGGTGTCTTAGTCTAGGTGCATTTAATTGTTAATTGCATTTAGATTCATTTTAGTTGCATTTTCATATTAATTTGCATTAGATTAATTTTAGATGCATTTCATGTTTTAGTTGCACTGAATTTCATTTTAAATTGCATTCATTTTAAAATTAAATCAGCATGAATGTGTGAATCTAATTAACTAACATCAATATAACTGAAAATTCTAAAAACCATAAACATTTTCCAAGTTTGACCAAGTACATCATATGCTCATCATAAAAACTTAAATAAAATGAATGAGTATTTATCACTGATATCCATTCACCTACATAACCACATCAGTACCATAAATACACCTGTATAAGTGCATCCATGATCATTTATACATAAATAAAAGAGAGATGTTCATATATCGCATCACATTACGTTTCATCCATACATGTGCATGCATAAAGTAAAAAGAAATACATTATCATAAAGCATCACATAAATCTGCAATCATACATTTGAAAAAATTATGTAAAAACAAAAAAACATATACATATATCTGTGAAATAATACAATGACGTCAACATATTACCATCTATCTAATCATCATGACCAAATATCCACATAACAATGATGAGATCAATATCCAAAGCATGAGAAATATATCACATATCATAACACATGTGCATAAATTAGAGAACATCATATGAAAGAAACAAAAATCAAATAGTGCATCAACATCATATCAATAAATCATCAGTATCAAAATAGTATCAGTATAAGAAGTATCAAAGCATCAATGAGCCAAAGTAATAGTGTATCAATATATATGAGTCCAAAAATCTATCACAAGGTACATCGATCAAAAATAGGTACAAGACACAATATATATCAATAAGGTACAAATTTTTGTATGATACAAAATGTGAAATATACAAAAGACCACATTTGACTTTCACCCTTGTCCTCTTGAGGAGGGTCGGGAGGAGGAGCGTCCAGTCTGCCTAGAATGGGTGGAGGCATACCACCCTCGGATTGTTGTGCTATGATAGAATATAAAGGTGCTCGTTGTGTGATAGGTACAACAACATAATACAAAGAAAAATAATAAGTGACCATTTGTCCCTAATGGGTGGCTATATGAGCATATTTGTCTTGCTCTACTTTGATCTCCACCAGCTATGTATCTCACTCTGCTAGGTGAGCTCTGAATGTGGTAACCTTGAGGTGCAAGGATGCTCTATCCTACTCACATCATGATAATGGATCCCCATCACCACCTACACGAGGACCCCTAGGAGGCTGTTGATCACCTCCACCTCCACCACCACCCCCTACTACTCTCTACTGCTGAGCGTGATGATACTTATGTAACAAAGGACCTATATCTCACTGAGTGGTGTGTATCCTAACTCTCCTTTTGTGACTCTATTTGCCTACATCACCACCAGGTGCTCATCATCTCCCTCCACCTCCATCTCCTCCCCCTTCACCTCCATCTCTTCCATCTCTATCTTCTCCATCACCGTCACCACCTCCTCCTTGGGCACCATCTCGGCCTCTGCCTCTACCCCTATCTCTACCTTAGCCAATATGACCCTTTCCAACACCCTCATCAATAGTATCATAGTCTAAAGCATCCTCAAGATGAGGAGAAATCTCATCAGGGGATGTAAACCATGGAAAGGGATGCTGTGAATAATGGACATGGAGCCCATTTGTGATACCACCATTTGTAACCTCTAGTAGATATTCCCAAGGTACTGGAACCATCTGAGAAATATCATGTAAGGCATTCTCGTAGATCAACCAGGATCCCCACTACACCTCCTCATCTCTGATATGAGCATATACAACTATCTACTGGAGCATACCCTGAACCTGACCATACTAGCGCATCACTCATGTAACCAGAAATCTATCAACCATATATCTGGTATGCCCAATGAGATACCATGACTAGAAGAAAAAAGACATCTATCGAACATCTGACCTCCACTCCTTGCAGTCTAAGTAGGGCCACCATACAACATGTGTAACATCATCGAGAACCTGATGCCAATAGGCCAACTTACCTAGGTGGGGCTGCTAAATCATACCTGAATATATATAATGTAAGGGAGCTCTGGATCCCTCTATCTCTCCACTATAGGCCATGCAACTAGGATATGCTCCCAGGCCCAGATCTATAAAACTAGGATACCAACAGTCATGGTACGGGAGTGCTAGTACACTATCTCATGTAACTCTCTATACATGTGGGCTAAGATACAACTGCCCCAAGAAAAATGATGAGGTGATTGGATCATCTCCTTAATGATGCATGACCAGCCACACATCAAATCATGCTAACTATGATCGAGAATCATCAATCCACCAATCAACCCTGTAAGATATACTAGCAACCACTCATAGTGAGCCACCATATGATCCTAGGAGAGGTAACGTTACACAATAGTATCATCATAGAGAAAGTGTCATGCATCCACCATCGCTATAGTAGCTCCAACGTCATACTCTACCCATGAACCCATCACCGAAACATGAAAAATCCTCTAGACATCCTCTAGAGTGATAGTCATCTCACTAGTAGGTAGGTGGAAGGTGTTGTACTCTAAATGCCATCTCTCGGCAAGCATAGTCAATAACTCTCAATTCACCTGAATGTTGAGTAAATCTACAAGACTCCAAAGCCCACACCCAATAATCACTCGCATCTTGATAGGAGTGAGATGCTCATGAATATCTAACACCCACGTCGGTCTAGATGAACAAAAGGAAATAATACTAAACTGGAACTGCACATAAGAAAAAGGGGCACTATGTAGGCATTAGACATGAAAAATTAAAGTAAAATTGCCTAAAAGGATCAAGCATACAAGAAAAGTTGACTCAAATTTCAAAGCAGACCAAATACAATCCTAGATCTCAGATGCAATTTGGGATACCCAGTATGCGATGCCCTAACTAAAAATGACACTTCACATACAAGATGCAATGTAGGATACACGAGATGCAATCCTTAAACCATGTGCAACTTTGTTTTGACTAGATGCGACAATCTAGTTGACTGGCTTTAAATTTGGACAAAAATCATCAAATGCGACTTGATGGGGTGTGATCTGGGAAATTCGAGATGCAATCCAAAATTTGGGAAAAATTGATGTGACACGAGATGGACTGGGTGTGATCCTCTTTACGGGATGCGATCCTAAACTAATTTAGACATAAAAAAGCATGAAAAAAGCTAAAAATGGAAATTACAAATTTGAATGGAGGCGTTATTGACTACTCACAGGTGTCGCATAGTGTGTCAGTTGGTCATGATGTTGCGCTAGCTCGAACTGATGTCGCTCAGTAGGGAACACCATTTTTCCAATCAAAGCTCAAAAATTACTATAGATAAAAGTGAAAATGAATAGTAAAATGACCCTTTTTGACCTATTTAATTATCCTCAAGACCTTAGTGACCTAGGGCACATTCATGGCAGGATGTCATAAAAGTTTTATATCAGGGCCGAAATTGAAATAGGTAATCTATATCACTTAAATGCAGTAAAAATGAAGTTATAGAGAAAAGTCAACCTTTAAGATGCAGAAGTCAACTATAGTCAAACTGTAATCAAACAAGGGAAAAAATGAGTAGAGGTGACACTGCAAACATGGAAAATAAATTTAGTGATGATTATTAGTCAGATGTATAAATCAACAAAAGTCAAAGTTCAGTCAACTACAAGTTACAAAAGCTACGCATAGCATAATTAATGCATAAAAAGCTTGTCAGAAGCTATGAAAAGAAAATTTCTCACTCACATATTGAAATTTCAAATCAAGATATTGGTTAAACATCAATAAAACTTGGTCAATCCTCATATTATCTCAGCCAAACTTGGTCAAGCAGTGTTTCTTTAACACTAAAATTGATCTAAATTGAATTCTAACACATTCTAAATGATTTGTACTTGATCCAGATCCATTTCAATCAATGTAATATCTCTTAAATGCTTGAAAATAACAAGCTCATCAAGATTCTATTCCGATTTCGGTCCCGAGGGGGCATAATCATACCATAATATAACAAATTCAATCAAATTTTTAAACATCAGGGGCATGACAATTATCTTTGATAAAGTTATTGTTAGTCTTTCTGACATTCATCAATTTCATCACTTCAAATCAAATTGGTTATTTGTCATCATATTCAGTTACTACAAATCAAATCTCTTATTGATTTTCATTCAATCAAGCTTGGAATTAGTATGGTCAATTCTCATTCAATAAAGTTTAGAATTGATGACTTTCAAATCATGTAGGATTTCGTTTGATCAAGCTCAGAATTCTCAGATTTAGAGTAGTTCTCTTTATTTCTCTCTAAATCTTTTAGAGTGGATTCACTTCTCTCTAAATCTCTTTAAAATCAGAGTGGTCCTTACTACTCTCTAAATCACTTGAGTTCAGAGTAGTTCTCGTTGCTCTCTAAATCTCTCTAAATCTTCTTCAGTTCTACTGAATCATGCGCTAAATTTGATTTTATTTGAACCTTTGTGTTGTATGCAAAAAAATTCAAAGAGAGACAAATGTAATCACCTAAAAATGGGCTAATAGAACCTAAGGCCCTATTTTCTCTAATTCAGGATAAACTCCTAATTGTGTTAATTAAATTCTTGATTATTAACATAATTCAAAAAATTGATAAAATCAATAAAGCTTCATAAATCAAGCATTAATCATCAATAATTGAGAAGAAATCATATTAATTACCTCTAGGCCTAATTAATTAAATCATTCTCATTAAATGCATGGCTAGAGTAATTAATTAAAACAAATGAATAAAAAACTCAAAAATGACATGTCACCTCTCAAGGGGACAACAAAGACACTTTTAACCAATGAGAGCTCATCACATGGATCAGGTTTGGAGGCATCTCAACCATTCTTCATGGATGCATCTCAATTGTCCAAATTTCTAAAGTTCTATAAAAGATGAATTTTCAAACCTCAAAAGATATAGTTAATTGAATTTACACTTACATGCTACATATTTTATTTCATAGCTAATTAGAGAAAAATTCAATTTTCATGCTTAATAGTGAATGAATTAATGGATTTTATGAAGGAATCTAGTTTCTTAGTTGAATTTGATTTGAATCTCTCATTCTAACATGCATTGTCACTGTTTTAGAGTCTAAATCTGAGAGTAAATTTAGATCTCTTCATATTTGTTTTAGTTAGAGAGAAATATGATGATTTTGATTAGTTTAATGGCTTTCAATTTATTTTAATTTGATTTAAACTAACAAGCTAATGTTCTATTGAAGTGTTGTGTTGTAGAATTACATTGACCACAAAATAGATACACAGGTCAATGTGAAAATCAATTGCTCTAGGTGGTGGCATACCAGATAGCTTTGAAGGAAAAATGTCTGCAAACTCCTGCAAAATGGGATGGTCATTTAGGGAAGGCTCCTTCTCCACGTCCTCCTCTTTGTCACTGATAGTGATAGCGAACAATTGTAACACCTTTCACATGTACCCTTTAAGCTGCATAGAGGATATCACACGAAGGGATATGAGCCTCTAAACTCCTGAAATCACTGAGGTCACACCATAATCATCCACACACTCAACTCTTTTTATCCTATAATCCATCTTGGCATTGTGGGCATAAAGCCAATTCATGCCAATAACAACATCATAGGATCCAAGCGGTGTGATACAGAGGTAAAGTGTCATTGTCATGTTCCCTATCTACAACTGACATCCTCTCACCATGAATTAACTGACACCCTATCACCCGAGGCTAACTCAATATCCCAACTCACATCCTACCTAGTTGCCACTAGCCCACAACACTCCACTATAAAAGGATTAATGAAAGAATTAGTATCTCCTGAATCAAAGAGAATGGAAATGCTACTACCTCCAATCCTACTTGCAGCCTCAATAACCATGGCCTGGTGCTCAACTTGATGTTTATCAACTGTTGCAAATACTCAGTGAGATCTCCCCATGTCTCCCACTGTAGGCTCTGAAGTGGTTTCCCTCTGGTTGCCCGTTGCCCAACCTTTTGAACAATATTTAGTAATGTGTCCCATAGCACCACAAGTGTAACATGGGGCTCGTGCTTGAATCTAAATCCCCTGTGGCCTAGACTACTATTGTCCCCCTATCATGCTAGATCCATGGAAACCACCTCTAGAGGACTACTAAGTCCTAGAAGGAAGTGCATACTGAGTCTACAATCTCCGATCCCATTGAGAATCCTATGACTACTACTGCTTGGTCTTGGAGCATTGTTGACCCTAAGGAGGCCTCTTTCTTGGAATCTATTGTGACTCCTATTGTTGTGGCTGAGGGACTCTAAAGAATCCTGATGAATGCCTATGATTCCTTTTTCAATGGGGTCTCTAAAAATAGGAAGACTAAGGTACAAGATTACGGTTCTAAGACCTATCTCATGCATCATGAGATCTATTATCGATCTCCTCAGCTATCATGGCCCTCTCTATAGTCTATCAAAGATCTCTTGGAGGTACCATGCACACTCTATCTGAAATAACATGGTTTAACCCCTTAATGAAGTCATTGACCTATATTTTCTCATCCTTCATATAATCAACATATGGAAGGAGATTGAGAAACTTGCTCTTATACTGAGCCACTATGAGACCCCTCTACTGAAGGTCATGAAACTCATCAATTCAGTACTGCCTCAAGTGCTCTGATATATATCTGGTGCTTAACCTCTCTAAAAAAGTCTCCCATGAGAGGTTATCTATGACCCAGTGATTCTTATACTCCTACCTCCACCATGTAGAAGTAGTCCCTCTCAATATGTGCACTAAAAAGTGCACCTTTAGGTTTCTCTCATATGGACACAACCCAAAGCAACGCTCAAGGCTCAAGAGCCATGCCTCATCTTCAATCCCATCTGTAGTTCCTATGAATGGTGGTGGCTGAAGGTGAAGAAGCTCCCCAATCTAATCCCCTACATCATGGGGTGCTCTTTGCACTATGTTAGGTGGTGGCTCTAGCATGTGAACCAAATCACCCTCATGATCTACTTGACCCTCAAAATGTCTAGGAGGAGGGCTCCTATTCTACTCTCAAACCTCAATCTACTGACCCTCTAGAGGTAATCTATCCTTGATAATAATAGCAAGATTTTGAAGTGCATTCAAAATGTCCTGGTTGGGATTTGGTGGAAACATAGGAGGAGGCCCTTGCTCACCACCTACTCCCTCTGCTATCTTCTCAACACCGTCTACTACCGCGCGACCACCCCTAGCACCTCATCCACATCGGTGACCATTTCACATGACTGGAGGCATCCTACACAAGGGTAAAAAAAGTAATGAGTTGAAAATGAAATGGGTTTAGGTTCCTAGAGTTGAAACTATGTTGTGATACCAAAATGTCATGCCCATAATTAGGGTAGAAACACACCAACAATTTTTTTTTCTAAAATCACAAAATTCAACTTAGATAACATACTAAGGTACACTCAATAGGAATGAAATGCATAATCCAACACAAGTTAACTCTCAAGAGGTATCATGACATGTGTTGGCTTGCCAACATCCCTTGATTGATAACTGTGTTAGATAACTCAAAATCTTGACTAGGCCTCGAAGAAACCCTAACAGGGTTCAAACCAAACATTTAATAAAAAGAGATAAAATAATAAGGAAAATTAAACTTGGTAAATAATAGGAAGTCAAAGGTTGGGTTAACACACCCAAAAAGGTTTAATTAAAATAATTTTTAAAAAAGTGATAGTAACCCTAATAGTTCCAAACATGAACCAGGTTACTAACTAGGGTAGGAATTCACAAGAATCCAATAAAATACTAAAATAAAGCCATAAAATTAACCATATACGAATCCTAGGAATACAATATTATTTTTCATTTAAAATTTATAATGTTATAATATTTATTTTAAAATAATATATTTTAATTTAAAACATAATGTTACCAAGATTTATTAATTAATTAATTGAAAAATTTAAAAGGATTAAAATACCCGTCATAAAGCATTAATAATAAAAGTTAACATTTAGGCCAAGGGAAAGTTATTTATCTAAGTCCCAACCTAGGGCAATAAATAATTTCCCCTAGATTAAACTAATAAATTATTAAAATAATATAAGTAAAATGTATATTAAATATTACCACCCACATTAATAAAATAAAAATAATATCCAATTATAAATTATCATTAGATTTGAAATTCAAAAATAACAAACTCCAAGAATAAATCTAAAAAGAATAAAGGTTCATTTATTAATATCTCAACATTATCAAATTTTAAATAAATTAAAAATGACAACCAATAAATAAAATATTAAAATCCCACTAATTAATTAAAAGTAATCATTACATAATCCCAATGAAAATAAAAATAGTAAATAAATCAAAATTCAAATTAAAGTGACTTTCAAAAGTCATCCGTCATTAAATAACATAAAAAAAGATTTAAATTTAAATAGAACTTAATTAAACTTAAGAAAAATAAAACGCCAAAAGGGCCAGCCCCAACCCTAATTTGAAATTAGGGTTAGGCTAAAATATAAAACATCTACCAAACCCTAATTTCCCTCATTTGGTTGTGCAAGTTTGGCAAGGAGAAGAAATGATGGAATTTTCAAGTTTTTGTTTCAAATAATACTGTTGCAGCAGTCTGCAATTTCTTTCAAATAATACTATTGCATTCAATTTTTTTTTTTAATAAATCACTATTTGTTATTTTTTTGTTAAAAAAAAATATTGCTACTGTTTAACTTTCTTGTCATGTTTTAACAATAAAAAAAACAAATTAAATAATATAAAAAAGTTTAATAACCCCCCCAAGGGAGTAAGTCGACAACTCATGTTCGGCCATGGGCCTGCGAAAGGTTTGTCATCCACACCACCCATGGGTTGCAGAGGCTTGTGTTGTCCACACTCATTGGGGTGGCGGAGGCCCTGCCTACTGCACCCCAAAGGGTTGGCGGTTGTAGGCTAACCGCACCCCAATGGGGATGTGGTGGCACTACCATTCGCACCCCAATGGGGATGCTGTGGTACTGCCATTCGCACCCCAATGGGGATGCATTGGCACTGCCATTCGTACCCCAATGGGGATGCACTAGCACTGCCATTCGCACCCCAATGGGGATGCGGTGGCAGTCATAGCACCTCGTAAACCTTGTTAAAGTTTTTAATTTTTTTTAGATTTTTATTAATGTTTTTTTTATTAAAGTGTTTATTAAAGTTAAGTGTTTTTAAAATATAGTATTTACTTATATATATATATATATATATATATATATATATATATATATATATATATATATATATATATATATATATATTGAGAGAGAGAGGTAATCATTAAATTAATAGTGTATATCCATCATAAACAAATATATTTTTAGATATATATGTATATATACTCATATATAGATACATGTATATATATGATGTTTATATATTCAAAAGCTAAAAAAAGAAAGAGATGAAATATCTAAGTATCTTTTTTTTAAGGCAACAATATTGAAAATATTCATAAATATGGAATATACATCTATTTATATATATGAGTATATATAGGTGTATATACATGATTCTACCAAAAACTAACAAGATTACATAATGAAATATTTTTTAGCATTGGCAAGTACGAAAGTAAATCTACATAGTTTATTTCTTTCAAATGAATACATTGAGAAAACTAAAGAAATCATAGAAAAAAGATATTCACTAATGAAGAAATTTTATTTTTCTTTTGCAAGAGAGGAATAAAAACCAGCAACTTTTTTTTTGCATACATAATAGCTTAAAAATCTACTTTTCACACTTTCTATTCATTTTGAAATACGTAGCAAAAATTAGAGAGATTTTCAACATTTATTTAAAAATATTTTACAAGCATGATACATGCAACATAGGCATTTACATAGCCTCTATTCTACTAACTCTTTCTACACAAGGCTTTTGAGCCATTTTACATTAATAAAAATCTACAACTATAGAGATGACATAAGTCCATATTCTTCACTTTTTCTTCAACAAAAATCAGCAACCTCCACCACATATAAATCTAAAAATTGTAAACTTTGACCATGGAGGCTCACCTCCCAACCTAGGCCATTACATGGCCACTCCCGAGCTTGGGGAAATAAAGATGTATGGGGTTACACTCATACACATTACACACATTTTACATACAAAAGATAACAAGTAAAACTAACATAAAATTCCCTTTTCCCATGGATTTCACATTGGGTCACCTCGGACCCATTAGAGGGGTGAAGGTGGAAATGTGCCGAAAATAGGAGAAGCCATAAAATGAAACCATGCCTTCAACAAGGCTCTAAAACCATACAATAATGCCTTCACAAGGCCATCACAAAATCACCATTTCCTTTCATTTTACCATACAAAATAACCTTATGACCCCCAAATGTGTAGTAGAATATGATGGCAACATGGAGCTCATACATCCATGTAATATCCCCTTCCTCCATGAGGAAGGGCTCTACACTATTTGAGAATTCCCAACTAAAAACCCTTCATCCTCAAGGCTCTCTTCCCTCCCAAGGGTGAGTCTAGCCTTTCAAACCCCAACAAAGCAAGAAATAAACAAAACAAAACCGGTAAAAGACTTAACAAGAAGCCATGAAAATCAAGCTTGAAAGCTTCACAAAATATCTACTAAACATCACAAAAATATACACATGCAAACAAGAAGTAAAAACAAGCCTTCCATTAAAGGATCACCAACCTTTCTCCAAGCTATGGCAATGAAAACCTTAGTAGAGATCCCTTCCTACAAGCCTTTCTTCCTTTGCTAAGTCCACCAAAACTTTCTAAATCCACTAGAAGTCTCCAAAATTGGAGAGTGGGCAATCAACCTACCAAATTCCTCTCCATCTCACTAGAATCAAAACCCTATCTAACATCCTACTTAACCTCAAAGATTATTGGACATACTATCCAAGGGTCTCCAACAAGAGAGAAATTCAAATTTTCAAGAGAAGGAGACATGACACACATGCCAAATTTATCACTTTCTAAAAAGGTATTTTTAGAAGAGGCAAAAATGAGATAAAATCATCCTATTGGTCAAAATTTGACCTCCAACCCAAAGTGCACCTATGGGGTTTATCTTATTTTAACCTCAAATAACCTCTAGGGCTACATTTAACTCCTCAAAAGTCCACTAAGAGTTGACCTACAAAAATTTAAAATAAGATTCCGTCATGTGGCTCAACAACCAAGATACCTAACCTTGGGATTCTACAAAGTGACTCAAAGGTGAAAAACAACCAATAAAAAATTTACTTGGCCATGCCAGATCACATTCACATGTATCAATTGACACCACATAAAGTCACAACACATCACTACACACATGGCATGTCAAGTAGACATAAACATAAATTAAAATAAAAACAATATTAATAATACATTCAAACATTAGTACATAACAATGAGGTTATTTCTCCCTTTGGAGTTAACGAGAGTTAACCTTGGATTAACAAAAATTTCACATACATGATACATCCATCTTTAATTTCCCCTCATTTAAATTCCATGGTTGATTTCTTGCACACTAGATAAAAATATAAGTAGCTCATAAAAGACCAAATAACATATATATAAAAATACAACCTTAATGATCACATAAAATACATCATATAATCTAATTGCATTTTCACAACATCATATAAAATTTACTTAATCACAAGAATGCATTTACTTAATTTCTATCAAGATATTCAAGAACACATATATCTCAAACAACCTAATTCATTAACAAGGTTCATGTCATATAAACATTTCATCTAATTCACATTTCTTGCATAATATCAAATTAAAACATAATAATCAAAATTATATAATTCATCAAATACCATAACATCAAGGCCTGAAAATGAAAGCATGGAAATATATCCTAAATCATCATCCACATAATCAAAGGTCATCATATAATATCAAAAATGTGAAATCCTTGTCCAAAGAGTCTAACATATCAAAATAATCTATCATCATGAGTATCATAAGGTGGAAAAGTCTATTATGAAATGATGGTACAGGGTGAGGCCTCACATCCTCCCCCCCTAGGCATGAACTTCCTCCTGGAGTTCATAAAAAATATGGGGATACTGTGCTCTCATCTACGTTGTGTCCTCTCATGATGCTGTAACCTCATCATAGAAATTCTATTGGACCCTAACTTGGTCCATCTCTTAGCCTTGAAGGGACAAAATCCTACACACACAATACAAATGGGCTCCAACACTAGCTGGCCGTCCAAATCCACTTATAAGGAATCCTAATCAATAATATGAGACTCATCATAAATATATTTCCTCAATGCAAAAACATGAAACATGTTATGGATGTGTGACATGCTAGGTGGTAGAGCTAGATGATATGCAACTGGGCCTATCCTCTCTAAGATCTCAAAAGGTCCAACAAAGTGAGGTGCGAACTTAGAACCCTTTCTAAAAAATATTGGGCTCTTATGCAGTCACACTCTCAAGAAGACTCTGTTGCCAACCATATAGACACGATCAGTCCTCTTTGCATCTGCATACTATTGGAAAGTTGACTATATTGATGTATATGACTAAGATTTAGTGTTTTCATTATGGCAACAAAGTCATATGGAGTTTTTGAGTTAGCGCACTTACTCATAAGATCAGAATTTTGTTAAGTATGGAAGACTAGACAGTCAGTGAAGCACCAGATGAACAAAGCATTAGCGCACATGCGTATAACCAATTTTTGGCATGCACCCTTGAAGATAAGATTTTGGATATGTTAGTAAGCTATGTCTCAGAAGAGTTAGTATGAAGAAGTTACAATGAGTTGAAGTGACACAGTCAGTGAGCTATAGAGCAGAACTCTAGTATGCAGCCAACATGAAGTATTTTGATTAGCGGTTGTAATATTGTTTTGTAAAGGCTACACACCTATTGTATTTGTGTTGTAAACATGTAAATCTCATTGTATGTAAATACGCTTGAGCCAATTCATTTGGAAGCATTGCATGTAATTAGTTATAGGCTGACTTAGTGAATAGTTTTGGTTGAGCCTATATATAAGACATGTTCTTTTGTATTAGAGAATGACATTGATAGAAAAGATAAAATAAGCAGAGCATAAGTATGCAAAGAGCAATAAAAATGAGATAGAGCTTTATAAGAGGCTAAAGCATCAGTGCACAAAAGGAACTGATCAGATAAGCAATGTCATAGCAATAGTTCACCTTGCAGATATAGTGTGTATCTGATATCCAGGAGGTTGTAGCCTTCTCTATTGAGTAGTGAACTCTTGGATAGCGAGTCCTCACCCCTAATAGGGTTAATTGTAAAATAATCCTAAGAGGGTCCGACCCTTGACAAGGTTATTGCACTTAAGCATTGTAATGATAGCTCCTATTAGGGCTAAGGAACATTAATAGGTTCATAATACACAAGTACAATTATTAGTGGGTATTAATTCCCACCGGTGTTTTTCCTTTGAGAAAGGTTTCTCCGTAATCATATCTGGTGTTATGTGTTATGTGTTGATTACTTTACATGCTTTAATATTTATTTTAGCAATTAAGTTATTGAGTTAAGTTTCAAGTATCAGAAAGTAATTATATTGAACATTGATTCACCCCCCCTCTCAGTGTTCCCATTCCTAACAATTGGTATCAGAGCTTTGGTCCTCTGAAGACAAGTTTAACCACTTGAGGATATCATGGGTTTGGAAGAAGTGAAACATCTGAAGAAGAATCTTGAAGCAGCTCTTGAAGACCTTGATAAATCTGAGAAAGAAATTGAAGAACTGAAATTAAAGGTTAGTGGTTCTCAAGTATTCATCAAGAAACTGAGAAAAGATTTGAAAGATTTTTCTACAAGTGATTTAGGGAAAATGGTAAAAAAGATGAATGAGGAAAACACATCTAGAGTTGGATGAAAAGCTAGTTAACAATCAGGAATCCTATGAAGAATAGGTCAAAGAAAACAAGCAATTGGTTGAAGAACTAAGGCAAGAAAATATGAAAATCTTGGAGTTAGAGAACATCAAGAAGTAGGTGGAATCTAAATTGATTAAAGAAAAGAATCATATTGACAAATTGCACACAAGAAAGGATATAATAGAGTCACATTTGTATGCATAGAAGCTTAAAGGAGATACCACTGGTATTGGATTCAATGAAGCACAAAATCAAATCAATGATATACGAGGAAGAATGAAAGAACCAGAAGAATATATAGACACCAAGAAGACTGAAGATCATACTGAAGCTAAAGTAGAACCATCTAAAGATGAGTGCAAGCCAGTAAACAAAACTTATTATGCCTATAACAAGCATGGTCACATAGCAAGAGATTGTAAAGAGGTAAGACCTTTCAATGGTTACTGTTATTCATGCAATAAGTTTGGTCATAGAGCTATGAATTGTAGATCAAATCAAAGAAATCAGACTCAACAAAATCAGAGAAGTCACCCACAGCAGAATGTTAGAAGTCCTTAGAATATTACATGTCAGATATGTAATTATAATGGTCATACAACTAGACAATGCAAATTGGTAACTCACATCAATGCACCAAGGAATACAAGACCTCTAGTTATTTTTCACTCTTGTAACAAAGCTGGACACATCTCAAAGTTTTGTAGATCAAAAGCGCAAAAACAACAAATCCCTAATAAGTCTCAAAGATCAATTTTAGATGAATCTAGAGAAGTCAAGTTTGTGAAAGCCATAGAGGATGCGAGCTTGATTTGGATAGAAGTAAAGAAGGATAATTGTTGGTGTAATTAAATATTTACTAATTACACTTACTTAATTTTACTTAGGATAATGCATTTGGATATTAGTTGTCATTGTGACACCTAGGAGTTTTCATTTCATTTTAGAACATGGTTAGGAGAATTTCCACTTTAGGTGTGATAGTTGTCATCACATACCTCTTTGTGTATGAGATCAACCTTTAGTGCTCTTATCACATTAACATCCTCTCATTGTTGCACATGCTTCACATACTTTCATGTACAATGGAGGATGATCCACCTTTGGTGGACATGTGATTCCACCTTGTGTGGGTGATATCTTATCATCTCCTTATCATGTAGTCTTATTGCATTGCCTATATATTTAGGCACTCCTACTTTGTAATCAATTCAATTCAATTAGCTATAATCAATTATTTGATTATTTTTCCTATCTCTCTTGTGCTATCTCTTGAGCTTCTAGATCTTGGCTTTAATTCTTTGCCTTAGGCAAATTCTTACAATAATGTTGATGAATATGTATTATATGCATCCGTAATGGATGAAACCTCTACTTCTGGATAAATGACCCTCATGGTCATAGGGGGAGCTAGATTAGCTCTAGACCCCTGTGTAGATGGTATACTCACCCTCAGAGTATTCACCTTTGGTTATAGCAGTTTGGATACAATTTGTTGCAGTATGCAAGCACTACCTGATTGATAGCAGAAGTGAAGATTTTAATTCTCTGTAGGATTCTGTGTTTACATGGAAAGCATTAATGGTGGAAAGTTGATTTAAAGTCACCAAGGATCCATTATCCTCACTTTTGCATTTGAGATCGAGCCTTTGGAGAGCACAGGAGATCAAAGTAGTTTGTGTTGGAATATTGCAGTTGATTTCATTGGTGGAAGGAAGTTAAGATTGTTGTGGAACCCTAGTTTGATTGTGATGATTCAAAAACCCTTGAAATATATTTGAGAGATTAATCAAGTAAGTAATGGCCACTCCAGTTGTGTTTGATGTTGGTGAAAGGAAAAGATACATATTTAAGAAGCATCCTTTCAAGTCATTCCTAGATGACCTAGAAGGAGCATTCTCTAGGACTCCAATGGGAGTTATGCATGTAGACAACATACATGCATACACTTATTGCAAGAAGGAACCTATTGGATTGGAAATGATTAGGTCACACTTAGAATCTATGATGAAACCTAACATGACATTCCTAGATGAGTTCTCACACTTAGAGAATAACCCTATTATTGAGTATGTGACTTCATATGAGTTTTATGAATTTGAATGGATTAAGATTCTATTAAGTAGAATTCATGATGACTTATTCTGGATAGGAGAAGTCCTTGTTAGAATAACTACTAACCTCATTTTTGAGATGAATGGACTTCCTAAGACTTGTGCCATTCTTCCCACTAGCAAGGATGTTAGGAAATTGGTGGACTAGGCTTGCAAATCCTGGAGTGATAATCATAGCATGACCATAGAGCCAATTAAAGAGAAGGATATCAAGCTTATGGAAATGATACTAGGTTATAAGTTTCAACATGCAAACAAGGTGAATAGTGTGTCCACAACCACTATTTTAGCAGCCATCAAAATTGTGAAGGAAAATTGAGAGTTCAACTTGTGTGAGATCTTGCGCACATAGTTGATGGATAATATCAGGGCTATCAAACATGATAAGAGAAAAGTGTTCAAGTTTGGGTCACTTATCATCTATATGTACTTTCATATAGTCGGTAAAGTCTTTGATCTATACCTTGATAAGAGTTTGCCTCCAATGCCACAAATATCATTCAAAGCATCAGCTGATAGCACCTTGAAGGATTTCATAGACTTGGAGATCAAGACATTTAGAATAAAAATATAGAGAAGGTATAAGATACCTGAGAGCATAGTGGAAAATTACAAGGATAACATTTGTTTCATGATGGAGATAGATATCACTTGCATGGAAGCTGTAGAGCCAAGAAATAAGTGGATTCATCCACTTGGTTATGAAGTGGAGTAACACATTCTAGAAGCCTATGCACAAGTCCTATTATTTGTACCAAAGGATCCTAATGAACCAATACAGGGTACCTATGAGGAGAAAACAAGACAAGTAGATTCGGTTCTATACATTGTAGCTACCAAAAGAAAAGCATCAAAGATCACCTCTTAGATACTAAAAACACATGGTGTCACTCAAGTAGACCTAGATAAGGCAAGGGAAGCCAAGATTGCAATGCAACTTGAGAGCACACCCTCTTCTAAAGTTAAAACAGAGAAGAATGATGAAACTACTCGGAGAAGAAGATAAAGATGGAAGAAAACACTCCTACGCCCATACCTACTGTTGATTTGGAGTCCACTCCATCTCCTGAGCCAAGAAAGATATATAAGAGGAAGAAGCAGACTGTCACAAGTCATCCATCTTCAAGATCAACAAGAAGCCAATGAAGAAAATATCAAGCACCTCCTAAGGTAGGATTCAAACTGAATCTTGAAGTATTGCAAACAAGAATGGTAGATGAAGGAAGGGTTGATCAAATTGCTAAGTTTTATGATAAATATCATGAGATAGACAAATCTGAGATCCATAGCATGATAATCATACATATGATTAAGTTCAAGAAGATAGTCTTGGAACTTAAGATAGTAGTTCCTAACCAAGTATGGAACATACTTGATTCATTGAAGAGACAAACAATAGAAGAAGACTTTAGAATAAGGGAAAAGACTTTAGATGATAACCTTCTAGTATGTTCAGTTGAGGAGAAAACACTGTTGTTGGAATTGGTGAAGCCTCACCTTAGAACCAAGCTAAGAACCTTGTAGATCATGAATAAGGACTATGATTTGATTGCAAAGGAAATTGAAAAAGCATTTGAGAAGGTATTTTTGGAACAATGCATGCATCCATCATCTGTGCCTGCAATTCAAGTTCCCTCTGAGCAAGTAAAAGTAGTTGAGATCCCAAATGTACCTATGACAGGTCCAAAAGATTCTGCACCTATGCCTGAAGCCAAGGTGGACACAATTATGATAGATAATGTAGAAATATCCATGGTGGTGACAGATAAGGACTTGAATAAGTTTGAGGAAGCATTTATGAGCACTGAAGAAGTAGAAATTCTATGCATTGATAATTCTCTCAAGAAACAAGAAGTACAAATTGAAGATATAACTGGACAAGAAGAAGAAGAGGAGAAAGAAAAAGAAAAGGAGAAAGAAGAAGAAGATAAGGAAGATGAATCTGTAGAAGAACCCTTTATTGGAATTCTAGTGAAGGTTATGACTAGAACCATGGACAATACACTCATCACTCCCAAGCCATCATTGCCATTATTGTCAAGTTTGACCCCGAAAACAAGTCTAGATTCATGGGGAGAAGAAGACTTGATAAAGATCAATGTGTTAGCAAAATGGAGAACACAAAGGAGAAACAAGTAATGAGGAATCCATTTTTTTTTGAATCAGTCAACATTCTGAATAGCTTACTGCCTAAAGACAAGAAAGTGTCTAGTGTACATTCAGTAGATGATGTTAGCACCATCATGACATGTTTTAAAACAAATTTCTCAGAATGAACATCTAAGATAGCAGAAGAAAAATATCTTATGAAGAGGCTAAATGAATTGATAGGAAACTTTGCACTTGACCTTAGTTATTTAAAGGTTGGTCAAGCTTTACTAAAAGACTTAGCAGCTAAAGGAAAAAAGATAATAGCTAATTGTATGGATAAGGAAAAACTAACTGCAGACCTCTCAAAGAAGATTCCAAAAGCTGAATCAATGATGGAAGCAGTAAGGAAATAAGTGGAAGATCCCTCCACAGATGTAAACATGTGCAATAATTTCTATCAAGGTTAGTTAGATAAAATTGAGAAGGTAGAAAGATAAATGGCCAAAATAAGGGCTAGTCAAACTCAGTTAAGGAATGTACTTGCACCCTCTTTAGATGTGTTGAATCAGAATATCAAGGAGATTGATGCCATAATGGTGACATATGATCAAGTTCCAAGTTTAGAGTTGGAAAATAGAGAAATTAACTTATGCACTATGCACCTATCTCCAAATAGTAGATGCACTGAAGGCATTTTGGCAGCAAGAAATTGCAAACCTTCAGATTGCATTCCAGGATGTACTCACTATGTAAGTACTTATAGATCCATTTTTGAGAACCTTTTTCAGTAATGTCAAAGGGGGAGTAGAATAATATGGAGTAATAGAGGAATAGAGAAATATGGACCACTGTATATGATGTAAAGGGGAGTAGAGTATATAGTAGAAGGGAGATATAAGATAGAGTATATGTTAGAAAGTTTTTGTGTAAGATATAGTTTAGTAACTTCACCATATTCCTTTGTTGACATTAATGAAAAAGGGGGAGATTGTTGGAAATTTGACTATACTGATGTATATGACTAAGATTTAGTGTTTTCATTATGGCAACAAAGTCATATGGAGTTTTGGAGTCAGCGCACTTACTCATAAGATCATAATTTGGCCAAGTATGGAAGATTAGATAGCCAGTGAAGCACCAGATGAACAAAGCATTAGTGCATGTGCATATGATTGAGTTTTGGCCTGCACCCTTGAAGATAATATTTTTTATATGTTAGTAAGATATGCCTAACAATTCATGATCAAAAGAGTTAGTATGAAGAAGTTACATCGATTTGAAGTGACACAGTCAGTAAGTAGCAGAGCAAAACATAGTATGCAGCTGACCAAAATTATTTTGATTAGTGGTTATATTATTTATTTTTAAAGGCTATGCACCTATTGTATTTGTGTTTTAAATATTTAAATCTCATTGTATGTAAACACACTTGAGCCAATTCATTTGGAAGCATTGTATGTAATTAGTTATAGGCCAACTTAGTGAATAGTTTTGGTTGCACCTATATATAAAACATGTGATTTTGTATTAGAGCATGAAATTGATAGAAAAGATAAAATAAGCAGAGAAAAAGTATGTGAAGAGTAGTAAGAATGAGATAGAGCTTTACAAGAGGCACACAAAAGGAACTAATTAGACAAGCAGTGTCACAACAATAGTTCACCTTGTAGATATAGTGTGTATCTGATATACAGGAGGTTGTAACCTTCTCTATTGAGTAGTGAGCTCTTCGATAGTGAGTCCTCACCCCTAACAAGGTTAATTGTAAAAGACTCCTAACAGGGTTTGACCCTTGACAAGGTCATTATACTTAAGCATTGTAATGACAACTCCTAACAGGGCTAAGGAACATTAACAGGTTTATAATACACAAGTACAATTATTAGTGGGTATTAATTCCCACCAGGGTTTTTCCTTTGGCCAAGGTTTCCCCATAATCATATATGGTGTTATGTGTTGATTATTTTACATGATTTAATATCCAGTTTAACAATTAAATTATTGAGTTAAGTTTCAAGTATCAGAAAGTAATTATATAGAACACTGATTCACCCCCCCTCTCAATGTTCCCATTCCTAACACATACTTCTTCTGCCTATCCTGAGCCTCTCTAAGATGTTGCCTGATCAAGTCTACCTATTGCTCCATCTCTTTGACCAACTTTGATCCAACAACTACTCTATCTTCAATCCTATCCCAACTCAAGGGTGTCCTTTAAGGTCTACCATACAAGGCCTAATAAGGTGGCATACCCAAAGATGAATTGTTATAAGAAAGATCTTCTTAAGGTAAAACTAAATCCCAATTTCTAGGTTTATCTCTAACTAAACACTTCAAAAAATTCCCTAAAATCATGTTCACAATATCTTTTGTCCATTAGTTTGTGGATGAAAAGTAGAACTGAACTTCAAATTTGATTTCATCTTTTTCCAAAGTGTCCTCCAAAAATAACCAACAAACCTACTATCCTTGTCTCAAACAATGCTCTTAGGTAATCCATGTAATCTCACAATCTCTTTGAAAAATAAATCAGCTACATGAATTGTATCATTTTTCTTCCTACAAGGAATAAAATGTGGCATCTTATAAAATCTATCTAGAACCACAAAGATAGAATCATAGCCTCTCAATTTTCTTAAAAAACCAAGTACAAAATCCATATTGATCTCTTCCCAATGTCTGACTGATACTGTCAAAGGTGTACACAACCCCACATTCTATATACTACCTTTGGCATCTTGACCTACCTTACAACTCTGTATAAAATTCCTCACATCCTTCTAAACTTGTGGCCAAATGTAATTCTCACTCACTAAGGCTACTATCTTATCAATGCCAAAATGTCCTGCTAAAACTCCACTATGTTTCTCCTTAATCAAATTATCTCTCATAGAATTTCTAGGTATACATAAATGACTACCTCTAAATAAAATTCTATCCTAAATGAAATAATCTAACCACTTACTTTTGTTGGCAATAATAGGTTCTTTACAAGCTTTCCAAGGTTCACTCAAGTCTGGATCTTTCTCATATAATACCTTCAAATCATCAAACCCCAACATTGTAATCTTCATTTCAGTCAACAATGTTCTCCTACTGAAAGCATCAAAAACTTCATTCGACATGTCACTCTTATGTTTCAACTCAAATGTATAACTTTTCATAAATGCAACCCATCTCATATGTCTCTGATTCAACTTACCTTGGCTGCTCAAATACTTCAATGCTTGATGATTAGTGTACAATAAAAACTCCCTAGGTAAAAATAATGTCTCCATTTCATCAAAGACTGAATTACAACATAAAATTCTTGATCATACACTTAATACCTTATTTTAGCATCATTCAACTTCTCACTAAAATAAGAAACATGTCTCCCTTCTTGACTGAAGACATCTCCAATTGCATTTCCACTAGCATCACACTCTACTTTAAATACCTTATTGAAATCAGGTAAAGCTAATACTGATTGTTCTTTTACCCTTTTCTTCAACAATTAAAATCTCCTTTGTACTCCATGTGTCCATTTGAACTCCTTCCTATCTCCTCCCATAGTTTTAGTCATCGGTCCATAGATTGAACTAAAGTTTCTAATGAGCTTGTGGTAGAGACTAGCTAACCCATGAAATGATCTTACCTCTCCAACCATCATCTTATTAGGCCACTCAACAATGGCTTTCAATTTCTTAGAATCCATCTTCAATCCTTTAGTAGATATTACAAATCCAAAGTATACTAACTCCTCTTTCATGAAAGTACACTTCTTGATGTTTATCAACAACTTTTCTTCTCTCAACCTTTGTAATACTTGGTTAACATGTATCATGTTCTCATATTTTCTCTTACTGAAAATCAAGATATCATCCAAATATACAATGACAAACTTACTCAAGAATTACTTCAATAATTCATTCATTAACCTCATGAAAGTACTAAGTGCATTAGACAATCCAAAAGGCATTACCAACCACTCATACAATCCTTTATTTATCTTAAATGTAGTTTTTCACTCATCACCTTCTCTAATTCTAATCTAATGATATCCACTCTTCAAGTCTATCTTGGTGAAATACTTAGCTCCACTTAAAAAATCCATCAAATCATCCATCCTTGGAAAAGGAAATTGACACTTAATGTTAATCTAGTTGATGTCTCTATAATTAGCAGACATCCTCCATTGTCCATCCTTCTTAGGTGCTAACACTATAGGAACTATACATGGACTCAAAATTTCTTAGATTAACCCTCTTTATTAAAAATATTGCACTTTCCTATTGAGTTCTTCATTCACTATCCGTATCATCCTATAAGCTTCTTTATTAGGCAGACTATCCCCTAGTATCAAATCCATATGATGACTAATACTTCTCACTAGTGGTAATCCATCAAGAACATTATCTAATATGATGTCAACATACTCATTCAAAAATCTAGAGATTTCTTTAGGATGTTCTTCTACAAATACTTTCTCCTTATACTTCTTAGGTACTAAAGAAAAACACATAGTATTATGCTTCATGCCATCCAAAAACTTCCTACCATCCACTAGATAAATTCTTGCACTGCTACATATTTCACTCTTAATAGGTTCCTCTAAAGGTAACTATTTTTGTTTCACCCCATTATTAATAATAGTGTAAATATTCCTTCTAAATCATGCATAGCTTTCCTATCATACTTCCATGGCCTACCCAACAAGATATGACACAAATCTATAGGTATAATATCACACAAAACCTCATCATAATACTTCCCAATATTGAATTTAACTAGGCATTTTTCTCTTACCAATACCTTGTGTTCATCTTGTATCCATGCAATTTGATAGGGTTGATGATGCTTCAACCTCTGCAAATTCAATTTCTCAACCAAATCCCCTGAAAAAAGATATCAGAATTGCCACTGTCTATGATAATGTTACACACCTTGTTTTGCACCTTACATCTAGTTCTAAAAAAATACTTCCTTTGTACCAATTCCTTCTCTTGTTCTCTATGGTATAGGACTCTCATGGTCATCAATTTTTTACTTTCCTCTTCTTGATTATTTTTTACTGAACCAATGGATTCTACATCAGCAAAGGTTGTTCTCCTACTACTTTCTTTCTTCTTATCAGAGTTACCTTTCTTGCATTCAAAGACTATATGTCATACCTCACCACATTTAAAACAAGTGCCACTAAACTTCCTCCTTTCACCACTACCTTGTCCTTCATTTTAGTAGGAACTCCTGTCATTCCTCCTATATCGATCATTGTCCTAAATTTTTGACTCACTTTCCCCCTAATCAATAGAAGATCTACCTCCACCTCTTAAAAATTTTCCTCCTCTACCTCTTTGTCTCTGCTCATGCCTTTTGTTAAGGTTCTCTCCATCCTTCAAGGCCCACATCTATGAATCTTCCACACTCTTGATCTACAATAGGTTGATTTCATCTTGTATGGACATCTTCAAACCATTAAGGTAGAGAGAAACTTTTTCAACCTCATCAGCTATATGACTAGATTTGATGTTCAACTTGTAGAACTCCTCAGTATAACTCTTAACACTTAGGTCTCTTTGCTTCAAGTTTTGCAACTTTCTAAATAGACTTACTTGGTAGTCCTTAGTCAAAACCTTAGCCTTCAACTTACTCACCATATTTTCTCAAGACTTGATCTTGTGTTTACCCCTCCTCTTCCAGTATGTTTGTAGATGTTCCCACCATAAGGATGCATGTCCTTTTTAGTTTAGTGCAGACATACTTTACTTTCTTCTCTTCACTAGTTCCTTCAAGCTCAAAATATGTATCCATCTCTATGATCCAATCTATCAATTCATAAACATCTAGGTTTCCATGACAATCAGGTGGATCGAAATGAGGTCTCTTATTAACATTAGTCAAGGCTTAGATGAACCTCTCCTCTTAATAATTCAACTCTAGATGTTCCTTATTTTCCTCTTCTTCCACTACTAGATTCTAATTTTTTTCATCTTCATCTTCATCACTTGCATCTTCTATATGTTTCCCTCTCATCTAAGAAATCTCCACTGCTTCCAATCTGGTAGAAATTCATCTCAAAAAATCCAAGACCACTGGATTTTCATTCCTTGCTCCACCTCTAGCACTTCTCCTAGCCATTTTTACAAGACCTAGAAGCTATAGGTCAGATCCTTTCAACCTCCACCCCAAAAGAAAACTTTAGGTTGCAAAACCTTTCCTTGATACCACTTGATGCAATCAAGGATGGAGAAACCTACAAGAGATCAATCCAATCCTTCCAGTGAACACAACACAAAAAAAATGACAAGACAAGATGGAAAGAAATGAGAAATAAACCTTCTATTATTATCAGAAAATCAATTATAACTAATCTACAACATGTAGTATCACATGCCAAGCATATAGTCCTAACTATGATCATAAAATCCTTACAAAACCCTAGCCAAACTATGACCAAATAATCTTAAAATCATATATCCCTTATGAATAAGTCCATAAGCTTATATAGCTATTACAATCATTGGTCACCCCAGAAAAGATCAAATTTACCAATAAAAGAGAAAATGTGTTACAAAAAATGAGTCAATATCCAAATCATTTGGAACAACCTCCAATGAATAAAATAAAAGATGTGATCATATAAAAATATGAGCCTCAAATGTAAAAATTATCTAGAACAATTGTAACCATAGATTCCAATTAGCAGATTGAAAAATCAATCGGGAAACACAAAGATTGACCAAACAATAAAGAACAAGACAATCTCGCAAAGGACCTCCAAAACCTCATGCACAATGGAGCCAAATGAGGTGCGATCATAAGATAACATCCGACACAAAGCCAAAAACACATAGTAGCGACCACAACCCAAAAGAACAAGCATAGGTCGATAAAAAATAGAAGCACTAGAGTGATCAAACAAGAAACAAATATATTTTTGGTTGATGCAAGAATTCTTAGATCCCAAGATTCTCTTGCGTTAGTAATTAGTGGAACAAGAAAAGTGGAAGGAAAGATTGAGATGAGACCATAATGGGAAGGAATAAATCTAATTCTAGACTAACCTCAAATTAAACTCTTTAACTTCATAATTATTTCCTTATCTTAGATTTAGATCATACATGGACAACATGTCTAGTTAGAAGGACTGGAAAATCTTCAATATAAGGAAAATTTTCTAAAGGATAGTTTTTAAAAAAAAATTGACATTTTATTTTCTTTTCTTGGTCTTTATTTTTCCTTTTCTTTTATATTTTTAATATAATCCATTTTATACCTATTCCAAAGATACAAATAAGAAGAAATGGATTATCGCCAAATACTAATCATAGGTAATTAAGGGTACTTTGTATCCCCATCCTTGATTTGATGTTATAAGGAAGAAGTGGGGGACCATTTTTTAGGGATAATAATTCCCCTCTTTTGAAATTTCTCCATAGTATCCCCCTCTATAAGAGTTCCAAGCCTTGTATTTATAGGCTCTCTTTAGTAACTAACTTGTAACCACATAGAATAACTACTTAGGACAGTCACCTTGGTAACCACTTAGAATAACTACTTAACTAATCACTTAGGATACCTACCTAAGTGAAAAATTATAATAACTACCCAAGTAATTACTTCTAGTAACCACCTTTTTGAGAGAAAGTTAGGATTTATATAACTTTTACAATGATAGAGCCCAAATGATAAATTTAATCATAATGAGTGACACAAGTCACTTTTACAAAAAGAAAATTAGAATTTTTTTAATTTTGATGAAGACCAAGTACTAAGTTACACCAAGATACTTCTCCATCTTCATATGCTTCTTTTGTACTCATCATCATTTCACCATCAACTCTTTGTTTACACTATGAAGTGTAGCTCTACATTTAAAAAATTATGTGTTTAGACCCAATGCATTAAAAAACTTACTCATTTTTTGTTATCAGTAAACGTATGCATCTGGCCATTCCTTTAAATGAGCTCACCAAAAAAATCTCCCAAATATCCCTCGAGTGTCATAAATTCCACTTACATAGTAGGTTTATAAAATTTTGAGCTTGTGCGGGTTAGCCTTTTCAATTACAATTTGGAATGATGACACATTAGAGTTCATATCATGACATGATCCATTTGTGAGGATATTCTTTTGACCACCATAAATTTCCACACTCTCGTACCTTTGGATGGAGAGTTATAATTTATTATACTTGTCAAGTATTTAATGCTAATAATTTTCCTCTTGCATGATGTTCCAATTACATTTGAGAAGAGCCCCTCTCCATTGCACCTTGAAGATATGGAAAACTATTTTCCAGTGTAGAAACTTCCTACATGTTTCCCATACTTTCTTGGAATCCCATTAAATTTTTTAAATCTTTTTCACCAAATTTTATTCACTATAAATCTTACAATCATTTCATTTTGCAAGACAACATTTCCTTGAAGAATTTGTATTAAAAATCTTCAAATGCACTTCCATATTTTTCATGGATGTTGACCATCAATGTTTTCAACTATATAATCTAGAAAAGATAATACCTTTAATGTCCTCGATGGATGCATATTGTGCTAAGGAATTTATCTATACATGAACGTGTGCATTTTCTTGGAATTTTTAGTTTAGAGCCTTTTAAAAAAAATCCATTTTGTGTACATTATTCAATAAGTTCATTTCATCCTAGTGGTGACATCTCTTTGAGGTAGTTTTTCAAACAATTTTTTTGCTTCGATGGATGTTTACAACCTATTCCAAAGCTCCCTATACGAATTGACCTCCGAATTGCATTTGTCCCACCATGGTTTCTTGAAAGTTTCTTAAAAATGTATACATTTCATTCCATGAGAAAGGTTTCCTTTTGTAGTTGTTGGTCTAATGGTATGCATGTTCTTCGTCTATGGTTCCACACTTTTCTTGTAGGTTGCATGTGAATAGAGTGAAATGTGGATTTAGTTTTACACCAACCCATTGATTTTCTTTGAAGTTTGTAAAATTTTATCAATAGCTCAATTTTGTATATATATGTTACAATTTTGTGTTCCAGAAGATGAAATTTCATTATGGAAGGTAATATATAATGAAATTTCTTGATTCTAGAAAATACCACACCACCTATATTTAACAAGATTTCTCCAAATATATTGAGAGACAATAATGGTAAAGGTTGTAGAATCTATATTTACACCTGTTGACTGCATTTGGTTGAAAATTCATCAAACTAATTCAAAATATTTGGCATATAATTTTATTTGATTTCATTCTATGACATCTATGTATGACATTCTTCAAATAATTGGGTATGGTGTTTATGACAGATTTTGCATGCATTTTTACAAGAGCATCTCTGACTATATTATCTGAAAAAATTTCCTCTACAAAAGATGAAAGTCCATAACCTATTCCAAAGGCCACATTTTAATTGGGTATCGATCCATTGTATTTACTCTAGGATTTCTCGATGTTATTCAAAAAAATAATTTCTTCAAATTCTCTCAATCATTTTTTTTTAAGGCAAAAGTAGATGATGCTATTATATATATTTATTAAAAACCTAGTTTAAAGGTTCCACGTGGAAAGAAATAGGAATGAAACCCCAGCTCTCAGCCCCATTACAATATATTCATTCATTTACAATCCTTAATAGAAGAAAATATACCCCAAAACTCAAGCCAATGTGACATCACCCAAAAAATAACTATCAAAATTGGTATATCTACCAAAATTGATCACAACATCAAAATAGCCATCCCAGCTAAATCCAGGAAGTACCAAAAAATAATGTATGCATACGACCAACATTGCATTCCAAAAAAATGAGTGATATTTGCATATGCCCAATCAAGTCCTAGCTTGTTCATCAAAAATAATAGTCGCCATCATGGAATGAAAACTAAGTAACTTATCCATGTCATGATCCACTATCATTACCTCATCACATCCTAGGTTTGAAATATGATCAAAAATCAAATTACCTTCCCGGTATATATGGGAAGTTGAGAATGATTCAAAGGAATAAATAAGCCTCCAAATTTTTTTGTAGATATATGAAAAAATTTTGGTTAATGATTTTCCTATTAATGTAGGCCTAGATAGAAATCAGGGAATCACCTTCCACATGGATTCGAGTACATCCCAAAGAACTGGTAATCACTAACCCTTGTAATAACGTAGAGGCTTCAGCCACATTATTTGTACCCTATGGGATGGGGGATGAATATAAGGCAATCGAAACCCCAAGATGATTTCTCAAAAATTGCACCAATACCTGACTTGCCCAGGTTCCCACGTGAAGCCTTGTCAAAATTAACCTTGATAACTCCAAATTCAGGTGGGGACCATTTGACTTGTGATTTATTGAGACCTCTCAAAGCACCGTTAATAAAAAGGAAGGGTGGGAGAGAAATATATTTCCACTCCTTAAGTATAGAATCATCCCAATTGGAAAATAGAATGTGTGATGAATTATTCTTAATATTAGCTAAAACTAGTTCTGAGATTGACTTTTCAATAATAATCTTCAAGGCATCCACTATGGAGGGGGAATGCCTAAAGATATGCTTGTTTCTCTCCCACCATAAAGACCAAATAATAAGTGAAGGCAAACATTTCCAGATAGCTCCAAGGAGAGACTTTGTATACAATGTGGGCCAAGATTCAAATAAATGCCAAAGGGTATTAGGGAGTGGCATTACAAAATTTAATTTATTAAGAACAAATTTCTAGCAATCTTGTGCAAATTCACATTGAAGAAACACATGATCTACATCTTCAAGAGCTTGTTGATAGAGAAGGCAACTAAACCTTTGAGTAATGTTGAATTTTTCCAGCCTATCACTGGTAAGTGGTCACTTTCAAAGGGCAAGCCAAGAGAAACATCCAGCTTTAGGCAATATACAATCATTCCAATAAAATCAAAATGCTCTACTTTTGATTCTAGCATCCAAAACTCTACTGAGAGCCATGTACCCAGCCTTAACCAAATAATTACCATCACGTGTAGGGGCCCAAAAAATGGAATCCTCATTCTCATGATAAAATACCTATCTCTCTTTTAACTTTTCCTTGAATAAATCAACATAAAGATTAGAAATAGGAATAATACTAGGCTCCTTCCAAGTGACCTGATGTGACAATGGATCCACATGATCTATATAATGACAAACCTTATCCCCCCAAGAAGATTTAGAGACATGAATAGAATTATAAAATTCAAGAATACTTACTAGTGGGGGGAAGTCATTCCATGAATCATCCCAAAAGAAATCCCTTTGCCCATTGTTAATTTCCCAGGATATATAATCACCAATAATTTTTCTGGATGAAGCCATAAAATTCCATATCTCAGAGCCTTTGGGGAGAGTTGCAGCAGTGATAATTCAAGTTGGGTCCATAGAGTCCAGGTACTTGAATTGCATTATCCTGCACCAAATGCTATTTGATTTCTTCATCATTTGCCAAACCAAATTTCCCCATAAGCTTTGTTTCAAAGAGAAAGATCATGAAGACCCACCCCATCACATTGCTTATCTAAGGCCATATCCTAAAGAGAAATTAAAGGGATTTTCCTTTGTCCTGTCATGTTGCTACTCCATAGGAAATTTGTAATGATCTGCCTAATTTGTTTAATCACTATTGCTAGAGCATGAAACAAAAAAATGAAATAATTTGGTATAGTTGAAGGACAAATCTGACTAAAATAATTCTTCTTGAAAAAGAAAGCCACTAACCCTTCCATGTTGAAATTCTTTAATCCTGTCCACAATAGTTTTCTAGTACACAGCTTTGTTTGTCCCTACAAAAAAGGAATTCCTAGGTAGACTAAGGGTAGAAGCTCTTGCTGGAACCCCAATATCTGAACTATCTTATAAGAGAAAAGTGCATTTGTAAAGAAGATGTACACTTTAGACTTAGGAGCACTAATACTTTGTCCTGACACTAAAGTGTACAAATCTAAGACTTTCTTCATAATTCTAGCTTCATGCACTGTTGCATGGCCAAATAAAAGAATGTCATCTACAAAGAGGGAATGAGTGACCACAATTGTAGAACATGGAATTTATATGCCCCTCCACTAATTTTGGGCATGATTTGAGGAGATCAACCTGCTAAATGATTTTTCCATAATAATAAAAAGTGAAGGAGAGATTGGATCTCCTTGCCTCACTCCTTGGGAATAAGAGAAGAAACCAGAAGGAACCCCATTTATAATTACTAAAAATGAAGCCCCAGATAAACAAGCATTGATCCATTTTCTCCATTTATGAGAAAATACAAATTTTAGAAGCACTTTAATGAGGAAGTTCCAATTAACCTTATGATAAGCCTTCATCATGTCTAATTTGACTATAAAAGATGGTATTTGATGAGTGTTGATGGAATGAAGAACCTCGTGAGCCACTAAGTAACCTTCCATTGTCTCCTTCCCTGGCACAAACCCTCCTTGCTCCGAGGAAATGATTTTGGGTAGAAGATTTTGAAGCCTAAGATAGATTTCAATTGTGAATAATTTGTAGACCGTGTTGCACAAAGATATTGGTCTAAAATCTGCAAATGTTCTAGGATATGAGGACTTGGGAATCAAAGATATATTGGTGGTGTTAAAATTCTTAATCATAAAACCATGTTTCCTAGATTCTTCCATTACTGAAAGTAACTCAAAATGAATAAAATCCCAACATTTTTGAAAGAAAATAGAAGTGTAGCCAACTAGTCCTGGGGCCTTGTCAGCAGGCATAGTGAAAACTACCTCTTTAACTTCTGCTAGTGTGAATGGTTTCAGTAATTTTGCATTATCTTGAGAGGTGACCAATTCTAGAATGACCAACAACAATTCTTCTTCCAGTTGAGGAGAGGGTTGGGGACCTTGAGGCAAATCTAAAAGGTTTTGAAAAAACTTAACTCCCTCTACTTGAATGTCACTACCCTCCTTCAAAAGTAAATTGGTCTTAGAATCCTCAATTTGGAAGATAGCATTAGCTGCCCACCTCTGTTTTACTGACATATGTAATAACTTAGTATTTTTGTCACCAACCTTAAGCCATAACTCTCTCAATGTTTGTCTCCAAAATTCCTCCTCTCTCCCACATAGCTCTTCTCACTCAGCTTGTAGAACCTTTTGTTTAATGAAGACATCAGGTTCCAAACCATACTGAATTATATGACAATGAATCTGTTCTAACTCTTTTTCCAGCTTATCCTATTATGTGAAGATATTTTTTAAAACATTCTTGTTCTATCACTTGATATTTCTTTTAATGTGCTAAATTTTTTTGTAGAACTGAAACATTTTTTACCCTTGCACAAATGGTGCTCTAATCCACCACTATTTGAGTAAAGGAATGAAATGTGGATGTCTGAACCGCATGTTCTAAAATTTGAATGAGGTTGTTGGCTTAGGGACTGAGGAACCAACATAAATATTCAACATCACTGGATAAAGATTAGACCTAGTAAGTGGCATCACTTCTGTAGATACAACAAGTTGAAACAACTTCCAACTCAAGGACAACAAAAATTTGTCTAACCTTTTAGCAATTTGTAGAAAACCTTGTCTCATATTTGTCCATGTGAACAACCCATTTCCTGGAACAATAGCCATCAAATTATTATCCTTAATGAAGCTGTGAAAATATTCCATGACCTTGGTGGGTAGAGATATGCCACCCTGCTTCTCATCATGAGACACAATGGCATTAAAATCCCCATCCAAAACAAAGTTTGTGTCTCCATAATCCTGTATAAGTTAAGAAAGCAATAACCAAAGCTTGTGCTTATCCTATGTCAGGGTAGGACTGTAAACATTAAGCACCATGAAAGATAATTCAAAATGCTTGAAACTAAGAAGTTTCCAGTTAACTTCTTGTTGAATAAGGCAACCTGAAATTGTACAAGGATTCCAAAGCACAGTAACTCCACCCAAAGCACCCAATCCTTGGGAATGAGCGGATTTCCATAATAACCACTTAGCACCTAGTTTTTGGAAAGCATCTTGTGATAACTTTATTTCTTGCAAAAGTACAATATCAGCTAACAAAGAGTTCAATTATTGTTTGACCCTTTGTTGTTTGTTAGAGGCATTAATGCCTCTGACATTCTAGGTAAGGAGCCTCATTAGGGATGAGGAGAACATGGTGTTCTCCTCATAACTCTATGTACTTCTCTAAATTTACTATCAAGAGTGGATTATTTCCCTATTGCAATTTCATCTTTAATCTTTAAACTCTTAGGCTTACGACCTCTCTTATTTGGAGTTTTAACCAAAAGTGAATCTTGTAATGGAGTTTGAGAGATAGACAACTTTGTAGAAAAGTCAAAATCTGAACCCAACACTATTTGAGAGTCAACTTGTTTAGAGGACTCCACATCCACTAGTTGAACCAAGTTATCCCCATTCATCTCCTTAGTCTCATCAGGGATTTGTGGGGTTTCCTCAAAAACCCCAACCTTTTGAAATTCCCCAATTGAAGAATTAGGGGCATCACTTTGAATATTTAATTCTACAAGAGTCAATGTCACTGGGTCCTGGCATATGACATTTGATGGCTTATTCCAACCAATTGAAGAAGCAAGAAGAGCTCTTGCCACTAGAATTAAATTATCCCAAAGCACTACATCTGCAACAATATTCAAATCCATTTTTTGAATCTCATTGGGAATGGGAATTGAATATGGTGAAGTAACTAATTTAAAAACAAATGATTCTAAAATAACTCCTTGAAGCATCTAGCTATTTGGGACTTTGTTGCTCGAAATGCATGTATTCCCTACAGGGCGGGTATGATTTGGCCAAACACAACCATTATGTAGACCTAGAAAATTTTCCTCTTCAACTATTTCATCAAAACACTTGCTAGCCATTGATATAGAAAGATTACTTGCCACAAACTTAAGTTCTGCTTCTGAAGGCTTCATGTGTTTTTCCTTCTTTTGCAGCTCACACAACATATCCTACCAATTGTCATAGTTAGATAGTTCATGACATGTTAGGTGAGTACTAGAACCCTGATTACCAAATATTTCCTACATTAGCATATCCCCTGGAAGTGAGGAGGAAGGTAAAAGTAGCTGATTAAGTGAATGGTCTTTCTTTGAGGTTGCTAACCAGCCTGGTACTAAAGAATAGAATGCTTATAGAAACACAATGAGAGATTCCATATCTTCTTTGGGAGTGAACTTATCCTCCTCCATTGGGTAGGTATCTTAATCTTGCAAGATAAAGGAATTTTCATGTCGATGTGAACATTTAGCCATATCAGAACTATGGTCATTACAAACTTCCAAATACTTGGTCGAATAACTCTACTGAGATCCACATTGAGAGATAAAATGGCCAAGCTTGTCTTGATACTTATCAATGAAACTGGCTTCCTGAACCTTGATCTACTATTTCATGGAACCCCACTTGGATTTAAGCAATGATAGCATTTGAGCGTAACTTTGCAGAGGAAACAAGGATACATACTCTGACCGCCAAGTGAGGAAGTTCAAAAGGGATCCAATCATGCCTAATGAAGATGCCTATCTTGTTAGCAGTAATTTTAACTAATTCAGGATCCTTGTATTCAAGAGGTAAGCTCGGAAAAGAAACCCACATAGGAAAAAATTGACATAGATCTACATTCAGGTTAAAATTGGGAGACTAGTGAAGGGTAAAAAAACCTGATCCCTTACAAAACCATCCATTTTCCTTGTGAGCTTTATCTCTTGCTTCTTTAGAGTCAAAAATAGCAATAAAAAAGTTTGATGTAGAGTCCAAATAAAAATCTCTCTTAACCCCATCCAATTTTTCTGAGCCCATGGGAGAATATAAACAAAAGAAAAATGTGGATTAGAAAACTTTCCAATCAATGCACACTATCGAAGACCCTCAATATGTTTACCAACTAGTTGATCTGAGAAAAGAACTTCAAGTTGGTTACCCCTCATTCTCTACAGGCTTCTCTCTTGTGGACCTATGATGGGCACACGGCACTGGATCTATCTCCATACAAGTTTTGGCTGCAATGTGGCATTCCTTACCAAAGGTTTTGGATTGAGGGGAGCTCTTGGGGTTGAGCCCTTTTTGTACTAATCATCCTGACCATTCTGGTTTGAATTTTGTGGCAAAATTTTCACTAGCAACCCTAGTGGTGTCCTATAGCAAATGTCAAATCACTGGCGCTTGTGAGTTTCTTCAGAATGATTTCCCTGTGCCTTGTTTGGCTCGATTTTCTTTCCCTGGTGTTGTTTAAACTTAGGTACCCTCGACTCAAAATGAAACCCAGATTTTCACGTACCTTTCAAATTTGAATTTTACCCAAAAAACCTCTATGAGCTCCAGTTGCTGATGTTTCTCCTCTCTAAAAAGTTGAGAAGGTTGATTTTGATTGATCCGATGCATGTTGCATATTATTTCCAAAAAACCCATTCCTTCGATCCTTCGATAGTGGTTGTCCCCTACATCGAGGGTTGACAAAGAAAGGTTTTGCTAGCTGGACAACCACTTTCCTTGAGAAAATCTTAAGTGAATCATCAATATCAGAGCCTCCTAGAGGGTTATGAGAGTTTTTTTTAGGAAATGAGACTCTATGAAAGCCATGATTCAAGTGTTTAACAAGGCCTTTATTAGACTGGAAACTAAGCTCAGCTGTTGAACACACAGAGTACTACAAAAAATGTCCTTGAAAGGTCTATTTCCCACTCGCTGCCCACTAGATTGAGTACCATGTTGAGTGCCTCCTTCATTCTTCTGCACTGTGCGCTCAAACCTTGCAGTGACACATCTTCAAAATATTTCTATCAATACCATTCAAGTGTGTGTTCTATGATTTCACATTTTATGCATACATCTTTTTGAAGAAAATCATGGAGCTCGGTCGTGTATTCCCAAATTTATTTCTTGATCCAATTTTTAATAAAATTTTCAAGTTAGTTATAATATAAATAACTTTTCTTTTCAGCCCTTTTCATCATAAATATACCTTACTAATATCAACTTTTGAAGACTCAAAGCTTTATCAGAGATTTGGGTTTCTTTTAAAACTTTGCAAAATTACCAATTTGGTGATAGGAGATGAGATTCCATGATTTTTGAGTATATTAAAAAAACCAAAACTCTATTAGAAAATTTTTCGTGCTTGAGAAATATAGTGAAAAGATCAATTCCTTTCTTTTTCACTTTGAATATTTTTTGCAACTAGAATAAGTTACTGACTTAGTATACCTTCATCGATATTTTAGAATTCTTACAAAACTTCCTAAAATAGCCAATACATAGAGGATATTATGATTTTAAACATTTATTCCAAACTATAGGAATTTGTTGCTAAATAATTCTTCCTTCTCTTTCGTGACTACAAGTAGATTCCTTGAATTTGGGAATATTGTGCTATCTTTGATTTTCATATCACCTTTTAAATACTGCATAGATCTATGGGGATGTTTTATTTTATTTTCTAACCTCCCTCTTTTTTAATATGCACCAAGAACACATGTCCATAATTTTACTACATGTATAGGTTTGGGTTTCATTAAGGTAGAAAGTATGAGTAATTTTACTTTATACTTAATTGCATATCTATGTGGAAGTTTCTAATTTTATCAACTGATATATTTATGTTCAACCATGTTATTTAATTTGACATCATTAAGTTTCCTGAACTAATTACACTTGGTTATTGATGATTTTTTCAATGGTTTGTAGAGATTGGAGGCATGCCAATTGACTCACCACAAGACTACAAATGAAGGCTTTTGGCAAAAATCATATAGTGGATAATCTTGAAAATGTTTGTACAAATCAATCATACTTGACTAGCCAAATTTAATACAAAAAGTTTAAATTTTGGCTTGTTTATAATGAGGCCAATAGTTGGCTCTAACTAAAGATAAGGAGTATAAGGGATGCAACATGAACCTAGAAAATCAATTGATGATTAGTGCATTATCCAACATGGGCAATGGAGTCATAAAGATATGAGATAACAAACTAACTAACTAGAGAAATCGGACACAAACCAAAAATGAGACAAAGGATGCAAGGAACAAAAAGACAAGAGAATACACAACAAAAGTTCCTAGTTAAAATATGTACATGGTATGTACCACTACCTCAAGTGACTCAAAAGATCATGTGAAGCCATTCACATGTTGGGAGAAATAGACGCCTATGATAAAAATAATTGTGCACCTGTGTAACACTTGTAAGCTTAGTAAGTTGACCAACTTGAAATACATTAGACAAGATAAGTTTTTGAGAAAAGCACCAAACAACCAAATCTAATCATAAATTTTTGAGCATTTTGTGAGGCCCTACGCCGAGCCATCATAGCATTTTCATTTATCTTTATGATAGACCTAATATTTGATACTCTATTTTGATGCATTATAGATTTAGACTCTATATGACAGGGATTTGATCACATTGGTGTTGGAAATTTGGCTAAGTAAGATATCAGAATGTTGTCATTATGGAAACATATACTCAACGTGAAGATAGCATAATTGAAGGAAGCAATCTTGTTTGAGCGCACTAGAAAATTGTCTAAGTACAACAATATTTACTAGTCTAATCAGAGACAGTTTTGATTAGTGATGTTCACAGAAGAAGGTTCAGTGCATGTGCACTTGAACATGGATCATTGTATGTATATCAAAGCCACATATGAGAGTGCAAGTCTGTACGACATGTACAAAAGAAGATATTAAAGATTTACAAAGATAGTATTGAGCCGACCTGAATAGAGTAGAAGATAGAATATGATCACATTAAGTTAAGGGACTATTTTATTTATCAAAATAATGACTTAGCCATGTAGGGATGACATCCTAGATGTTAACCCTAAGGAAGCATGAATTGATTTTATATTTTGAAAAGAGTATATGTATTGTAAGCCGACTCGAAGTTATTAATTGTAATAACTTGTATATATGTAAGAATTATGTAATTCAAAATATACACAAGGTACATATAGCGAATTGTAATAAGTTGACATATGATGCAAAGTTGTATATTGTAAGAAGAAAGAAAGTGATAGTTGTATATGAAAGTGAAGAGCCTAAAAAGCTAAATCAAAATAGGAAAGCTATTCGACAATAGTAAAGTTTTTTTATTTTACCTTTGTATCAAAAGCTATTGTTGTGTATTGCATGTTTGGGCAGTGAGCTCATCTTGCAAACATTTGTTTTGTAATAGAAACTCCTAATAGGGTTGAGGCTTCTAACAAGGCCTAAAGTCCTTTAATCATAACAGAGACACTATATGTATGTAACAGACTCCTAATAGGGTCAACATCCTTAATCGAATATCTTTTGATTAGTGGATCAATTATGGGTATCATCCCCATCGGGGTTTTCCCTTGTCCAAGGTTTCCTCGAGAAAAAACATGGTGTTATGAGTTCATTTGTTTTATTTCTATGCTTTTTATTCACTCTACTTAGTTTATTTTCTTATGCAAGCTTCAAGTTAATTTGTTATATCCATAATTGGGAAAAAGTAAAAGTTTGTGAAATATTGATTCACCCCCCCTCTCAGTATTTCCTATTTCTAACAATTGGTATCAGAGCTTAGTTACTCAGAACAAATTTATTCAGAGAAAACCTAACAACTTGAGTAAGATCTCTATGGTTATGGACCAATTGCAGAAGAATCTTGAAGAAGCTCTTGAACAGATTGATATTCTTACTAAAGAAAGAGATACTCTGAAAGAGAAATATGATAATGTGAAAAACTACATTGAGAAACTAAAACAAAAGATAGAAGATCTAAAATCAAAGAAAGAACCTAAAATTCATGTCAAGGAATTTGATGAAGTTTCAAAAATGAAGAAAGAAAATGAGATCCTTAAACATGAGTTAAAAATTGTATATCTGAAGTTAAGCTTGAAAGATGAAAATAGAAAAGATGAATCAAATCTGAAATCTGAGAATGCTAATATGAAATCTAAACTTACCAAAGTGACATCTGAATTTGAGAAAACAAAATTGCAGTATGGTGAAATTGAGATGTACAATACAATTGTGAAAGGAGAACTAACTCAATCTAAACAACATCTTGAGAAACTATATGCTAGTAATGAAAAGATTGATGAACAAATGTCTTATTAGAGACCATCTTATGATAAAATTGGTCTTAGATATCTTGAAGATAAGTTCCCTAAGAAGATCGAGGAATGCAAAGAATCAGATCTGGAAAACTCTGAGAACAAAGATGAAAAGAATCCCGATGAAGGTAACAAATCTAAAGATATACCTAATCCACCTAAAGAAGATGAACCACCTAAAGATATGCGAAGAGAATTCAAAGGTAGATGTTTTCCATGCAATTCTTTTGGACACATAAAAAGAGATTGTACAAGTAAGCAATTCAAACCTATCTTTGGTTATTGTTATAATTGTCATGGTTTTGGACATAGAGCTATTGATTGTAAGAAACCTAGATCTAATGATAACAATAAT
Source organism: Chamaecyparis obtusa (assembly GCA_027943335.1). NCBI lineage: Eukaryota > Viridiplantae > Streptophyta > Pinopsida > Cupressales > Cupressaceae > Chamaecyparis > Chamaecyparis obtusa. Next base: position 666,272 of record BSBK01003372.1, on the reverse strand, counting down.
AGTAGAATGTTTAGAGATACTAACCCTACAAATAAGAGACCTATTAGAGATATGAACAAAAAGAATCGAGTTGTGTGTTATAGATGCAACAAGATTGGACATATTACCAGAAATTGCAGATCAAAAATCAGTCAGACAAGACTGAGATATGGAAATAATGGAGTAGTTTTCTAGATATGCAACAATTTTGGTCACACAATGAGATTTTGCAAAATGAACAACATGAGAAACCCTAATCCTAGAAACTATACGAGGAGAAATGTGAGCAAAAAAAACAATCAAAGAGGATGTTGTAGTAAATTGGAAGAAGTTGAGTTTGTTAAAGCCATAGATCAAGTGAGCATACTTAGTATACCAAGAAACCAGATAGGTGAAGTACCTGAGAGTAAGTGTGAGTCATTTCCTAATTCATTTCAAAGCACTTAAACATTTATTTCATGAATTATGTATTAGAGTAAAGTATTAGAATAGTGTAGAAGTTATAATAGATTGAATTGAGTCTTGCAAAGTTAATATGAGCTAATATATGATATAATAAAGCTATGGTTAAGAGCACATTAATTTATGAATATGTATGTGAGTACACGAATAGAATGAAGTTTTGCAAGTAATTGGGAACAACTTTTTAGCATGAAGCAGTGAAGAAATTTAATGTGATGTCATTATCTTGAAAGATTTGAAGGATAAAAGCTTATGATCTATATTAGTTGATCATTCAAGTGTTTACAAGTGATATAGAGAGCTAGCCAGTGGAGATTTAGAGCAGTTTGTAGGATTTGGAGACAAATTTCTTGCCAGATCTACGCAAAGCCCTAAATCACAATTCTGAGGTATTTTGCTAAGTATTTACTATCAAAGCAGTTTTTTTTTTTATAGAATCATGGATGCTTCACTAGTTCACCACATCATAGATTCAGTCAGACCTAGAATGAAGAAGGAACCTATAGAACTATTGGAAGAAGACCTAGTTTAGCCTTGTCATCCATTCTAGACAAAGTTTTGCATTTGGAAGATGTAAGAGGTTATCTTAAATGTAAGTTTGAGACCATAGGAGATAGTAGCCTAATCATGGAATATGATAAGATCTATAAACAAGATATGCCATGCAAAGAAGGGTTTCAACATTTGAGTGAAATTGATGTTATCAAGTATACACTTCACTATGAATTTTAGAATGATGAATGGACCAAGACAATATTGAGAAGAATTCATAATGGAAAGTTTTGGTTAGATGATATAGTCATAGACATCACTGCATACCTTATTCATGAGGTAACTGGATTATCTAAGTCATGGGTAATTCCCTTAAATGAGAAGAATGTCAAGAAAACAATGTTAGACAACACCATGTCTTCATAAAATGGAAGAGGAATTGTTATAAGTAAGATTGAACATGATGATGTTAGATATGTATAAAAAATTTTGAATTCAAAGTTTTGTGCAAGCTCAAGAGAAGATGATATGGAAACTGGCATGGTACATGCGGCTTATCTTATGTGTATAGAGAAAGTACAGGTAGATATGTGTGAAATTTTAAGGATTCAGTTGACTGAAAATCTTGAGAAGATTAGAAAGACCAAGAATTCACAATTTAGATTTTCATCTCTAATCACATACATGTTTTTCCATTTGTTGAGAAAATTACCATACACCATATGAGTTGACTGGAATGACAACATAAATTCTATGGACAGAATCAACAAAGTGTACCTGAGACACCCTATTAACAAAGTGAATGAAAGTGCTACTTTAGTGATTAAGACTTTTTAGAATGAAATGAAGAAAAGATCAAGGATTCCACCATCTATTGTGAAAAAGTACAAAGATGAGATATGCTTTTTGGTAGATACAAAATTTACCTATGTTGAAGTAGTTGAGCCAAGAGTAGAATTTGTAGATCCTCTTGAGTATGAGGTTGCAAAAGTTGAGATAGAAGGTTATGTGAGCAGATTACTTAAGAGTAATTTGGATGCTAAGAGTCCTAGATTTGGGACACATGAAGAGAACTTCAATTCCGCATAATCATCACAAGCACACAAAATGGAAAAGAAGAGAGTTGATAGTACCATCAAGAAAATATTGAAAGATACTGGTATAACTGAACATGAGTTTGTCATTGCAAAGAAGACATCGACAAAAATTAGGGACATTAGATAGAAAGAAGTACTATCAGTTCCATCCTTGACATCCCTTGCAGCCCCTACTGAAGAAATTCAAGAAATTGATGAAGAAATTGAAGAAGTGGAAGTATAAGAAGTAAGGAAATCCACAAGATCATCCTCCACCACACCAACTAAGAGAGTGAAATAAATGGAAAGTGGACCAGGTAAAAGACAAAAGACTATCTTTACCCTAGTTCAAAGGAAAACATCAGTAGTTAAGGTAGATGAAGAGGCAAGTAGCAACAAGAAGAAATGGAAGCCCAAAATAGATAAAATGAACCCGTTGATCATAAATGAAGGTGATTTCACTAAGTTAAACAAATACTATGAATTGTATGATAACTTTGAAAACTTGAACCTAGAAAATGTAGTTATTAGACACATGATCCTTTCAAACAAGAAATTTGATGACATACAAGGCAAGATCCCTAACAATATTTATGAGAAATTGGTAAATGGGAAGAAAAGAGCCACAGAAGAAGATAACAGAATAAGAGAAAGATTTGTAAGAAAGCTCTATGAGATAAAATATGAAGAGCATTTTAAGGAAATAATGAAGAACCTAAGTACCCATCTGAGGAAGAAAATAAGGACAATACTTATAATAAGAGGAAATTGTGAGGATATTACCAAAGAAATAGAGGAAGCAATTGTGAAGGTAATGACCTCTGGACCAGGTGAGCAAATCCGTGAATATGATCAAGTGGTTGAAGCAGAATATCAGACTGAACCATCAACAGCTCGACCATCCTCCATCAACATTACATATGACTCTATGAATGTTGAAGGAGGGTGGTCCCACAATAGTGTGTCCCACTTTTTGGCCAACTTTGACACAAAGATGAACATTCTAAGAAAAAACTTCACTTTCAAACACCTGTTGCAGCAAAACTTTTAGGAATTTGAAGATGATGTAAACTAGAGTCTATTAGAATTTTATTTCTAGTTTCTAAATATATTTTAAAAATAAAAAATAAAATTCATTTAAATTCATTTTTCCTTCTCCTTCAAAAAGTGGTTTGTGTGAAAAAACTATGTTTTTAAGGAGTTACTATCACTTGGATCAGCATAACTTTTTTTTTAAATATGATAACGATGTAATTATTTCAAGATTATATTTGTAACTTCAATATCTAAAGGATGCAATTAGTTTCATTCATTTTGGGTCAATATTTCATAGTTTATTAAGTTCTAAAGTGACAGTAACTATAATTTAGACATAAGGTCACTTGGATCTCTCTAACTTGATCTGTGTATATTGAATTTCATTTTTTCTTTTTTCTTTTTTTATAGAAAGGTAACACAAATACTCTTTTCCTACATATTTTTCATAATTTTGTTTTTTGTAATTTACTAGTTTTCCTGAAGTCTTGAAGAGACAGGTTGTTGAATGACCAAACAAATTATGTTTAGTTTGAAGTAATATTTAAAAGTGATAATGAACTCAATATGTATTAAAATTATATTCATTAGAAAGCTTGTTCTGAATAGAATCATACTACATAGATAGATTTTTCAAATGGATTTTGTTAGAGCTTTTTCTTGTAAAGAGAAAACTTGGTATTTGTATAGGCTTGATTCTCGTATTATGGACTCTCAAGTTTGACAAGAAACAGTCTAATTGATGAGAATTGGATAATATCCTCCTTCTTCTTCGAGCTCCATAGGAATCAGGCGGGTATTGCCTTAATAGTTTACTATGTTTTAAGTAAAACTCAATGGTGGATTAGGTTATTCGCTGCTATGCTATTGTATTTCAAAATACTTCAATAAAAGATCACTCTGCAAATAGCTAAGAATATCATGATACAGATCATGACAAGGGAAACTACAAATGTAATAACATACAACAGTGGTATAAGGACATTCATCCTTCTTCCTTTTTCAGAGTTTAACTCTAGGAAGGCTAACCTTTTGGATTCTCTCTTAAAGCAATCAGTAATATGGACTATATTATTTGAATACAGTTCCTTCAAAGCATGTGGAAACTTAATAACAAAAATGTATTGGTAATGATATATTTTGTTCTTGATGATTGAAAGATGACTACATAACAAACATCCAACTAGTGCCTATTCCATTGGGAAGATAGTTATTGTATATGAATCCACAGAAAGAAATCAAACAAATATAGTAAAATCCCTTGTAGACTACTTGCAGTTTGAATAGAGTGCCTTACAAACTATTATGTCACTCCTATACAATTATCATCAAAATCCTAACAATTATGTTCACTCTCTGAAACTATTCATGAAAATTTAATCCTTTCCTTGAAAGAAACTCACAAATAATTAGACAAGTTGCCTTGCAACTGGTATGTTTTACATGCCTTACAAATAAAACATACAAGAGTATAACATAAAAGTGAAGAGACAACAACATAATGTGAGAGAAACTGCAATGTATTTCTTGAAAATAATCTTGTTTCAATACATACAGAATTTGAAGTTCAGGAGCCTAGACACAGGACTAGGAAATTTTCTCTATAGAGACTGTTTTCAACATTCATCATCCCATAAAAATGAGGTTACAACTACTACTTATAGCTAAAACATCTTGGAATCCTTAATGGGTAAGGATGCAACAAGCTTCAGATGTTTTTAGCCCTTACCCTAAAACAGAGAAAGACAAAAATACAATTGAGGCCCTCAGGAGGTGAGAAGACAAAAAATTTTGATGACTCACTTGATATTTGATCTGTTGTACCTTCTACAAGACATTCCCAGGAAATCAGCTTCCTCCCTTCTGAGAAAATCAAATCAATAATGAAGGCCTTGGAAGAATCAATAAATCTGATCTCACCCATTAATCAAAGAAAAATATCTGCAAGGCAACCAAGTTGCAAGAAATAAAATTCTCACCCCCTTTGCCAGATCTGCAAATCAATCTTGTCTGAAATGAAATATCTCCACCAAATTCTGATCTCAGTTACAATAGTCATTACTGCTCTCACCAATTTGAGCAAATCTAATTTTAACCACTGCCATTGCATTCCTCATCTTCTCCTGTTTCTGAAAACATATTATATGCCCATATTTGGTTAAAAAATGAATCTCCAAGCATTAATTCTCTTAGCACACTGCCATTTAAATTTTCATATTTATCTCTAATGTCTAAACTATATCACATTTTAAATCTTTTTATATTTTAAATCTGGCCTTTTTCCTCAAACCTCACTAGAATGTGACACGTGTCACAATGTGATTGGATGCTCAGACTAACCCTGGCGTTGACCTCTGATTCGAAGATTTGGTGAGTGCATTTGATCTTTGAATCTCTAAATTTTCTTTTAACCTTGGGTTAAATTTAGGGATTGGGGGACTAAGCTTTAGTCTCTAAATCTCTGAATCATCTGGAGACTACACAACCATGCAGTCTTCAAGTCTCTGAATGCTCTTCTGGTGACTTGGCAACTAGGCATCTCCAAGTTCACTAAATGTTTGGGGCTAACCACTGGCCATCCCAAGATCACGCGACTATGTATTCTCCCAATCTCTAGATGTCAAGCACTTAACCATCAGGATCATGAGATTTGGTGACTAAGTCATTCGCTGGGTCACTTGATTTTTCCTTTAACTGCTAGCCTATCTTGCGAATCATAAACCAAGCGCCATGTGTCCTTAGGTCTAGTTGTCACCGCCACCTGTCTGCAAAATTACCTTACCTTTGTACCCACTGGCATGCTTCCCGAGGTGCCTCCACATGAGCAATCCGTAGAGCCTCCTGCTCTTTCATCTAATTCATATGAGAGTGGCATTCATTTTAAACATTTCAAAGTTCCTTTCCAGGGCCAATGTGGGATCAAACATTCAAAGGTTTTTAAATACCCTTTCAAAATTTTGTATTAGTGCCCAGTTGGCACGCCCACAAGGCGGGCCCACAAGGTAGAGGCTACCACAACTACCTCTTTCTTCTCTTTACCATAGCATGTGAGCACCAGTGCATATAAACATTACTGGCACATTGATCCTTGTGAATGTGGGATAAAAATCCCCAATACATTGTCTTCTTTTCTTAGCCTGTGCGTGCATGGTTAATCCTTGTTTCCTCCTTATCACTTTCCTTGGGCATGTGCTCACAATACCAAACCCTTTTCAAATGCTCATGCACTCTCCTTTCAGTCTGTGTGTGAGTCCTCTCCATGTGCAGGCCTCTCACATTGTCTACAAGCAACATTCATAAATATCGGTATCCAAAACAGTGCCTTGTGCAATGCTTCCTTTTTTAGTTTTTATTGTGTGTTTGTTGTCTTTTGTATATTTATGCAAACACCACTAGTTTTTTGTTTATTGCATGCTGGCAGCTAACACACAAGGCACTTACCTTATGCATACCCTTTTAAGAAAGTCAAAATGTGCCCCCTTCTACTTTGCAGCTAGCATCCCCCTTTGCTCTTTAACACTGGCCTATTTGTTTTAAACATTGGCTGCCTTGGTGCACACCCAAATCAAATATACACCACCCTCCATCCATCTTTGATATCATGCGTGGGCAATTTAGCTTCTCCTCGGGAGTGCTAGGCACAAGTGTATGAAGCTCACACAAATCACTCTACCACTCGGTAGCCTCCATGCACTTGGCACGTCCCCCTTCTAGTGCTCACACACCCTCTTTGGTTTTAAAAATGTTGGCCTGCATAGAACTGACAACTCTCCATTCTTAGCAGCCTCTCTACTTGGTGTGCCTCCTCTCCATTGCATGGCACCCCTTTGTTTTAACGCTGGCCCCAATTTAAATTCATACACCAACATTTGTCAGTGCTAGCATTCCATGATTTTTGGCTCCCCTTTTGTTTCATTTTACGCAAATGGAAAAACATGGTTTCATTTTACTTATAATGCTGGCCTTGTTTGGCATGTGCCCTTTGTCTTATGCGTGTTTCCTTTCCTTTTTATTCATTACACGGGCTCTATCTCTTGTTCTCTTTAGCATAATTGTATGTTGTAGAAGACATCATGGCATCCAACGTATGCACACAACACCCTCTATAATGCTCATGCGCTAACTTGGCAGCCTCCTCTATTTCGCATACATGGTAATAAGGGTATTGCCAACATAAATATCCAACTCAAAACCAATCATGATCACGTACTGATGCAACCTGTCTGCCTCCTTCCATATGTGTAGACCCTCAATCATCTAACACTCAACATTTGTAATCATAATGGTCTAAAAACTATCTACTTCATGTTCTTGATGCAAAGAGACCACATCAAGACTCGAGCAACCAATACCTGGATTCTTGTTACACTCGACATTTGTAATCACAATGATCTAAGCCTAAGCCATTAATGGTGATATTTCTCCTTCTAAATGGCTATTCTTTCCCTCCTCATCTATAGTTTTGTTATTCAATCCAAAATGAGAAACTCACTGTGACATATTCCCTATGACATACCCTCTTTCATCCTCTGCAAAGTTACCAATTAACACCAACTAACATCCAGAAAGTAGCTTCAAAAACTAATCAAATGGCCTCACAAGAGAGTGCCATCAGGAACAAAAATTTATTTCCATCACAATAGTATGCCTGCCAAAGAAGAAAACATGAAAAGACCTGAGAAAAAATATTTTAACAATCAAACATGGCCATTCAGAAAATTGAAACCTTCCGCACTGCCAAAAATCATACAAGTCACCTCCGGAACTGACTCTGAAAAATCACCCATTGAAACTTTCAAGATCTGGAACCTTGGACACTAATTTGCCTCCACACAAGGTACACAGATCCATAATCAACAAACCCAAAAGATCAAGTGGCCGATTACAATCAAACACCAAAGTCAGCCTGCTAGAAAGACTTCAGGACAAAAATAGTGAAATACGCATAAATTTGATTTAGAATTGGCCTGGGAAAGTGGTCAAATGGATTGGTAGGGACCCCAAAATCCTTAGGCAAGTACACTCCTAGGTCTACAATATGAAACAACATTAAATTATTCCCGACCATGAACAGGGTACGAACTAGGAAACCATAAAGTAGGCCATTCAAAAAACCGGACAATGCAGACACAAAAACTTAATAATCTGCAAATGAAATGGCTCTGGCAAATAGGTCAAATGGGCACATGGGGGGCTAAAAATTGGCATGGACACTCTCTTTCATGCCTACATCATGATGAAACAAACCACATGTTATGACCAGTCACAAGGCAATAAATGCACTTCCTCAAAGTAGGCTACTTAGTGAAAATCAAGGAACACACATTATATAGATTTTTGGGAACACCCTTAAATGACCACTTCAAAAACATGCTAGAACTGAAACCTAGGACCTAAAACCTATTAAACATGTCAAATGATAGGTGATGAACACCCTATCCAAGTGACACATCATGAAACTCAATAGGCCCTTTTTAAATGCACTCAAACTAGGCATCTTTCAATGAATTTCAAAGGCACAATTCTGACACTTGACAAATTTTTTGAACATGAACTCAAAAACATAGACTGAATTTTTGAGCTCCAACAGATTCATTTGATCTGCCAAAACATAAAGTTGAAGTGATTTTTTTTCAACATTTTAATAGGTGCGAAGGTGACTCCATTATAGGTATGAATGAGGAATATAAATGTTATATCAATGTTTTTTTAATCTAAGAGGCTTTGAGCTAACCATTTATAATTAATTCCTTCAAATGAAACCTCTCAAGGCTTAAATCATCATATTTTATTAAAAATGTGTTATTTCAGCAAAAAAATCAGCATGTCTAAAAAAGTGTAACCCACTATTGTGGGGTCACCCAGGAACAAATATCACCCTAGACAGTGAAGAAAATATTTTCAATGATCAAGGAGCCGATGTTGGAAATTTGATAGAGATTGATGAGAAAAAAGCCATAACAGAGAACAAGGAAGAAGAAAAAGAGGAAACACAAATTGATACAACAGAAGAAGAGCATGCAATGCTACAAGAACAGTCAGTGATTATTTTAAAACCCAAGGACACAACAAAAGCATCACAGAAACCACATTTTGAATCAATGTTTGCAAGCTTAGGACAAGAATTGGATGATGATGATCAAATAGAGTTGATCTCATCTCTGAACAAGATTATTGGAAATAATAAGAAAGTAAAAAGCTTGGAAGGAGCACTACTTGAGGTAACAAGTAAACTTCAAAGTGTAATATCAAGTCAAGTTACTGTAGTGCAAGAGCACCTAGACATAAGGATATTTTAATTATTTAATGCAAATCCATATATTTGGATGTGGTATTCCATGCAATGGAATCAATTGTAATGCCTAAGGGCAATAAAATTGTGAAGTTGTCATTTAGTTGTCATTCAAGACCTAGATTGGTCAAAAGGTCAAATTTGTATAAAAAGCCATGAAAAGGCTAAAAATCATGTAAAAGGTCTTAAATAGGTTATTTGGACATGTCTAGGTTGTTTTTACAAAGTGTGGAGTCATTTTTATTAAGTGTCATAAAAGTTGTCAAAATGCATAAAAGTTGTAAAGCATGAAACAATGCAAAAAGGCATTAAAAGTTGTCAAAAGGAAGATGAAAGGTCATAAGGGTAGTTGGGTGGTTTATAACTACCTAAATATGTATAAATATGATTTATTGGTCAAACCAAATCAGAATGGAGAGAATAGAGAAAGGGGAGAACAGTTTGGAGCAATTAAGTGAGTTTGAATCTCTCATTTTGATTGGTGGTTTTTTGTTAAGTGGCTGTTTCCAGGCCTTGTACGGCCATGTACGGCCTAGAAACCCTATATATTTATAATGGTTAGATATTATAATGAATCCTCTTTCTGATTATTTTGGTTTGATCAATTTTTACTAACTCCGGAGGAAGTTATGAGGTTTTTGGTGAAAGATAATATTTGTAGATTCAGGATTTCTGAGAACAGTCATATTGAAATGCATGGTAAAAATGTATATAGAAGAGTTAAAAATTATAATTATATTCATTGGAAATATATTTGAGTAATCTTTCATTCCTTTTTATTTGGTTCAATTTTATGATGATTTGTGTAATCTATGATGTTTTTAATGAAGACTGGTTTTAAACCCTCTTCAATGGAGTTGCAAGCAAAGAGTTGTAATGGTATAATGATTTAAAGATTGGAAAAATAAATGGATTACATATTTGGAAACTAGAATCAGTAAAAATTATTTTGGAATTGGTTTGGTTTCATTTGGTTATGTATTGTGAAAGTTATATGATGCCCTAGGCGGATTGGGAAAATGAACTTTTTGTTTAATGACAGAAAATGGGTCTCGGTACAGAGATAATAACTTTTTACCTAACCATTGGATCCTTCTAATTTTGATATATGTTGTGGTTATAATAATTTTACACAAACTCACTGAAGAGATTTTGATGATATGTTTCAGAACAAAATTTACAGATGCTTGAGTTCTGATCTGTAAAACATGGCAGTGTGGACAACTAGTTTTGACAATGAATTATTTTGTTTTCTAATCAATGATGGGTTTGATCTTGTAAGATTCCTCTAATAAATTGTTCTTATAATGAAATAAATATTGGATAAGATGGGTCATATTATGTTTAAGTGTGTTGAAGGATGCTCTGCATCATAGTGAGGCTGATCCCTAAGGTAAATAAAAAGAGGTTATGAAATCCTTTGACATGGAATTCACAAACCTATCTAATATTGCAACAGTCAAAGCCCAAGAAGCCCATGATGCATGAGTATTTCAAGTTGTATGATAGAATATCAAAAATGATCTAGACAACTTGGATGTATGCATAAAAGAGTTGATAAGATTCTTAGAGAGAGGAAAGTATTTTACATTCAATGTACACAATCCTAGAGCCACACATCTAAAATATCAGAGAAGTAGAACTACAAGTGACAGTAAATGTTTTGTAGAGTCCTAATGTGAAGATCTCAGAAATTGAGAGGAAAAGAAGAATTCTTTTTGATGATATGAGACTTCTGAATGATGAGAAGGAGAATAAATTGAAGAGATTCGCTCTACTCAGAGAGCATGTATCACTGAAAATCAGTATTTTAGAGAATCAACTGGAAGAATGTCTTTCTTCGAAAACATCTTATGGAAAATTTGCTTATGCAAATCTTAAGGAAATTGAAATTGCATCCTTTGGCCTATGCACATTACTTAGTGTTTCTGATGCAATGAAGAAGTCATGGGACAAGGAAATAGAGAGCCTAAAAATCAATTTTGCAGACTGTGTTGCAAGCCTTCCGACCTTGTAATATTGAAATTTGAGGTAAAACAATTTTGTTACATCATTTTTTGACACCTTTGTCATTGTTGTCAAAGGGGGAGTAGTATAAGTTGAAAATTGTATGTATAGATATGTTGTATAGTATGAAGTATACTCTTAGGGGGAGTATCAATTTTTGGAGAAATAAGTAGCTATGTAAGATCCACATTTTGTATGGCCACAAATTTGTAATTTAAGTTTTTTGGGACTTAGCCAATTTTCCCATATGTTGCCACCAATGAAAAAGGGGGAGATTGTTGTAAATTTGGCTAAGTAGGATATCACAATTTTGTCATTATGGCAACATATACTCAGCATGAAGATAGCATAATCAAAGGAAGCAGTCTTGTATGAGCACAATAGAAAATTGTCTAAGTACAATAGTATTTACCAGTCTAATTAGAGATAGTTTTGATTAGCAATGTTCACAGAAGAAGGTTTGGTGCACGTGCACTTGAACATGGATCATTATATGTATATCAAAGCCACATATGAGAGAGAAAGTCTGTATGACATGTACAAAAGAAGATATTAAAGATTTATAGAGACAGTGTTGAGCTGACCTGAGCAGAGCAGAAGGCAGAATATGATCAAATTAAGTTAAGGGATTATTTTGTTTATAAAAATAATGACTTAACCATGTAGGGATGACATCCTAGATGTTAACCCTAAGGAAACATGAATTGATTTTATATTTTGAGAAGAGTATATGTATTATAAGTTGACTAGAAGTTATTAATTGTAATAACTTGTATATATGTAAGAATTATGTAATGCGAAATGTACACAAGGTACATATAGTGAATTGTAATAAGTTGACATATGATGCAAAGTTGTATATTGTAAGAAGAAAGATAGTGATAGTTTTATATGAAAGCGAAGAGCCTATAAAGCTAAATCAGAATAGGAAAGCTATTTGGCAGCAGTAAAGGTTTTGTATTTTACCTTTGTATCAGAAGCTATTGTTGTATATTGCATGTTTGGGCAGTGAGCTCATCTTGAAAAAATTTGTTTTGTAATAGAAACTCCTAACAGGGTTGAGGCTTCTAACAAGGCCTAAAGTCCTTTAATCAGGACAGAGACACTATATGTATGTAACAGACTCCTAACTGGGTCAGCATGCTTAACCATATATCTTTTGATTAGTGAATCAGTTGTGGGTATCATCCCCACTGGGGTTTTCCCTTGGCCAGGGTTTCCTCGAGAAAAAACATGGTGTTATGAGTTCATTTGTTTTATTTCTATGCTTGTTATTTAGTCTACTTAGTTTAGTTTCTTATGTAAGCTTCAAGTTAATTTTTTATATCCATAATTGGGCAAAAGTAAAAGTTTGTGAAATATTGATTCACCCCCCCTCCTAGTATTTCCTATTTCTAACAGGATTGTGGTGCACCTTATTTTATGATGCTTTTTGTACTCATGATGATGAATTTATGATACATTTATGATTGCATTTTGGTTAATTAGCTTAAATGAATATCAAGATGATGCAATTGAGTATATACTTTATGAGAATTAATTAGGAGAATAAAAATTGATTTCAAATTATGATGAGAAGTGATCTTATTGTAAATTAAATGTTAGGTGCTTAAATGTTATTTATATGTGCATATAATTTCATGTGGAAAGTTAAATTATTTATGATATGTTGAATTGTGAATTGATTATGTGAAGATGTTAATTAATTGGTGATTTTCTGAATGATGTCTATTTTTATATATTTTATATATATGTGATTTCATGGACTACTAATGTTCGAATTGATATGTGTAGGAAAATGACCATGGAAATTATTTGTGGAACTAGAACCAAACCTATGTGTGATAGTGAAGCCAAGGGTGCATCTATTGAAGATACAATACCTCGTATATAATGTGATTTGTTCGTAAATGTGTGCATTTTTATGCTTGTTCAAGTTGTGGTGTCACTTGACACTTGTAATGTGTATATGTGGAAATGACATATCCAATTGAGGATGATTGTGTAGCAACAAAATCTATGATAATACCATGTAAGATCTCCATGTGAACTACTGGTTAGAAAGCCATAGGTATGGTCAAATCATGTTGAACCCATAAATAAATTCTAGGTGGGTTTTTGGAGGGTTAAATGAGCCCCTAGGGAAGAGTTAGGACTTTTTTAGCAAGCCCACTTCATATACCTTGGGTTGGGGGTTATATTTTTGTCAAATATTTTCCTATACTCCATTTATGACCCTTCTTAAATGTCACTTTTGGAAAGTGACGAATTTTGGGTTGTGGGAAGAGGTCAAGCCAATCCTCCTTCCCTACTTTTAGCACTTAAACCTACAAATGGTTGAAACGTTCAGAAATTTTACTGAACTTAAGACTCATGTATTCCCAACAGCTGCATCTAGCACAATTTAAATGCTAAGGTATTAAGGCTTTGAGCCTTCTTCACTTTGAGTGTAAAACTCAAGTGGGTTTACCTTTCTCAATTACTTCTACAAAGCATTATAAAATTGATCTATGTACTTGACATAGTCAATATAGTTCATAAACATACAAATAAAAGTAAATTGAATAGGTTTTTGATATTTTGGTGGTGAATAGATGCAAATTAAGCTAAAACCAGTGCCTTATTCATTGGGCCAGAGTCAAAACCTAACATCTACAGAATCCTATCAACACAAAGATACTAAAATTTAAATGAAATGCCTAACATTTCACTCTCCCAATTTCCAACCCTTCCATCTAATTTATGTATAGATATTCAATTCCCAGAGACCTCCCTGAAGATTTACTCTCTCCTTGAGAGAAACTTGAGTTCACCCCCTATATTCACCTTTTGAACAAAGCATTAAAGAGCCTTACAAATAAATGCATTAGAAAAACAAAGTATCCATACACAAAGAAAACAAGAAATAGGAATGAAACTCCAGTATATTTGTATTAATTTTCAATTGTATCCATACAATTTTACCAAAAACTTCAAAGAAGTCAGATCCTATATTCAGTACTTTCTTTACAAAAACTTTAGCCACCCTTAAAAAATGAAAAAAACTTGCTACTTATACCACTATCCATCTTGGAATCCTTGAAAGGATGCAACAAGCTTCGGATGGCTAGGAAAATTGTTAGCTTGTGGTGACTGATTAGGAAAGTACTCTCCTAGAAAGTACTGTACTGTACACTTTTTCAAATATTTTTGAGTTGACACGTCAAAAATTTCCCTAGGTTGACTTGTCAAGCCTTTTCTTAGGTTGACTCATCAAGTATTTTAGGGTTAACTTGTTAACTGACATAAGCCTTGTTATATTGGCTTAGGGTTAGGGATTTTCATTATGATGTATGATTTTAGTACTTGTAGTGGAATTGAGCTGTAAGGGATTACAGATTGTAATCAGGTTGTAATCATTGGATAATAAAATATTGGACTCACTATTGGTGGACGTAGCCCAGGGATTGGGTGAACCACATTAAATCTTTGTATCTTGTGTTCTCTTCTGTGTGGTTTATTGTTTTTTGATATTGGTTATATTTGTACATAATTGTTATTTCTACCTTGTTAATCCTAACAAGAAGTATTTGCACACCTTTTCCTGGTCATTTGAAATTGACTAAGGATATGTGTCCCAAGACACTAGAAGAAGAGACTAAAATGTTTAAGGTACCTTATGCTTCAGCTATAGGGAGCTTAATGTATGCTATGGTATGTACTAGGCCAGATATTGCACACACAATGGGAGTCGTTAGCCGATATATGAGTAACCCTGGTCTTGAGCATTGGAATGTAGTCAAATGGATTCTCAAATATTTGAGAGGTACATCCAGTAAGTGCTTACACTTTAGGGTTCTACTACTACTGTACAAGGCTATGTTGACTCAGATTTGGTAGGAGATATAGATAATAGGAGGAGTACTACAGTTTATGTATTTACTATTGGTGGGACAATAGTGAGTTGGATTTCTCAACTAAAAAGGTTGGTTGCTTTATCCACTATAGAGGTAGAGTATGTTGCTGCTATAGAGGCAGCCAAGGAGATGATATGGCTTCAATTCTTCATGGAAGAATTGGGACATCCTCAGATCGGTAATTTTTTGTATATAGATAGCCAAAGTGCCATTCATCTTGTGAAGAATTCTGCTTTGCACTCAAAGACAAAACACATACAGTTGCGGTACCATTTCATTTGGTCAATTTTGGATGATGGGTAGTTAAAGCTAGAAAAGATACATACAAATGATAATCCAGTAGATATGTTTACAAAGGTAGTAACAAGGGAGAAGTTGAACTCCTGTTCAATTTCGGTTGGTCTACTAGAATGAATAGAATAAAGGGACAATTGAGTCTAGGGTGGTTGAATCCATTGGGAGCCTCATAGGGTAGCGGTTTAGCTACATGATCAGTCTCCAAGTGGGAGATTGTTGTTTGGTGTGCAGTCTGATCAGTCCCCAAGTGGGAGATTGTTAGGTTGTGGTGACTGATAAAGAATGTACTATCTAGGAAAGTACTGTACACTTTTTCATTCATCGTGGGGTTAACTCGTCAAGCATTTTTGAGTTGACACATTAAACATTTCCCTAGGTTGACTCGTCAAGCCTTTTCTTAGGTTGACTCATCAAGTATTTTAGGGTTAACTTGTTAATTGACATAAGCCTTGTTATATTGGCTTAGGGTTAGGGATTTTCATTATGATGTATGATTTTAGTACTTGCGGTAGAATTGAGCTGTAAGGGATTATGGATTGTAATCAAGTTGTAATCACTAGATAATAAAATATTAGACTCACTATTGGTGGACGTAGCCCAAGGATTGGGTGAACCACATTAAATCTTTGTGTCTTGTGTTCTCTTCTATGTGGTTTACTATTTTACGATATTGGTTATATTTGCACATAATTGTTATTTCTACCTTGTTAATCCTAACAAAAATGACTTGCACTACAGACAAAAGTACAAACCATAATGACAAGGGCTGGAAAAATAGAAAGTAGTTCACAACTACTAGCATCTTCATAGTTGGCACCTTTGTCTAGAGATATTTCAAAGTAGTTACTCTAATTTGTTGCATGGATGATGACCACCAATACAGGCTAACTTACATCATCCTTTGTTTGGTACATGCTCTCCCTAGAATTTTGGATCAGGTGCCATGTGTACTTTACTCTTCTTCTTCATCCAACTCTAGGATGGTTGGCTTCTTCTTTTTCTTTGCACTTTTGTCCCAAGCTGTCACATCATCAACAGATGGCCAGTTAACTCTGCAATTCCTATAGTACCTTTAACTACTCTTCCCATCTAGAATCAGTGATTCCCTTAACCTCTGTAACAAACCTTATGTAATCATTTTCAACCTTGAACAAGTTGTCAATTATGTTGTTATAGCCTTGTGTGTCCAAAGAATTTTCTTCACCAAGGAAAGCATCCTGCTTAATCAGCACTTGATCCACCGATGACTTCCACTCATCAGCACTTAGTACACCTCAGTCATCATTATAAATAGAAGTCAAATACTTACTATAATTTTTGTCAAACATGGCCAGCTTGGCCTTTACTTGATTTGATTTCCCTTTGATGAACTTTGAAAGAACACTTACCAATTCAATCTTCTCATATACCTCTGTCACCACTTTAAGGATATTAGGCTGGTGTTCCTGCAAGGCATCAAGCTTTTCAAACAAAAAATTTCTACCAGACCATGCACTGTAAAGTAGCTCCAAAGTAACCAATGACTTGTTTATTTTCTCATTTGCCTTCTGCAACAAGATAACTGATTGATGGACTAACTCCATCTTCTCTTTTATTTTGTTCTGTCTATGTTGCACAACCTCTGGCATAGTCTTTAAGGCTGCATCTAACCTCACCTTCTCCAAATGCTCAATTGGATTGTCAAGAACCTCTGCCTCTAGTTAAGAAGGGGCCTCAATTTGCAGAGGAGGGGGAGACACTTCCTTTGATGCCTCTTTGAGCTTAGTCCTTAGCTCCTCTAATTCATCCTCCATTTTCTTTATTAACATGAGCTTTAGATCCCTATCCTTTGCAACCTTCATTGAATTTTCAAATAATTTGTCATACCTTTCTGAAAATTAGATGGTTTTGGCCTCATTGAGGTGAGAAAAGTGTGTTACTACCTTTGACACCTCAAGATCAGTGGTGTTTTGGACAGTCCAAACAATTTTATTTCCTTCCATCTTATCCTCAATGCTTACTAGGTAGGGCTTCTGAGTTCTAGGGTCCAAAGACCAAAGTGTAGCAGCTTGTGACTTGGGGTCATAACCACTCCCCCTAATCATGTCATCTATCTACAATTCATATGACAAGCTTCCTTCTGGCTACTTCCTAATTTGATCAATGATGAAGGTAGAGGTCAAGTCCCATCCATGAGTTAGAAGCATGCCACTTGATTTAAGCATCTCCCTTGCCTCCTCCATAGTAATCTTTTCAAGACTGGGATCATATGATGTCAGAGCCCTCAAAGTCTCTTCACTTGGTTGCATTCCTTTAGGCAGGATCTTTTTCACTTCTTCTTGCTTCCTCCAAATGAGGAAATGCCTGAATTCTTTGCTTTGGATGAATTGGTCATCACTAAGAAACTCCTCTTGGTAAAGCTCTCTTTCATCCTTTCCCAACAATAAGGGTAAATCCCCCTCTTCTTTTGATACAACTTTCTTTCCTTCTCTGATAGCCTTTCTTAGTTGATGATGATAGGCCCTATTACCAGGCATAAGAGTAGAAGCACTGTCAAGTACCTTCTTCTATTTTTTCTTCTTAGAAGGCTCACCTACTTCAAGCCTCTATTTTTTCAATGGTGTCTCTAAATTATCCCCTTCTTCCTGTGGTTCTTGTGTCAAGTCAATAATTGGTGAGTCCCCACCTTGAGGTGGACTTTCACCCTCTTTTGAATCATTAGTGAATTCTTCAGGCTCAAAAGTAGAATAATTTCTTGGCACATCCAACTTCTCCTCAAGAAACCCTTCCAACTAGTTAGACAGGGTGCCATGCATTTCTATCATTTTCTCCATCCTTTGCAGATATCGGAGCTCAGGGAAAAAACCACCAAAAGGAATTTCTGCCTTCCTTAGTCTGTCCTCTATGTCTAGAAAATCAAAATATTTGGTCCACCTTCTTCCTGCTTCATCTAGGTCCAACATGTTTCTTATCACATCCTCCTCATCTAGGCCTTCATGTTCTCTAATTGTTCCAATGTTAGGGATCAAGTTCATCCTATAAATCTTGATGAAACCTTTAGAATCAACATACCAATAGGTACCTGTAGTCATCTTGAAGTGATTGAGCCAGCTACTGACCTGGTCCAATGCTCTTTTTCCAATCAAGAAGCTACCAATCCTGAATTGCCTCGGTGTGAAGGTACCCTTCCTATAAGGTGCTAAGTGTTCTTTGTCATTCCATATTAATTTCTAGATGAATTCCATCATAGAAACCCTAGGAGGTACAAATGTAGGAAGCATGTGTGGGGTTGCGGGCAGCCATAAACTCTAATAACTATGAAGTTGCCTCCTAAGTAGAAATCTCCCCAATTGTTGTTCCCTAGCCATTTATCTTCATACTGCATTGGCCTTAACACCCTCAAGACCTTAGTTGGAAGCCTTACAACATTTGTTCCCAACATTTCAAGAATTGGATGGACAAAATAGTTCTGGAAAATAGAGAAGTTACACTCATTGGATGTGTAATTCCATGCCCTTAACCAATATTGCACTGGGTTTGGATTTCCCTCAAAAGAAGTCCTTAATTTCAACATTCTTGCATCAAGATTATTAACATGGTAGTACAAAATTAAATGCATAAGGAAGGAGTAATGCATGAATCTAATAGGTCTCTTACTGTCCTTGATAGACACTAACCCCTCATGCATCCTATCAATTACATACTGGATGTAATCATAGTTAGTATTGGTGTGAGAGTTCTAAAGATCTAGGATTATCATTAAAAGTTTGGCAGGCATTTTTTCTTCATCCCCATCTATGCCCAGAACCCTACACAACCCATGACACAAGAATTTCATGTAATGATTGAGGGATGAAAATTGATAAGGGGCATTCATACTTGCTGGGAGGGGGGCTTTGTACTTACCCTACTTGGGCATATCCTTGACTATCTAGCTTTTTACCGACCCAATATTATTGGTATATCTCTGTCTTTTTTTATTCAAATATATTACAGTGGAATAAGAAGCATAGAAATTAAATGCCCTCATGAAAGACCCCCTATCCAATGAAATAAAAATAGACTAGTCTTAACACCTAATGTTCTTAGAGATGGGGTCATACAGCCTAGCCAACTCAATAATTAAATCAACATCTAAGAACACATCAAGCATAATTAACTTTGCCATTCCCAACACCCAAGCATTACAGATAGGTATAGCTTTATGCCTATTATTATGGAAG
Organism: Chamaecyparis obtusa; assembly: GCA_027943335.1. Lineage (NCBI taxonomy): Eukaryota > Viridiplantae > Streptophyta > Pinopsida > Cupressales > Cupressaceae > Chamaecyparis > Chamaecyparis obtusa. The sequence continues at coordinate 646,534 of BSBK01003372.1, read as the reverse complement.
TATGAGAAGATGGTGTAACCTAAACCTGAAGGAGAGATAGGGTCTCTGCATTTGTCCATGAGATCCTCAAATGCTATGTCAATAGCCTTCTTGTTTTACTTTGAACCAGGAAGCAGTTTGATGAATTCATCTGAATAATTTGGCTTTCCCTTATCTTCTCCACTCTGCTCTTTTGTAGCTCCACTAGATGATGCTACACTCACCTCTAGATGACTCATCTTGATGGAATAGAAATTCATAGTACTATAACTTTTGCACTTCTCACTAACTACTTTAGTGCCAGCAATCTCAATTTTCTTCATAATAACTTTGAGCATAGAAAGAAATGAAGTCCTGTCTATATACTTCGAGAATTGAATGTGTATAATTGATAAATCATAATGAATCCATCCTTAGTCACTTCTGCATTCAATTCTTCATATTACTAACCTTGAAATCATAGCTAGTCATGGTGTGGATGTTGATAGAATGATTTAAAAAAATAAAAAATAAAGTGCGAGATAAATGATCATGGCTTTTTGGCATTAAAACCTTTAATTACTAATGCAAACCCTCATTTAAAACCTGATTGGATGACATTTTATCTCTTTCTAGCTTGGTAGAGTACTTTTTCCACATTGCAATGGTTTGTAACATTGATTGGCATGAAAACTTAACGAGACCTGGTTTAGAGATCCAGCGAACAAAGAAACTCATGATCTCTAAAAGAATTGTTAACCTAAGGTTAAGTTTGGAGATCCAGTGACAAGGCCATTCGTGGAATCTCAGAGTGATTTCTTAACTCATGACTTTATCTTGAGATTCAGTGACTACCATTGATCCCAAAGATGATAAACGGTCCTTAGGCTATCTTTTAAAACTTATCATGACCTTGCCATAATCAAAGATTTGGTGACTGAAAGAAATCTCACTTTCTCAGAACACTCAATTCAATCATGGTTAAATTCAGAGAACAAGTGACCAATGAATTCACCAATTCTCACAACCTTTTCCTTAATCTCAGCAATCATCTAGAGAATCAACAAACAAAATATTTTACAACCTGTGAAACAAAACACCTTGACCACGGTCACATCTGGAGAATCAGCGAACAACTAAATCTCTTAATCTTAGATAGCCATACCTAACTCTCATTTTATCTTGTGATTTAGTGAACAAGGCTATCTCGCATTCTCAAAAAGAAATGCTTAACCATGGTCAGGCCTTGAGATTGAGTGAATAACCCATATGTCCAATTTGCTTAATGTTTTTCATACCTTAGGTTATATCTTGAGATTACATGCTGATCATGGATCTTAAGAACAATCAGCAGTTGTCGCTGAATCGCTCAATCCATCAGACATTTACCCTTTAATTATGAGAATCAGTGAACATTGCATTCACCTAATCTCCCAAGGTTAATGAACTTAACCCTTTTATTCTTAGAATGTGTGACTGAAGAAGACACATCTTGACTTTTCTTTGTTCGCTAGGTCGTCGAAAGATTTGGAACTTTACTAACTAGTTCTGAGATCCTGTGAACACTTTACTCACTTGATTGCCAAATAACTTAGAGCATTGCCATCTTTTCCTGAGATCAAGTGACAAAGGAAAACTTTATCCTTTGCCAAATTAAAATATCAGAGCCACCAAACTTAGAGGATGTGAGAATAAGACTCAATCGCTAGGTCGCTAAGTGATTTGGAGTAGGACCCAATCTTTTTGAGATTAAAACTTGACCGCCGATTACAAAGAAAATCAACAGCATTCACTTGATCACTAGAAGACTAAGAACATAACTACCTAACTTAGAGAATAGGAGATAACCACCACACCAAGTTGCAAAATGTTTCAATGAAACCACCAAGAATCAAGCGAATAGGAGACAACTCAGTCATTGAATCACTGGATGTTAAGACTAACCGTGACAAAGACTGGGAGATTCAGTGACTAAAGAAAGCTTAACAATGGACTCACCACTATTGCCAGTTCATTGAAAGACTTAAAGACAAGGAAGAACATTGTGTGATTTAGTGAAGACAAGGAAAAATGACCACATGCAAATTTGGAAGACTTAAGTGACCCAAAAAGTAGCGCGTGAATAGAAAGAAATAGGGCACACTCAAAACCAACCAAATAATTAACCATTTGGGGCAAAAATGTGTAAGTAAAAGGTTTAATAATAGAAATATAATAAATTTTAAGGATTTTTAAAACCCTAAACCAGAGAAAGATATAAGAAAGGACATTGAAACAAAACCTGGAGCAAAGACCTCAGAAAACCTAAAATACACCCAACAGTGGCTCTATTTGAGGATGCTTGAATGCAAGTTCATAGAAAGAAACCATGAATCTTTGGGTGGAAGACCATGAAGCCCTAACCTAAAATAAGAAGCAAACACATGACAAAAGCAAACACACCTATACATATATACAAAACTATTGTGCATGGAAAACTTAGAATTAATTGAAGAAATACTTCAGGAATTATCCATGCACTGGCAATTTATGTTCCTCACCATTCAAATTTCTTAAGAAGTATGAATCCTTTCCATGAATTTGATGAATAATGAAAGGTCCTAACCACAAGGATTCAAAATTTTTATGCTTTCCTTTGTCCTCATCCCTAGCATTCCACTGTTGAACCATATCATTGGGTTGGAACTTTCTAGTAGTAGCTCTTTTGTCAAAAAGATACTTTATTTTTTGCTATAATTTTACATTTTATTTTTGACCCTCTCTCCTAATTTCATCCAATTCCACTAGTTGAATGATCCTATCCTGTAATGGATCACTGATTTCCATCCCTTCTTCCATTATGAACTGGTAGATAGGCAACAAATTATTCACATGAAGTCTAGACTTCACACCATACACCATTTCAAAAGGGGATTTGCCTATTGCTTTCTTTTAAACAATTCTGTCAGCCCATAGTGCCAATTTCAATTTCACATGCCACACCCTTTTGTTCTTTTCCAAGGTCTTTTTTAGAATTTGTAGAATACTCTTGTTACTAGATTCTACTTGCCCATTGGCCTGTGGATGGTATGGGGATGAATATGAAAAAACTATTCCCATTTCAAAGCAAAATTTAGTGAATTCCTAGGATCTAAAACTCATAGCATTATCCATTACTAGTTTCATGGGTACACCAAACCTAGTAACTATGTTATTCATCAGGAATTCAATAACTACTGTACTGGTTGCCTTTTTATTTGGAATGGCCTCTATCCATTTAGTAAAATAATCAATAGCCACCAAAATGTGACTATGCCCTCCACTGGATTTCTCTAAGAAATCCCCAATAAAATCCATACCCCACATAACAAAAGGGGCCTCTGCAACCATAGGGTTTAATAACAAAGCACCTGAAAATTTTAATTTCTTGGAAAATCTTTGACATGATTCACATTTTCTAACATATGAATGGGTATCCTTAAACAAGACTGGCCAATAGTATCTAGCTCTCAAAATTTTGTGAGCTGTAGACCTAGCTGAATGATGCCCTACACACATCTCAGAGTGCATCTCTTTTAAAACCTTTTTAGATTGGTACTTGTCTAAACAAATAAGCAATATTCCATCATTATCTTTCCAAAATAGATCACCTTGTATCAAAACATACCTTTGAGCTTACAACCTCAAGCTCCTTCTTTGATTGTCATTCAAATCCTGTGGACAAGCAGCATATTTGAGAAAATGAACAATGTTAGTCTACCATGGTTGCATTTCAATACTTGTCACATCTCCACCAATGGCTACATTGTTTACTTGTACAAGATCCATGTTCTCCTCTATCATAAGCTTCGCAAGTACCAAACCTCTTACAAGCTTGGTTATATGGAGTTCAATGTCAAATTCTTGAATCCTATTGATCCACTTACACCTTTTTCCAGTAACTTCACTTTGACTCAAAATATATTTTACTGCTACATGAGGTACATATGCATTTACCTTAGCACATACTAGATAAGGTCTGAAAGCCTTAACTACCTTCACTAATGCATATGCCTTCTTCTCCATCAATTCATAATTAAGCTCAACAAACTGTAGTGAATTACTGAAAAAAGAAATAGGATGTTCAAATCCCTCTTCATCCTTCTGTAACAAAATAGCTGCAATTGTATGAAAAGATGCAAAAGAAAATAGAGAGAAAGGATTTGAATAGTTAGGGGATATTAAAATAGGAGCCTCTTGGATTGCTTGTTTAATTTTTTCAAAAGCTTGTTGTGTCTCACAGTTCCAATCGAACTTAACATCTTTCTTCAAAAGCTTCACAATAGGTTTGACTAGTTCTACAAAATTGGCAATAAACCTCCTGACAAAATTAATTTGTCCTAGAAAATATTGCACACCTTTGACATTTTTGGGAGGAAGGACCTTTTTGATTTCTTCCACTCTTTCTGGATCAATTCTAACCCCCTCTTTTGATACTATGTGACCAAGCAATTATTAGAAAGTAAAGACCACCAAGATAACTGAGAGGAGGGGGGGTGAATCAGTTATCTGATAATTAAACCTTTTATCAACTTCAATATCAACTTTAATAGCTTTAAACCATATAATCAATGTAGTAACCAACCATAGAAAGATAATCATACACAATGACAAAATAACACAAGATATGTTAACTAGGGAACCTCTTGATCAAAGAGTAAACTCCGGTGGGAATGATGCCCACAAAATGATGCACTAAAATGAAAGTTCCTTGTTAGAGGATGGACCCTGTTAGGATTCTTATGAAATACATTTAGTATATATGAATCTCTATTAGGATATTTTTAATCCCTGTTAGAAGATTCTAACCTTGTTAGGAGTTATGGAAGACAGAAGGACCCATTGCCCAAACAACTTCAAGGCAAGATCTTTGAACTCATTTTCCAATAGATCTTAGGATTATTCAATAGAATAATATGAAATATGTTACCTTCTTCACACTATGCCAAAACTACACTCTCTGCTACACAAGATCACAAATCCAGATCTCTGTACTTCACAAGTCTTCCTTCATCATTGAATTAGCTCTATTCTTCACCTCATGCATATATTCGCGTCACAACTTTCACAATTTCATATCACAACTATTACAATCCCATCATAACAATGAAAACATTCCTTCCTTTATACGACACTCAAATAATTACAAATGATTCAGCATCCAAATAAAAAATAATAATTTCAACATGCTACATCAAAATTACATAAAACTATCGGCTTCCAGATACAATAACTTTCCAATCGTGTGACCTCAAAGTTTGTGCTATGAACCATGTCACCACCAATGAGTCTCAAACTTCCCTTTAACTATGCAGAATTGGATTCCATCCTGATTAGGAGATATCCTCCAATTACCAAAAACCGCTACTCAGGAATACTACCAGAATATTGCTTCCACCAAAATGCTTATAACTTTCATGAATAAATGAATTTCTTTTTGTGCTATTAACCATAGGTTAATAACAAACCAAAGAACATACCATCAACTACACATAACTCAATTTGCAATATAACATGTGCGCAAAATAAAACTGTGCCTGCTTCTTTGCTAAACTCTAGAATAACACTGTCTTGACATCAATGACAATCATAGTCATGAATGCAACAACCACTACTACAAAATGACTACCAAAGGCTTTAGCATTCATTCCTAACAATCTCCCCCATTGGCCTTGATGGAAACATAGATGAAAAAATCCAATGTTCCAAAAATCCAATCACTGCTGCACAACTGCTCTGCTGCTCTTCATCAATCAAATCTTGCTTTGTTTTCCTATTCAATCTCTCCAAAAAATGTAGTTCCTCAATGTTTTTCATGATTCTATCCCCCATTGACATCAATGATAGAAATTCCATCACTATGTCAAACAATAGCTCAATGTCAAAAGACACTATTTAGAAGAAAAAAAAATATTCACTAGAGTCCTCAATGACTTAGCTCAGATACACATACTCCCCCATAGAGGAAGTACCAACATCCAATCTAGAAAATAGATAGGGCCATATTCCACTGGACGGATGCAACCAACTGCATCATTACTCAAAAGTAGGCTGGGGCATAACCCCAAGCATACCTCTCAGATACTCAAATGTATCCTTAGGCAAAGGCTTAGTAAATATATCTGCTATCTACTCCTTTGTGCTTATGTACTCTAGTCTGACTTCTTTCTCAACAACTTTCTCTCTTACAACATGATACTTGATCTATATATGCTTTGTTTTATAATGTAATACAAGATTCTTAGACATACTAACTATACTTGTATTGTCACAATGTATGAGAATAGGCTCATCAAACTTGATTCCAATGTCCATCAACATCTGCTTCATCCAAATTATCTAATTACAATTTTTTGTTGTGACTACATATTCTGCTTCTGCTATACTCTGTGAGATACAATTCTACTTTTTTCTCAACCAAGAAACTAATCTTCCTCCAAGAAAAAAGGCTCGACCACTGGTGCTTTTCTTATCATCAACGCTACCTCCCCAATCAACATCAGTATATGCACATAGGGTAAAATCATCAGAAGTTTCATAGCACAATCCATAGTCGATTGTGCCTCTAAGATATCTCAATATCCTCTTTACTGCTGCATAGTGTGACTCTCTAGGTTTAGCTTGAAATCTTGCTACCATTCCAACTGAATGTTGTATATCTGGTGTAGTGTGTGTCAAGTACTACAATCCACCAATCATAGATCTGTATTTCTTTTGCTCAACTACTGGTGTCTCATCTTTACTAGATAGTTTATGTCCTATAACCATAGGTGTTCCAACTGGTTTACAATTTTCCATACTAAATCTTTTCAACAAATCATTCAAGTACTTTGTCTGACTTACAAAGATACCATCTTTATTTTGTGTTATCTGTAATCCTAAAAAGTATTTCATTTCTCCAATCATACTCATTTCAAATTCTGTCTTCATTTCATCAGCAAATTTGTCACTAGCTTCATCTTCTCCTCCAAAAATAATGTCATCAACAAAAATAACCAAAACTAACAATCCATTCTCAATTTCTTTTGTATATAAGTTACTATTAGTTGTTCCTTTTGTAAATCCCAACTTTAACAAATACTTATCTAATCTAGCATACCAAGTTCTAGGTGCTTGCTTTAGTCCATACAATGCTTTCTTTAGTTTACATACCATGTCTCCTTCTTGATTCAAAGGCAAACCTTCAAGTTGCTCAATGTAGACTTCTTCTAATTCACCATTCAGAAATGCTGACTTCACATCCATCTGATACACTTTGAATTTCTTAAATGCTACATAAGCCAAAAATATTCTTACTGCTTCAAGTCTTGCCACAGGGGAAAAAGTCTCTTCATAGTCAATTCCTTCTTATTGTGAGTATCCCTTACATACCAATCTTGCTTTGTTTCTAATTACTTCTCCTTGTTCATTCATCTTGTTGCTGAATACCCATTTAATTCCAATCACATTTTTGTATTTAGGTCTAGGGACCAATTCCCATGTCTTGTTCTTTTCAATCTGATCCAATTCTTCTTTCATAGCTTTAATCCAATGTTCATCTTCACAAGCTTCATTAGTAGACTTAGGTTCAATTTGAGAAATCAAACATAAATGTACCTTCTTTCTAGTCATAACTCCTCTGTCTAAACTTCCAATCACTTGTTCAATAGGATGATGTCTTGATATATACCTGTTAGGTGTCATAGTCACTGATCTTTCTTCAAATGTAGATTCTTCTTTGTTTTCTTCAGCATGACTTTCATTCAACAATTCACCGCCAATCTCAAAAAATTGTTCAGTAGTTTCAATGTTAGGCTGAGGGTTAGTTCCTTCATCAAATTCATAATCAAGCATTCTTTCCTGAATTTTAAACTTCTCATCAACTTTTACATTTGCACTTTCAACAATAGTCTTAGTTCTCTTATTGTAACATCTATATGCTTTTCTTTTCAAAGAATATCCAAGAAGAATTCCTTCATCACTTCTAGGATCAAACTTTCCTATATCATCATCTCTCTTAATATAACATTTGCTTCCAAAAATTCTAAAATACTTAACTGAGGGTGCATGTCCAAACCACAATTCATAAGGTGTCTTGTCTGTGTCTGCTCTGATTTGTACTCTATTCATTGTATATACTACTGTATTCACTACTTCTCTCCAAAATGTCTTTTCCAAATCACCTTCAAACAACATAGCTCTACCTACTTCAGTCACTAATCTATTCCTTCTTTCTGCAATACCATTTTGTTCAGGTGTTCTAGGGGCTAAAAACTATCTCTTAATACCATTTACTTCACAAAAGGTGCTAAACTCTTTAGATGTAAATTCTCCACCTCTATCAGATCTCAAACATTTAATCCTCATTCCTGATTCATTCTCAACTTTATTCTTCATGACCTTGAACTTATCAAAAGCTTTAGATTTTTCTTTCAAAAATGCAATCCACATCATTCTTGTAAAATCATCAACAAGAATCATAAAATACCTTTCTCCATAGAATCTTCTAGTCCTAGTAGGACCGCTCAAGTCTGTATGAACAATCTCCAACTTTTCTATAGATGTGAACTTCTTGCTAGGAAATGAACTCCTTTTCTACTTGGCCATCACACATTCCTTGCAAATCATGTTAGTAGGCTTCATAATCTTAGGTAAATCTCTTACTACAAGTGTAGAACTTACTTTCACAAGATTATCGAAGTTTATATGACAAAACCTTCTATGCCATAACCAACTATCATCAATCTTAGTCATCAAACATGTCATCTTAGTAGGGTTCAACTGAAATACATTACCTCCGGTTCTAGATCCAGTTCCAATTAGATTTCCATCTTTATCCTTTATCACACAATTTTTCTCAGTAAACCAAACTTGATATCCTTTATCCACTAATTGTCCAACACTCAAAAGATTATGTTTCAATCCATCAACAAAGGAAACATCATCAGTATTAGTCTTTCCATCAAGAGTAATAGATCCTATACCTTTAATCAAACAAGGTGCATTGTTACCAACTCTAACAACTCCTCCATCATAATTGTTAAAATTTATGAACTTTCCTTTATCACCAGTCATATGACGTGAACAACCACTGTCTATAATCCAATCAGCTTTCTTTTCAACTTGGGAAACTAAGGCTTTCTCTTCTTTAGCATTAGATTTAGAATTTTCTTCCTTAATTGCTACAAATCCTATGTCATCAAAGTTATCATTATCACTGTCACTCAAATGTCTTTCAATTCCTACTTCAATTTCTTCATCATTTGCATAATAACATTCTTTAGATCTTCTAGGCTTAAAATTGTTTCTATACTTCTTAACTCTCTTAGGACACTTAGATGCAAAATGACCATATTCTTGACATGTCCAACATTTAAATATTTTCTTACCATCTGGTTCTCTTTTCACAAGCAAGGCAATACCTTCTTCAATCTTCTTATCTTCATCAGATTTGGATCTGCTACTACTAGCATAATCTCCATTCACACTTGTACTTCTAGACAAAGTAGGTATGATGCTAAGAGCACTGAATGCTATCTCCACTCTAGGTAAGTCTCCTAATAATCTCAAATTCATCTCTGCTACTTCCAATCTTCCAAGAAGAGTCTCTCTTGAAAAGTTTGGTGTACAAGGTATCACTTGTTCAATCATTTGTGTAGTCTACCTAAATACCGGTGTTAATGTTCTCAAAATCTTCCATATTACTTCATTCTCTATCTTTTCACCTCCACAAGACTTTATTCCTACAACAATTTCTGACATCCTACCAATATAGCTTCTAATAGATTCATCTTCCATCATTCTTATGTCTTTAGATGCACAAATCCAATTATGTAACCTAGCTTTCTTTGCATGTTCATCACCTTCAAAAGTAGAATATAAAGCTTTCCAAATATCATAAGATCTAGTTAAACCTTTTACCTAACTGTATTCATTCTCCGAAAGTGCTGATAAAAGTGCTTCTCTTGCAAGTATGTTACACATGAATAGATCTACCTCATCTTTATAACTTGTTTCAAGATTGTCTTCTTCAATTATAGTCCTTTCATTCTTTGTAATCAACCAATAACCTGGTCCTAAACACAAGAGATGCATCTTCATCTTTTCTTTCTAGCTGTCAAAATTTACTCCATCAAACTTAGGGCTTTCTTTCCTGAAATTTGCCATGGATCTCCTTAAGTTGTTAAACTTCTCTTTCAAGGACCTTCCGCTCTGATACCAATTGTTAGAAAGTAAAGACCACCAAGATAACTGAGAGGGGGGGGGGTGAATCAGTTATCTGATAATTAAACCATTTATCAACTTTAATATCAACTTTAACAACTTTAAACCATATAATCAATGCAGTAACCAACCATAGAAAGATAATCATACACAATGACACAATAACACAAGATATGTTAACTAGGGAACCTCTTGATCAAAGAGTAAACCCCAGTGGGAATGATGCCCACAAAATGATGCACTAAAATGAAAGTTCCTTGTTAGAGGATGGACCCTATTAGGAGTTTTATGAAATACATTTAGTACATATGAATCTCTATTAGGAGATTTTGAATCCCTGTTAGAAGATTCTAACCCTGTTAGGAGTTATGGAAGATAGAAAGACCCACTGCCCAAACAGCTTCAAGGCAAGATCTCTAAACTCAATGTCCAACAGATCTTAGGATTATTCAATAGAATGATATGAAATATGTTACCTTCTTCACACTATGCCAAAACTACACTCTCTGCTACACAAGATCACAAATCCAGATCTTTGTACTTCACAAGTCTTCCTTCATCACTGAATTAGCTCTATTCTTCACCTCATGCATATATTCGCATCAAAACTTTCACAATTTCATATCATAACTATTAAAATCCCATCATAACAAGGAAAACATTCCTTCCTTTATACCACACTCAAATAATTACAAATGAGTCGGCATCCAAATACAAAATAATAATTTCAACACGCTACATCAAAATTACATAAAATTGTCAGCTTCCAGATACAATAACTTTCCAATCATGTGACCTTGAAGTTTGTGCTATGAACCACATCACCACCAATGAGTCTCAAACTTCCCTTTAATTGTGTAGAATCAGATTCCATCCTGATTAGGAGATATCTTCTGATTACCAAAAACTGCTACTCAGGAATATTGCTAGAATACCGCTTCCACCAAAATGCTTATAACTTTCATGAATAAATGAATTTATTTTTGCACTATTAACCATAGGCTAATAACACACCAAAGAACATACCATCAACTATGCATAACTCAATCTACAATATAACATGTGCACAAAACAAAACTATGCCTGCTTCTCTGCTAAACTCCAGAATAACACTGTGTTGACATCAATGACAATCATAGTCATGAATGCAACAACCACTGCTATAGAATGACTACCAAAGGCTTCATCATTCATTCCTAACAAAAATTTTCCCTGAGTTATAGCAAACTGACATTTCTTGGGGATTCATTGAGATGCAAAACTCCAAAGCTTTGACAATAACCTTCTCCAAATGCTTGTAGTGATCTTCAACTTTCTTAGAGTAGGCAGTCATATCATCCTAATGTAAAACCATAAGGACATTGATCAATTCTTTAAAAGCAACATCCATTTCCCTTTGAAAGGTTGCTCCAGCATTCTTCAAGCCAAAAGGCATGCAGACATATACATAGGTCCCCCAAGGGGTGGTGAATGTTGTCTTGAATTGTTCAGATTATTTGAATAGAACCTGGTTGTACCTTGGAAACCCATCCATCATAGACAACAATTCATAGCTAGTTACTCTATATAGCATAGCTTCCATTTTAGGTAATCCATAATTCTCATTAAGTGAGGCAACATTTAAATTCCTTAAGTCAACACAGAATCTAATATCACCATTCTTTTTTCTTACTGGTACAAGGTTAGAGACCCAAGAAGAATGCCTAATAGGCTTAATGATACCAACATCTCTCAATTTTGTCAGTTCATCCTGCATCTTTGTAGCTAGTAAAGGGTTGATAGGTCTCTATTTTTTTCTAAATGGCTTGGTTTCTTCTTTTAGAGGGATCTCATGTTGAAATAGATCAGCTCTATATGCTTTGATATCATCATAAGACCAAGAAAATACATGCTTGTATCTCTTCAATAGTCTTATCAAATTTCCTCTAACTTCTTTGCTCAACTTCTTCCCAATGTACACCATCTGAGGGGAGGTTTCATATCCTAGGTTTATTTCCTCTAAGTCTTCCATTTTTGTGTTAGACTTTTTAGACAGATAACCATCATTTATCTTGAACATTCCTTCTAACTCCACTAACCCTTTTGGTATGTGATTTGAAGGTAATTGTACTATCTCATTTCCCATAATGCACTCTTTTCCCTCAACATGTTATTGTGCTTCATTGAAATCTATTTGTTTCCCATCATATGCATCTAGGCCCTGAAGAAACCTAAGGATATCAAAATCATCCTCAAAAACTTGCCAATTATGTATATGATCAGGCACTACAAGCCTACTCTTGATTTCTAACATGGACACACCAGTGAGGGTAATGTCATTATTTTTGAGGGCAGCATTAGCAAGAAAATCTAGCATGATATTATTGGACCTTTCTACCCAAAGGAGGTTGAAAGCTTCAAGGAATTCTAGTCTATCCCAGACAACATGTTTGTATAATTTCAATCTCTCATCCTTAGCAACATATCTAGATCTCACTTGGGCTATAATTAGTTGGGAATCACCATGGACCTTTCAACATTTTATACCATGTTTTATAGCAACATCTAATCCCAATATTAGAGCCTCATATTCAGTAGTATTAATAGCGCATTCAAAGGTTAATAGGAAAGAGTATTTAAATGTAATACCTGATGCCAAAATGAACACAACACCAACTCCTGATCCTTCCTTGGAGCATTCACCATCAAAAACAATTTGCCAAAGCCCATTTTGCTACAATATTAACTCATCCACTATTGGATCTATGTTCTTCATCTGAGGCACTATCTCTTCAACCATGAAATTATTCATTTTAATGTCCACAAAACAATTCAAGTCTTCTGGTGCAACCTTTTCAACCATGACTGAAGAACGAGGCTCCCTATACAACTTTACCTCGGTCCCATTAACTGGAATAGTAGCATATGACAGATCCAGTTGCAACTTTCCACCCACTTCTTCAACCCACTATCTTGACAGTAGCATGCCATAATGAGGCTTTATATCAACAACAACCACATCCATTTTGTATGTGGCCTCTAGAAATGTAGCAATTTTGACTTCAATTCCAACTAGAGTTCCTACAATAGGCACTACCATGTTATCCATAGCATAACATCTATAATTAGATGTGTCTACTTGTAATCCAAGCTCTTTCATCACATGATAGGGCATTACAATTGCATCAACACCAGAATCAATCATATAATTTTTCAGCAAAAAATTATTCACTATCAGTGTGACATAGAAAGGGTCAATAGAAGAAGGCTCTTGTGTCATAATAATTCCAACACATACATCAGAAATGTCATCAATTGAAATAGGCCCTTCTATTGCATTCCCCTTCTCTTTCACAATAGGGACCACTCCTTGCTCACTTATGAGAGCCAAGGTAGCTATCTTATGCTCCTTAACCTTCAACATTTCAAGTAATGGGATAGAAACCTTCATTTGAGACAGGGCATGTCTCATATCAAAAGTAGGAGGATCAGTAGAAAGATCAGGAGAATCTTTTGGTCTACCAACTCTCCTCTTAACCTTGTCAGTAACAATTTCCTCATTCCTTTTCCTTTTAGTTACAAGCCCTTCCCTCTTATTATTTACAACATTGGGCTTTGGGGAATCCTTATTTTGAGGGTTATCCTTGACAAACACTGACCTCGAGACTCCTTGATTAGTATCCACCCTTCTATTCCTCAAATTGTATGAGGACTTAGCTTGTGTTATAGCAGCCACAGTTAGAGTTTTAATTTCCTCTTCACTGGGCTTTCTCCATTGTTTCTCATCTGATCCTGATCCTACCATATTAGCTTTACATGTGTCATTATTAGACTCATCATGATCAGAGTGAGTGAATACTTGCTGCTCATAATCAGAGAGAAGCCTCCTCTTATGATTAACATCAGAATAGATCTCTTCATCATCTGAAGATAAGAGATCCCCCATCATTTTTGTGGTAAACATATTAACGACAGGCTTTTCAGATTCTTCATAATCTCCTGCATATGAGTTATTAGCTTCCTCCCCCAAAGCTTGAGCCACAACACATTGAAAAGGTGAATGAGGCATGTTACAAGCCACACACCAAGGACTATTCTCCACATTGTGTGTTGTGCTTTTATTCAAAGGGTCAAGTGTATCTCTCCCCTTTTAAGGCTCATTGTTATCAGGGACAGGCCTCCCATCTTTCCAATTTGTCTTATAGGGCATATCTTGTAAATTAGGGAGTTTATCCTACCTTTGATAAGGTGGTCTTGCATCTTGAAAATTTTTGCCACCCTTTTCAAACTTTGTTGGGAAGTCTTTGGCAACATTGGCCAACTTATCCATTTTATCATCATCTTTGGATGGCCTTGCAGGTTGTGGCCTTGTCTCCTTCCACAATCTACCCTCATCCCTTTTATACATTTGACCAAATGCCTTCCGATTGCTTTCAATATTTATGGCCAATTTAAAGGCACCCCTTAGGGTATGAGGATTCTTATCTCTCAGAAGATAAGACATCTTACCATCCATAGAATTGAAATATGTGGTTAGGTAGACTACATCATCTAACATCAATACTTGGAACAATTTGTACATGGCCTTTTGGAATCTGCCATTGAATTCTGACATGCTCTCATTATAGTGCTTTTTGATATTGTTAAATTTGTTGAGCATGTAACTTGAATTTACATGTTCTACATATTGTTCCTTAAAACATTTGACAAACTCATCCCATGATGCAATACTATTCTCAGGCATACCTCTATACCAATCCCTGGCATCTTCAACCAATGACTGAAAAAGGAGCTTCATTACCACATCTTCATGCTCAATTTCATAGTCATTGAGTTTGTCTGTGAATAATTTTAGATGCTCTTCACATGTGATCACATTGTCACCAGTGAATAATGAGATTTTCTCCCTAATCTCATTAGGGACAACATTAGGTTGGCTAGGGATACCATCAAAAAATAAGGACCTATACCTATCCAAATGAACTGGTCTCCTTTGGAAATTTGGCTGGACTAGAGAAGCAGCTCCAACATTTTGACAAGATATATTTCCCACTGTACCACTAGTTAAAGGGGGGACTTGATTGGTATTTAGATTTGGTCCAGGTGCATTTTGTCTAGGATATGAGGCTTGGAGATTTGGAAGTGAACTGCAAGGATGATTTAATGGATTCATTCCTG
Source organism: Chamaecyparis obtusa (assembly GCA_027943335.1). Classification (NCBI taxonomy): domain Eukaryota; kingdom Viridiplantae; phylum Streptophyta; class Pinopsida; order Cupressales; family Cupressaceae; genus Chamaecyparis; species Chamaecyparis obtusa. Next base: position 631,198 of record BSBK01003372.1, on the reverse strand, counting down.
AAGTAACATGGACTGAGCTACTAGCAGATGTATTTATATTGGCATGTTAGAAAGAAATCTTCCTCTTCATTTCATCTACAACAACCTCCAACTCTAATTTCTCAAGCTGGAGAGCCAAATCTTCTTTATCCTTTCTAGCCTTTTCCAATTCTAGGCTTTCTTGGGAGGGTACACTAGAAGTAACAACAAGTTTCTTAGGCTCATTAATATTTATACCAACCATCTTTTGTTTTCCCTTATCAAGGATTTCCATTGTGGCATTTCTAACATCTTCATTCCTCTAGACTTCAGATGGGTGTAATTTCCTGAGAACATGGCATGTTCCCTCAAATTCATCTTGGTTTGGTTTACCACCTTCAACCTGATTTCTTAAAACCCCAATGTCACCAAACAATTCTTTATCTAAACCCTGAACATCTTGGCTTAGATCCCTAGCTTGGACTTCATTTTTGTTGGTTTTTCTAATTAGATCTTGTCTTTCCATAAGCAATTCATAAATTTGATGCTCCTTAGCCTTTCTTCTATTAGCAATTTCTAATAGTTGTCCACACTCCTTTTTCCTTAAAGTAATTACTTCCTCTCTTAATTTTTCAAAATCATATGAAGTAGTTTCTGCAACAGAAGTTTCTCCCGATTGATCTAAAGTTTCTCTTGTGGGGAAGAAACCTACTTCTGTGATCTCCTCTTCTTGAGAGGGATAATGAACACTAGGCATGACTTTCTTAACATGTTCTAGGTCATTAGAAGAGGAAGAAGCTTCATGGGGAAGTGGTGTAGGGACTCTTTGTCTTGAAGGTCCTGGGTAGTTAGTAGTAATGTGACCTCTCCTAGACCACTATTTTCTACTAGGTGTACAGAGCTAGTCACCCATATTGCTTTCTAGATGATCCCTAAAATAAGACCTAGTAAATCTCAGCCGACTCATGGTGTGTCACAACAAGATATGAATTTTTTTTACAAATACCAACAACTAGTAAATACAAATTTTCAGAGTCGCCAACCATGAACAAGTGGGAATCAAATTTTAACGCTGGTCTACAACAAGCACAATAGACAGTATTGCACAAACCTACTGTATATTCTCGTTAAGCTCCCCAATAGAGTCACCAGTTTTGTTAGCACTTAAACCCGCAGATGGTTGAAACATTCAAAAATTTTACTGAACTTAAGACTCATGTATTCCCAACAGATGCATCCAACACAATTTAAATGCTAAGGTATTAAAGATTTGAGCCTTCTTCACTTTGACTATAAAACTCAGGTGAGTTTACCTTTCTCAATTGCTTCTACAAAGCATTATAAAATTGATCTATGTACTTGACATAGTCAATACAGTTCATAAACATACAAATAAAAGTAAATTGAATAGGTTTTTGATATTTTGGTGGTGAATAGATGAAAATTAAGCTAAAACCAGTGCCTTATTCATCGGGCCAGAGTCAAAACCTAACATCTACAGAATCCTATCAACACAAAGATATTGAAATTTAAATGAAATGCTTGACATTTCACTCTCCCAATTTCTAACCCTACCATCTAATTTATGTATAGATATTCAAAGCCTAGATACCTCCCTAAAGATTTACTCTCTCCTTGAGAGAAACTTGAGTTCAACCCCTATATTTACCTTGTGAACAAAGCATTAAAGAGCCTTACAAATTAATGCATAATAAAAACAAAGTATCCATAGGAAAAGACAACAAGAAATAGGAACAAAAATCCAGTATATTTGTATTAATTTTCAACTATATCCATACAATTTTACCAAAAACTTCAAAGAAGTTAGATCCTATATTTAGTATTTTCTTTACAAAAACTTTAGCCACCTTACAAAATGAGCAAAACTTGCTACTTATACCACTAGCCATCTTGGAATCCTCAAAAGGATGCAACAAGCTTCAGATGGCTAGGAAAATGACTTCCACTACATACAAAAGTACAAACCATAATGACAAGAACTAGAAAAATGGAAAGTAGTTCACAAATACTAACATCTTCATAGGTGGCACCTTTTTCTGGAGATATTTCAGAGTAGTTACTATAATTTTTTGCATGAATGATGACCACAAATATAGGCTAACTTACATCATCCTTTGTTTGGTACATGCTCTCCCTAGAATTTTGGATCAGGTGTCATGTGTACTTTACTCTTCTTCTTCATCCAACTCTAGGATAGTTGGCTTCTTCTTTTTCTTTTCACTTTTGTCCCAAGCTATCACATCATCATTAGATGGCCAATTATAACTTTGCAATTCTTGTAGTACCTTTAACTGCTCTTCCCATCTAGAATCAATGATTCCCTTAACCTCTGTAACAAACCTTATGCAATCATTTTCAACCTTGAATAGGTTGTTAATTATGTTGTTACAACCTTGTGTGTCCAAAGAATTGTCTTCACCAAGGAAAGCATCCTGCTTAATCAACACTTGATCCACCGATGACTTCCACTCATCAACACTTAGCACACCTCCATCATCATTATAAATAGCAAGAAAATACTTACTGTAATTTTTGTAAAACATGGCTAGCTTGGCCTTTACTTGATTTGATTTCCCTTTGATGAACTTTGAAACAACACTTACCAATCCAATCTTCTCATATACCTCCGTCACCACTTTAGGGATATCAGATCTGTGTTCCTGCAAGGCATCAAGCTTTTCAAACAACAAATTTCTCCTAGACCATGCACTATAAATTAGCTCCAAAGTAGCTAGTGAATTATTTATTTTCTCATTTTCCCTCTACAACAAGATAACTAATTGATGGACTGACTCCATCTTCTCTTTTATTTTGTTCTATCTATGTTGCAAAACCTCTACCATAGTCTTTAAGGCTGCATTTAACCTCACCTTCTCCAAATCTTCAACTGGCTTGTCAAGAACCTCTACCTCTGGCTAAGAAGGGGCCTCAATTTATAGAGGAGGGGGAGGAACTTTGATGCCTCTTCGAGCTTAGTCCTTAGCTCCTCTAATTCATCCTCCATTTTCTTTATTAACATGAGCTTTAGATCCCTGTCCTTTGCAACCTTCACTGAATTTTCAAATAATTTGTCATACCTTTCTTACAAATGGATGGTTTTGGCCTCATTGAGGTGAGAAAAGTGTGTTATTTCCTTTGACACCTCAAGATCACTGGCGTTTTGGACAGTCCAAACAATTTTATTTCCTTCCATCTTATCCTCAATGCTTACTAGGTAGGGCTTCTGAGTTCTAGGGGCCAAAGACCAAACTGCAATAGCTTGTGACTTGGGGTCATAACAACTCCCCTTGATCATGTCATCTATCTACACTTCATATGACAAGCTTCCTTTTGGTTGCTTCCTAATTTGATCAATGATGAAGGCAGAGGTCAAGTCCCATCTGCGAGTTAGAAGCATGCCACTTGATTTAACCATATCCCTTGCCTCCTCCATAGTAATCCTTTCAAGATTGGGATCATATGATGTCAGAGCCCTCAAAGTCTCTTCAATTGGTTGCATTCCTTCAGGAAGGGTCTTTTTCACTTCTTCTTGCCTCCTCCAAATGAGGAAATCCTTGAATTCTTTTCTTTGGATGAACTGGTCATCACTGAGAAACTCCTCTCGGTAAAGTTATGTTTCATCCTTTCCCAACAATAAGGGTAAATCCCCCTCTTCTTTTGATACAACTTTATTTCCTTCTCTGATATCCTTTCTTAGTTGATGATGGTAGGCCCTGTTACTAGGCACAAGAGGAGAAGCATTATCAAGTACCTTCTTCTATTTTTTCTTCCTATAAGGCTCACAGCCTCTATTTTTTCAATGGCAGCTCTGAAGTATCCCCTTCTTCCTGTGGCTCTTATGTCAAGTCAATAATTAGTGAGTCCCCACCTTGAGGTGGACATTCACCCTCTTGTGAATCATCAATGAATTCTTTAGGCTTAGAAGTAGAATAATTTCTTGGCACATCCAACTTCTCCTCAAGCAACCCTTACAACTAGTTAGACAGGGTGCCATGCATTTCTATCATTTTTTCCATCCTTTGCAGATATGGGAGCTCAGGAAAACAACCACCAAAATGAATTTTTTCCTTCCTTAATCTGGCCTCTCTGTCTAGAAAAAGAAAATATTTGGTCCACCTTCTTCCTGCTTCATCTAGGTCCAACATGTTTCTTATCACATCCTCCTCATCCAGGCCTTCATGCTCTCTGATTGTTCCAATGTTAGGGATCAAGGTCATCCTGGAAATCTTGATGAAACCTTCAAAATCAACATACTGGTAGGTAGTTGTAGTCATCTTGAAGTGATTGAGCTAGCTACTGACCTGGTCCAGTGCTCTTTTTCCAATCAAGAAGCTACCAATCTTGAATTGTCACGGTGTGAAGGTACCCTTCTTATGAGGTGCTAAGTGTTCTTTTTTAGTCCACATTAATTGCCAGATGAATTCCATCATAGCAACCCTAGGAGGTACAAATTTAGGAAGCATGTGTGGGGATTTGGGGAAGACATAAACTCTAATAACTATGAAGTTACCTCCTAAGTAGAAATCTCCCCAGTTGTGGTTCCCTGGCCATTTATCTTCATACTGTATTGGCCTTAACACCCTCAAGACCTTAGTTGGCAGCCTTACAAATTTTTTTCCCAACATTTCAAGAATTGGATGGACAAAATATTTTTGGAAAATAGAGAAATTACACTCATTGGATGTGTAATTCCATGCCCTTAGCCAATATTGCACTGGGTTTGGATTTCCCTCAAAAGAAGTCCTTAATTTCAACATTCTTACATCAAGATTATTAACATGGTAGTACAAAATTAAATGCATAAGGAGGGAGTAATGCATGAATCTAATAGGTCTCTTACTCTCCTTGATAGACACTAACCCCTCATGCATCCTATCAATTGCATATTGGATGTAATCATAGTCAGTATTGGTGTGAGAGTTCTAAAGATCTAGGATTATCATTAAAAGTTCGGCAAGCATTTTTTGTTCATCCCCATCTATCCACAGAACCCTACACAACCCATGACATAATAATTTCATGTAATGATTGAGGGATGAAAATTGATAAGGGGTATTCATACTTTCTGGGGGGGTGGCTATGTACTTACCCTACTTGGGCATATGTTTGACTATATAGCTTTTTACTGACCCAATATTTCTGGCATATCTCTATCTTTTTTTTTCAAATCTATTGCAGTGGAAGAAGAGGCATAGAAATCAAATGCCTTCATGAAAGATCCCTATCCAAGGTAATAAAAATAGAATGGTCTTCACACCTAATGGTCTTAGAGATGGGGTCATACAGCCTAGCCAACTCAATAATTAAATCAACATCTAAGAACACATGAGGCACAATTAACTTTTCCACTCCCAACGCCCAAGTATTACAGATAGGTATAGCTTTATGCCTATTATTATAGAATTATGAGAATATGGTGTAACCTAAACTTGAAGGAGAGATAGGGTCTCTGCATTTGTCCATGAGATCCTCAAATGCTGTGTCAATGGCCTTCTTGTTTTTCTTTGAACCAAGAAGAAGTCTGACGAACTCATCTGAATAATTTGGCTTTCCCTTATCTTCTCCACTCTACTCTTTTGCAGCTCCACTGGATGATGCTACACTCACCTCTAGATGACTCATCTTGATGGAACAAAAATTCACAATACTATAAATTTTGCACTTCTCACTCACTGCTTCAGTGCCAGCAATCTTAATTGTCTTCAGAATAACTTTGAGCACAGAAAGAGATGAAGTCCTGTCTATATACTTTGAGAATTGAATGTGTACAATTGCTAAATTGTAATGAATTCGGCCTTAGTCACTTCTGGATTCAATTTTTCATATTACTAACCTTCAAATCATAGCTAGTCGTGGCATGGATGTTGACAGGATGATTTAAAAAATTAAAAAATAAAGCGCGAGATCAATGATCATGGCTTTTTGGCATTAAAACCCTTAATTACTGATGCAAACCCTCATTTAAAACCTGATTGGATGATATTTTATCTCTTTCTAGCTTGGAAGAGTACTTTTTCCATGTTGCAATGGTTTGTAACATTGATTGGCATGAAAAATTAACCAGACATGATTTAGAGATCTAGCGAACAAAGGAACTTATGATCTCTAAAAGAATTGTTAACTTGAGGTTAAGTTTGGAGATCTAGTGATAAGGCCATTCGCGAAATCTCAGAGTGATTTCTTAACTCATGACTTTATTTGGAGATTCAGCGACTACCGTTGATCCCAAAGATGATCAATGATCATTAGGCTATCTTTTAAAAATTATCATGACCGCACCGTAATTAGAGATTTGGCAATTGAAAGCAATCTCATTTTCTCGTAACACTCAATTCAATCATGGTTAAATTCAATGAACAAGAGACCAACAACTTCACCAATTCTTGCAACCTTTTCCTTAATCTCAGTAATCATCTAGAGAATCAGTGAACAAAAGATTTTACAACCTGTGAAACAAAACACCTTGACCACGGTCACATCTGGAAAATCAGCAAACAACTAAATCTCTTAATCTCGGAAAGCCATGCCTAACTCTCATTTTATCTCATGATTCAATGAACAAGGCTATCTTGCATTCTCAAAAAGAAATGCTTAAACATGGTCAAGCCTTGAGATTGAGCGAATAACCCATATCTCCAATTCGTTGAATGTTTTTCATACCTTAGGTTATATCTTGAGATTACATGCTGACCGTAGATCTTAATAACAATTAGCAGTTGTCACTGAATCGCTCAATCCATCAGAACTTTACCTTTTAATTATGAGAATCAGTGACCATTGCATTTGCCTAATCTCCCAAGGTTAATGAACTTAACCATTTTATTCTGAGAATGCATGACTGAAGAAGACACATCGCAACTTTGCTTTGTTTTCCAGGTCGCCGAAAGATTTGGAACTTTACTAACTGGTTCTGAGATCCTGTGAACACTTTACTCGCTTGATTGCCAAATAACTTAGAGCATTGCCATCTTTTCCTGAGATCAAGTGACAAAGATAAAATTTATCCTTTGCTAAATTAAAATATCTAAGCCACCAAAGTTAGAGGATATGAGAATAAGACTCAATTGCTAGGTCGCTAAATGATTTGGAGTAGGACCTAGTCTTTTTGAGATTAAAACTTGACTGCCGATTGCAAATAAAATCAATGGCATTCACTGGATCACTGGAAGACTAAGAACATAACCTCTTGAATTAGAGAACAAGAGATAATCACCACACCAAGTCACCAAATGTTTCAATGAAACCGCCAAGAATCAAGAGAATAGGAGACAACTCAGTCGCTGAATTGCTAGATGATAAGACTAACCATGACAAAGATTGGGAGATTCAGCAACTAAAGAAAACTTAACAAAGGACTCACCACTATCACTAGTTCACTGAAAGACTTAAAGACAAGGAAGAACATTGTGCAATTCAGAGAAAATAAGGAAAAATGACCACATGCAAATTTGGAAGACTTAAGTGACCCAAAAAGTAACGCGCGAATAGAAGAAATAGGGCACACTCAAAACCAACCAAAGAATTAACCATTTGGGGCAAAAATGTCTAAGACAAGGGTTTAGTAACACAAATATTAAAAATTTTAAGGAGTTTTGAAACCCTAAACTAGATAAAGATATAAGCAAGGACATTGAAACAAAACCTGGAGCAAAGACCTTAGAAAACCTAAAATACACCCAACAGGTCTCCATCTCATTTATAAGGGGAGAAAAGAAATGAGAAGAGGACTTGTTGAACCATTCCTCCTTAATGGGAGTTGGTTGGGAAGTGGGTGGGGAGGCCTTTTAGAGAATATTTTGGGGAACATTTTGGGATTTTCACCCACTCTCCAATTTTGGGAGACAACTAAAGTGTTAGAGAAGGATTGAGAAAAAAGGAGAAGGATTTAGGACTTGGGAGCTCTTCATCAACTTTCATTTTTTCATAACTTGAGTAGATGTTGGTTACAATATCCTCCATGGCTTTTATGTTTCCTTTTTTAGTATGAATTCTTGAAGATGAATGTGTTTGTGTCTTAGGGTTGTTGTGTATTCTTTCATGTTGTTGCATTGTTTTACATATTTGACTGTTTATAGGAGTGAAAGGCCAAAGTCACCCTTGAGAGGGAAGAGTAGCCTTGGGGTGAATGATTTTAGGATATCTTAGTCAGTGAAGAGTCTCTAATCATAGAGGAGAGGGATAAGGTAGGGGTTATGGTATCTTTTTTGGCATTGTGTATTTGGGGGTCATAAGGGAGGTTTTGCATGTAGACAAGGGGGTGTTTTCAATGGAGAGAAGGAAGTGGTATGTATGCCTTGTGCAGGCATTTGCATATTATTGTTATGGCATTCTCCTCCTAAGTAGTTGGTCCACCTTCAGCCTAGTTATCTGGGTCATTTAGAGACCTTGTGTGTAAGCCTTGGGCTGGGATATTTTATGTTCATATTGTTTGTAAATTTTGTTTGTGCACAAATTTTGGCTTGTGTGTAACCCATTTGGTATCTAGTTCTCCTAGCTCAGGGGTGTCCTTGTAAAGGCCTAGGTTGGGAGGTGAGCCTCCATGGTCAAGTTTCTTTTTATTTGTAGGTTTTTCTTAGGAATGTAAAGATGGAAGGAAGTTTTGGTTTCAAAGGAATACAAATTTTATTTTCCTTGTATTAGTTGTTAAAGTTATATCACATGAGAAAATTTGATTTTCATGAATTTAGAGTTGTTGTAAATGAGGAAAGAAAAGAGACAATTATTGGTTACCATTTTTTTTGGCTTGATATTTAAATGTAGTAGTTGAAGACTTATGTATTTCAGCTATTTCAAAAATAAATAAATAAATTGATTTATATTACAAAATAGACATAATTTCAATGTGTTCCCTACTCCTCTACATGGGGGGAGGGCTCAAACCCTCATGGCATTTTCTTGCTATGACGACCGCTAGATCAAGGGCAGGATAGCTGTCTACAGCAGCCCGCCATGACAACCACAGTTGTGGTAGTTAGTTGTGGAGGGTTGCTAGGGTTTGTGGCGATCACAATAGCCATCATCGCGGCCCCTCTCTACCCCACTTTGTCATGGCATACACAACCAAAAAAAACCCAAAAAAAAAAAAATAAGTGCGTTGTTTTTTTTTTTTTCATATATATATATATATATATATATATATATATATATATATATATATATATATATTCTACCTCAACATAACAAAGCAGAAAAAAAAGGAACCTTCTTGCAGCTCCTCCATTCTCTCAACCTGCATACACACACACACACATAAATTTTTTAGCTTGAGAGTGGAAGGAAACAATAATAAGAGAAGATAAGAGGGGATAAAAACATTTAGAGGGATATAAAACCCTAGGAAACCTTAATTTTAGGTTAGGGTTAGACTTGAGTGAGAAAGAAGGAAATGTAGAGTAGGAGATGAAATGGAGTGTTAAAATGAAATAATAATCTTATAAGGAAAATTTAGAAACCCTAAATAGGGTTAAACTAAGATGAATAAAATAATGTGATCTGTATCCCTGGTCAAAAGTCAAAGAGGAGGGAATTGGTTTCAAAATTAAAAATAGTTTAACTTTAAAGAAATTTAAAAAAAAATTCTTCAATAGAAAATGTGGATTTGATTGTAAAAAGGACTAATATTATAGTAGGTTTTATTATAAAAGGGAGACCAATTATTTAAGTATTCTAATAGACATTGGAAGCTGATTTAAATATAATTAGATGTAATAATTATTTTAAATTAATCATTTGTTCTAAAATATTAAGTTGTACAATAATGTTTAAATTGTCACTAAGGTAGTGATTTTAATATTAATTGTTAATAAAACATGTTATGAATATTACTTAATTATGGTTATAGTTTATTATCTTAAATAACATGTATTTTAATGTTTTATAAGTTTATAAAATCTGAGTTAGTAATGACTTAATATAGTAATATTTTAATACGATTTAACATTATAATTTTCCTTAAATGTGTCAATTAATTTTTATAAATGGGGTATTAAAAATGTTGGATTTTATAATATTATAATGAGACTTTTAGTTTATAAAGGGGACATTTAAAATGCTAGATTTTATAATATTATTTTTGTAAATAACTTCTTAATGGGTAATGTGATTAAGGAAATTTATAACATTTTAAGGTTTTAAATTAAATAATTAAATTATTAGTACAATCCTAAGGGTGGTAGTGAATTTATCAAGAAGGGTTGATTCAAGGATTTTAATTAATTCTATGAATGTTGAATAGACTTTATTTAAACCTTTATTAAATGTTGTTAGGAATAGTCCCAAGAGATAACTGAGGGGGGGGGGGTGAATCAATTATCTACAAGATTCAATTCTTTATCCAATTAAGTATACGTAAACATAAAGCATAAACACAATGAAAGAACACAAGAACAAAACACCAATATTTTGCTTACGAGGAAACCCAAATAGGTAAAAACCCCAGTGGGACTTGATACCCACTAATATTATGTACTAGTGTATAATGATCCTTGTTAGAAGATCCTTTACCCTGTTACGACTAGCTTTACAATATATTAAGTACAGTAGACCTGGTCAATGGTCAGACCCTGTTAGGAGTCTTTTACAATTGTCCCTATTAGGGGAGAGGATGCACTATCTAAGAGCTCACTGCTCAAATGGGCGAAGGCTACAACCTTTTGAATAACAGATAGACACTATATCTGGATCTTGGTGAACTGCACTTTGACCTGCTGTCTAGATCAGTTCCAATGAATAGCACTAGTACTTTAATCGGTCACATAGACCTTCTTCTAATGGCTCAACACTTCACACACTCTTCTCTTCTCTGCTCTACTTAATCAACCATGAACCACACTCAAGCAATCACAAATGACTGCCTATAAATATCTTTCCTCCAAATGATATAATCAAGTCAGCCTATTAGAACCATCTTGAAATCATATTAGAGAAGCCATAACAAACTCCAATAAACATTTTGTCGACTCTACTATGCATGCAACACATTCTGGGACCTGTCTAATAAAATAATTGTAGACATGCGCTACACACTGTCGGCTCTACCAAAACAAATGGAACTTTCTCTGTAGGCTGAATTATCTTATGCGCTCTTAACCAAACATCAATAGAACTTCTCCAAGCTTAACTCCAAGGGATCATACCCTCAAGATAGGTGCAACTCAAGAACCAATAAAATCTCTATTGGCTCTTTTGAACAAACATAGGAAACTGCTACTGGCGAATAGCAACTGCATAACTTTACTTGCGTTCATCATCAGACTATGCGTTCATAACTAAAACATCAATAACATGTTTTTAACATATATCCAAGTGCACAAGGCTCCATGATAATTGTATGGACAACAATACATAGAACACTTTCTGTTACTCTGTCAGGAACACTGCTGACACCAGTTGCAATATAACTGTCTATACTAACAGTTAACCTCTGCGCCCATGATATCATGTTGATATCATGTCCATGCTACATATACTAAAAGATTACTACATAACACTTCTACACATGCTACTTTCAATATGTTGTCATCAATGACAAACATATAGTCAGTACTGGCTTGCTGGTAAATCTCCAACAATCTCCCCCTTTGGCATTGATGGCAACATGTGGAATGAAAAACTACCACCAACCCAAATGAACATTTATTTTGTAACATTCTCCATTTCCTCTTCAAAAATCTCCCAAAGATGAATCCTCCATCTACTACAATATTTTCTAATATTTTCCATTTCCTCAACTATACTGCTGTCATAATTGAATGTTGCTCCCCCTTAATCTATTACTCCTCTTTTTACTTATGTTTTTCATGAGTCTATATATGCTCCCCCTTTGACATCAATGGAAAAGGGCACCATTCATTTTAAGCACCAGTACTACTCTTGAGGTAGAGTAGTCAACCTTCCACTAGTCCCAGAGGACTGATGCATTTCCTTCTTCTTCTAAGTAGAATCAGGGAAGGGAGTTACTCCCAACTTCTCCCTGAGATACTCAAAAGTATCCTTAGGTAAGGGCTTTGTGAATATATCTGCCAACTGATCTTTAGTACTCACATAGTCTAGCTTGACTTCTTTCTCTACCACTTTCTCTCTTAGGAAGTGATACTTGATATCTATGTGCTTTGTCTTTGCATGCATTACAGTGTTCTTTGACATATTGATAGTGATAGTGTTATCACAGTGAATAAAAATAGGATAATCAATCTGAATTCCAAAATCTTTTATCATCTACTTGATCCAAACAATTGTAGAACAATTCAAGGCTGCTGCAACATACTTCACTTCTGTTGTTGATTAAGAAATACAATTTTGTTCCTTGCTTGTCTAGGTGACAAGTCTATCAGCAAGAAACACTACTCCACCTGAAGTACTCTTTTTCTGTCATCAACACATCCTGCCCAATCTGCATCAGTGTACACATGAAGCTCAACATTTTCTGAATTAGGATACCATAGACCATAATCTATAGTGTCCTACAAGTATCTGAATATTCTCTTTACTACTATGAGGTGACTTTATTTAGGTTCTGCTACAAATCTTCTAACTATGCCAACTGCATTGGAAATATCAGGTCTAGTCTGAGTAAGATATATGTGTTTACCAATCATAGACTTATACAATGTTATGTCTACTACCAGTGAGTCATCTTCTTTTGTAAGCTTTCATCTAGTGATCATAGGGGTTCCTACTAGCTTGCAATCATCCATCTTGAATTTCTTTAGTATCTCTTTCACATACTTTGATTGATTTATGAAAATTCTTTTTTCTGTCTGCTACACATTTAGTCCCAAAAAGTACTTGATAGGACCAATCATACTCATCTCAAACTCATTTTGCATTTCTTTGGCAAATTCAGCACTGAGTTTGTCATTACCTCCAAACATAATGTCATCAACAAATATAGCTACAAGTAGTAAACCTTCAGATGTCTCTCTAATGAATAGATTACAATCTGTTGCTCCTTTCTTGATCCAATCTTTGTTAAGTATCCATCTAGTCTCTCATACCAAGCTCTAGGGGCTTGCTTAAGTCCATAGAGGGCCTTTTTAAATTTGCATACCATATCAGGTCTGTTTGATAAGGTGAATCCTTCCAGCTACTCAATGTATACTTCTTTCAAATCTCCATTCAAGAATGCTAACTTGACATCCATCTAATAAAATTTGAATTTTTTTACTGTAGCATAAAATAAAAACAACTTAATGGCTTCTAATCTACTCACAGGTGCAAATGTGTCTAAATAATCAATGCCTTCTCTTTGTGCATATCCCTTACATACTAATCTTACTTTGTTTCTTACTACTGTACCATCTTCATTCATCTTATTTCGGAATATCCACTTAGTTCCAATCACATTCTTATCACTAGGTCTTGGGACCAGTTCCCAAGTGTCATTCTTAATAATCTGATCAAGTTCTTCTTTCATAGCATCATGCCAATCTAAATCATTACAAGCATCTTAATACTTAAAGGTTCAATCTGAGATAGTAAACATACCACTTCACTCCTAGCTGAGTTCTTTGCTTGTGATCTTGTTAAGACTTTGCCACTTTGATCTCCAATGATGTCTACCTTGGAATGATTTCTTGATGTAAAATTTTGAACTTTAGGTGATGCTGACTCATCAGCCTTAGGAGTATTTTCTTCACTTGTCTCAGGGTCATTGAATAACACATCAATACTATCAAACATTTCTTCAATAACTATCTCACTAGTGGAGGGTCTAGGTTCTTCTTCAATCATGGGTGAGTAATCATGATATCTTTCTTGAATCATAAAATTTTCATCAATCTTTACATGAGCACTTTCAATGATCTTCTTCAATCTTAAATTCAAACATCTATAAGCTTTACTTTTAGTAGAGTAACCAAGAAAAATACCTTCATCACTTCTTGCATCAAACTTTCCTACTGCTTCATCCCTCTTGATGTAGCACTTGCTTCCAAAGATTCTAAAGTATTTTACTATGGGAACATTACCAAACCATAGCTCATATTGTGTTTTGTCAGTGCTTGGCCTCAATTGAATTCTATTGATGGTATAGACTATTGTATTGACCACATCTCTCTAATAGGTGTGTGCAACTTTTCCTTCTATCATAATGGTGCGTGCTGTATCAAGAATGATCCTATTCCTTCTCTTTGTAATTCCATTCTACTGAGGAGTTCTAGGTGCACTCAACTGTCTCTTTATGCCATGTTCTTCACAATACTCATAGAATCCGTCAAAGGTGAATTCTCCTCCTCTATCTGATCTAAAACATTTTATCTTTAGTCCAGATTCATTCTCAACCTTAGCTTTGAATATTTTGAATTTATCAAAAGCTTCTGACTTATCATTTAAGAATGCAACCCACATCATCCTAGTATAATCATCAAAAAGCAAAATGAAATACCTTTCACCATAGTATGATCTTGTTTGAGTTGGACCACATAGGTCTGTATGAATCAAATCCAACTTGTTCTCTGCTAAATTCTGCTTTCTCCTGAATGAATTTCTCACATGCTTCCCCATCACACATTCCCTACATATAGTATCAACTAGATTTTCTATGCTAGGTAGATCTCTTACTACCTTAACATTGCTTATCTTTACTATGTTATCAAAATTGATATGACATAGTCTTGTATGCCATAACCAACTGTCATCAACTTTAGCAACAAAATAACTTGCTTCTGAATTGAGTTGAAAAATATTATCTCTTGCCTTTGTGCCTAATGCAATCATAACACCATCCTTGTTGTTAATGATGCATTTTTCATCTTTGAACTCCAACTGATAGCCTTTTCTAAGTAACTGTCCAACACTAAGAAGGTTATGTTTCAAACCATCAACATAAAGAACATCATCTGTACTGTTCTTTCCATCCAAAGTGATGGCTCCTCTACCAACTATAGGTTTAAGAGTGTTGTCTCCAAATCTGACCATACCTCCATTATATTTTTCCAAATGAACAAACCTACCTTTATCACCTATCATGTGATGTGAACAACCACTGTCTATAATCCAGTCTGTCCTTATGTCAGCTTGTGAAATCAATGCTAGCTCTTGATTGTCTTTCTCATCTACATGAACTATCTTGTTGTTCATTTTATCTACAATAGAAATGAATCCAATTTCTTCTTCACTAGCATAGTAGCATTCCTTACAATACTTAGGCTTGTAATCCTTTTTAATTTTCTAGCTCTAGTGGGACACTTTGATGCAAAGTGACCGATCTTATTACATGAAAAGAACTTAAATGGAAATTGACCTTCATATTTTCCTTTTCCTTTCTTTTCTCTTTTGGAAATCATAGCAATAAAATCATCTAATGTTTTCTCTTCATCATCATCATCAAAATTACTAGAAGTGTTTATAGATTTCTTACCATGAACTGTTGCTTAGAAAGTTGTTTCACTCTTTGGTTCTGTCTTCAATCTTAAAATCTCAAAAGATGAGATTTTGTTGATCAAGGTCTCTCTCTTGAAATTTGATGTAAGTTTCATGGTCTCATCAAGGATGTTGATCTTTCTTTCATATTCTGGAGTAAGAGTAGTCATCAACTTATCCATAATATCTCCCTCTAAGATTTCTCCACCATTGTTCATGATTCCAACAACTGCTTCATTAATCCTCTGATTGTAAGCTTTGATATTTTCTTTAGGTAGCATCTCTAATGCATTGTATCTTTTCTTCCATGTCTTTCTATGCACATCTTTTTCTTGTTTGTCTCCTTCAAATATGTCTTCTATGTGCTTCCATATTTTGTGGGTTGTATCTATCTTTTTTACTTCTAAAAATTCACCATCAGATAGGGCACTAATAAGGTCTTCTTTAGCAATAGCATTCTAATGAAATAATTCCTTTTATGCTTTAGTAGAATCATCTTTTGCAAGGTCTTCTAAGGTAGGAATCTTGGTTGCTTTGATGGTTACATTAAAAACTTCAAAAGCAATGCACTGCAAATGAGTCACCATCTTGTTCTTCCAATCAAGATAATTCTCTCCATCGAACTTAGCACTTTCTTTCCTGAAGTATGCCATCTGATCAACCTCAAGCTGTTAAAATTTCTCTTTGAGGCACTTGTTTCTGATACCAATTGTTAGGAATAGTCCCAAGAGATACCTGAGAGGGGGGGGGGGGGGTGAATCAGTTATCTACAAGATTCAATTCTTTATCCAATTAAGTATACTTAAACATAAAGCATAAACACAATGAAAGAACACAAGAACACAATGCCAATATTTTGGTTATGAGGAAACCTAAATAGGTAAAAACCCTGGTGGGACTTGATACCCACTAATATTCTGTACTAGTGTATAATGATCCTTGTTAGAAGATCCTTTACCCTGTTAGGACTAGCTTTACAATATATTAAGTATAGTAGACCTGGTCAAGGGTCAGACCCTATTAGGAGTCTTTTACAATTTTCCCTATTAGGGGAGAGGACACACTGTTTGAGAGCTCACTACTCAAATGGATGAAGGCTATAACCTTCTGAATAACAGATACACACTATATCTAGATCTTGGCAAACTGCACTTTGACCTGCCATTTGAATCAGTTCCAATGAATAGCACAAGTAATTTACTTGGTCACATAGACCTTCTTCTAATGGCTCAACACTTCACACACTCTTCTCTACTCTACTAAATCAACCATGAACCACACTCAAGCAATCACAAATGACTGCTTATAAATATCTTTCCTCCAAATGATATAATCAAGTCGGCCTATTAGAACCATCTTGAAATCATATTAGAGAAGCCATAATAAACTCCAATAAACATTCTGTTGGCTCTACTATGCACGTAACACATTATGGGACCTGTCTAATAAAATAATTGTAGACACACGCTACACAATGTCAGCTCTACCAAAACAACTGGAACTTTCTCTGTAGGCTAAATTATCTTATGCCCTCTTAACCAAACATAAATAACACTTCTCCAAGCTTAACTCCAAGGGTGCATACCCTCAAGATAGGCACAACTCAAGAACCAATAAAATCTTTGTCGGCTCTTCTGAACAAACACAGGAAACAACTATTGGCGAATAGCGACTACATAAATTTACTTGCGTTCATCATCAAACTATGTGTTCATAACTAAGACATCAATAACACATCTTCAACATATATCCAAGCATGCAAGGCTCCATGATAACTATATGGACAACCATACACAGAACATTGTTTGTTACTCTGTCAGGAACACTATTGATACTAGCTGCAATATAACTATCTGTACTAATAGTTGACCTCTGCACCCATGATATCATGTTGATGTCATGTCCATGCTACATATACTAAAAGCTTACTGTAGAAGACTTATATGCATGCTACTTTCCATATGTTATCATCAATGACAAACATACATTCAGTACTTTGCCTGCTAGCAAGTCTCCAACAAATGTAACTTATTAGATTTAATTATTTGAACTTAAATTAGAGATAGTCCCTACAATTGAACTATGAAGGCTTAACCATATCAATGGATGTTGACAAGACCACTTGGAAATAGTGAACCCCCACTTGACCAATCACTTGTCACGATTCCCCTTGACTTCTCAATTTTAAGATTAGGGGATTGATTGTTCCACTTGTTTATAACCTCATTAGTGAACTTAGTAAACAATTGTGCTTCATCAATAAGAAACACATTAGTGATTTTATTAGGTTAAAAAAAATTATTGGTGTGTTTTTTCTTTAAAATTTGGGCATGACACCTTCATGAATCACATTGGTACCATCTTGAATATTATTGGTCATAACTTCTAGGATCTTGTCCAACATGCCAATATCCTCTACCGGAATATCCTTTTGATAGTTTGGGTTAGAAGCAATTAAGCCATGAAAATGAAAATTTTTAATCTAATATTTTACCATTAACCTCCTTAGAATCACCTTCTTTTTATTGGGGCTGACTTTTAAATTTTTCATCAATTTAATAACTTATTAAATTTTCATTGATACCTTCAAAAGTGAAGGTTTCCATTTTTTAAGGAAAATAAGATATTGGTAAAGGTTCACTTATGTTTACATGTCCATCACTCATAGTAGTATAATGTTGTCTAATAGTAATTGAAGCTTCAAATGATTTTCTCAATCTAATAGTTTACCATTATCCTCCTTGGAATCACCTTCTTTTTATTAGGGTTGATTATAAATATTTCATCAATTTAATAACTTATGCCAATGAAAATGTTTACTATAATATTTTTTTTGGATACAATTGAGAGGGGGGATGAACAAGTTGTATGTCATTAATATAAAAATTTATCTTTTCATATCAAAATAGTAAATGCAAAATTGAAACCTCAAATGCAATACTTATTAGAATGCCACAAATTGTTTTCAAGGAAACCCTGTTAAGAGAAACACCCCGGTGGGGATGAAACCCATAAATAATGTACTAGTAATAAATTATCTCAGTTACAATATCTTTCCCTATTAGGAGTAGATAAATACAACTAGTACAAAGTCCCTATTAAAGGACAAAATCTTTTCTTCAAGTCAGCAACCCTGTTAGGAGTTGATAGGATGACCCTTTCTTCACTCAGAGAAACTTTCCCAATGTGAAGGTCAAATCTACCTTCTGAAGGTTAAACCCATCTTCTAGAACCACTATCCAAATGAGAGTATATAAATATACTGATTACAAATAATGAACTAACTAACAACAACTCCTTTGTTAAAAAAGTTCCAATGATGTACAATAATCACACTACCTTCTCTACATAAGTAGTCCTCGCATCCACATATTCAAATTTTACACCCACACTCTTCACATCACTTGATTCACTCCTTTATAAAGATACAAATTATTTATTAGGTTGGTACCAATTAGGAATTTCCTAATAGAAATGATTTACATAAATTCTTGTCAAGATACATACGGGATCTTGGACAAGAAATTAACAAACATCAGTTGGCCTGCATAATCCATAATCCATAACTTATCTTTGCACAAGGTAGAACACGCCACATCCCATAGGTCGGCACTAAATAAGACTTTGCAAGGTCACACACTATATCTGATATCACCACAGTCCCTGCAACACCATTTCCACATAAGATGAAGTGCTATGTGTCTCTTGCCATGTCCTAATCTCACCAGACATAACTCCATCTCCCATACATGCTATACTCAAAATTACAATAACCATTTCACTATTTTCCTCTATACTATCATGTGACCAGTCCACATTGTTTCCACTGTAACTTATTATAACTAACTAATCAAATTCTATGATTATAGACAACCATTCTAAACATTGTCCAGTACCAAAATAAAAGCTCATAGACTTAGAGATGCAACACACATCATCACATTCCTTCTGCACTCTTTCCTACACTTAGTGAAACATTCTGCTCAATATCTTCTTCACTAGTTCTACAATCCTTCACAATCATATGTTGACATCAATGACAATACATGAATGTCAAAAACATTCCTAAAAATCTCCCCCTTTGGCATTGATGGAAACATATAATGAAAAACCATCAATCCAAAAGCCTCATACAACCTTCTCAATGTCTTCACTCTGCTCCCCCTTTGACATCAATGAAAATGGGTGCCAGATATTCTTTACATATCTCTCTAAGATTCTTCTTCTCCTCTCTTACTAATATTCACTCTCAGGTGCTCAATCACCTAGATAAGTGTTTGTTAAGTCTTGTGATCACTCCCCCTGAGGAGTGCATCCAAGCATCAAGTCGAGTAAAGAATATAGATCTAATATCTACTAGACTAATGTATTATTACATCATCTAGTTCTTGTAAGGAGGGGTTTTCACCCAAAGAATATCTTTGAGATACTCAAAGATATCTTTTGGAAAAGGTTTAGTGAATATATCTTTGAATTGCTCCTTTTTACTAACATACTCAACTCTGACTTCCTTTTCTACAACTTTCTCTCTCAAATAATAATATTTGATTGAGATATGTTTGGTTTTTGTGTGCATAACAGGATTCTTTGACATATTGATTGTGCTTTTATTGAGAGAATGAATCACAACTGGTTCTTCAAAGCTTATTTCAATATCCTTCAACATCTATTTCATCCAAATAACCTATGAACAATTTAAAGTAGCTGCCATGTATTTTGATTCAGCAATAGATTGAGCAACACAATCTTGCTTCTTTCTTAACCAAGAGACTAACCTCTTCCCAAGGAATAATGCACCATGACTAGTGCTCTTGTTGTCATCAATATATCCTTCCCAATTTGCATTAGTGTATGCATTGAGGGTAAGTCATTTGACTTATCATACCATAGGCCAAATTATAATGTACCTTTCAAATGCCTAAATATCCTTTTTACTACAATATAGTGAGTCTCTTTTGGATCTTCTTCAAATCTCACAACAATTCAAACTGCATTTGCAATATCTGCTCTGGTATGTATTAAATATTGTAATCCTCCAATCATGGATAGATAATTTGTTTGATAGACACTTTGATTTTCATCATTTGTAGTAATCTTGCATCTAGTAATCATAGGTGTTCCTAGAGGTTTGCAATCTTCCATGCCAAGACTTTTCAGTAACTCGTTGAGATACTTGATTTGAGAAATGAAAATTTCATGTTTACTTTGTATAATTTTCAAACAAAGAAAGAACTTGATTTCACCAATCATAGACATTTCAAATTCATCTTTCATTTCTTCAGCAAATTTATTTCTCATTACATCATTTCCCCCAAAGATAATATCATCCACAAATACTTCTATGATTAGGATTCCATCCTTGTTAGTTCTCAAATATAAATTACTATATGTACTACCTTTTCTAAAACCAAGATGTAATAAATACATGTCAAGTCATTCATACCAAGCTCTAGGAGATTGCTTCAATCCATATAAAGCCTTCTTCAATTTTCAAACCATGTCTTTTTCATATGTCAAGGGAAAACCATTAGGATACTCAATGTAGACCTCTTCTTCTAGATCACCATTCAAGAATGCAGATTTCACATCCATCTATTAATACACTTTGAAGTCCTTGTAAGTAGAAAAGGAAAGAAATAATCTTACTTCCTCCAACCTAGCCATAGGTGCAAAGGTTTATTCAAAGTATATTCCTTCTTGCTATGAGTAGCCCTTATAGACCAATCGTGTTTTTTTCCTTATAATTATTCCCTCTTCATTCATTTTTTTTTTTGAATACCCATTTAGTTATAATAACATTCTTTCCTTTAGGTCTAGAAACTAGTTCCCAAGTTTTGTTCTTTATTATATGATCTAGTTCTTCTTTCATTGCATTAACCCATGATTCATCTTTGTGGGCCTTATTAGTAGTTCTAGGTTCCGCTTATGAAATCAGACATAATTCCTCTCTATCCTTGGACCTAGTTAACGTGTCTCTATTCCTATCACCAATAATCTAATCTTCAAGATGATTTCTTGGTACATACCTTGGATTTTTAGGAGCTTCAAATTGTTCACTTACACATATTTTCCTGTTATTGTCAAATTCAACCAACTCTTCTTCTTCAATAGTCTTTTCTAAGTTTTGATCACAGATTCTTTCTTAAACTTCAAACTTATCATCAATTCTTACTTTAATACTCTCAACCATCTTTGTCAATCTCAAGTTGAAACATCTATAACCTTTAATTTTGGTAGAATAACCAAGAAAGATGCCTTCATCACTTCTTGAATCAAACTTACCTACCTCATCATCTCTTTTGATAAAACATTTTCTACCAAAGATTTTGAAATATCTCACAATGGGAGCATAGCCAAACCAAAGTTCATAAGGTATTTTAGTATTACCTTCCCTGATCTAAACTATGTTCAAAGTGTAAATTGTAGTGCTGATTGCTTCCCTGCAATGCACATGTGATACATTTCCTTCAATCATCATTATTCTAGAAACATCTAGTATAGTTATGTTCCTTCTTTCTGTAATCCCATTCTATTGTGGAATCCTAGGAGAAGAAGTCTACTTGCATATCCCATATTATTTGTAGTATTAATTAAATGTAGTAGATGTAAACTCTCCTCCTCTATCTAACCTCAAACATCTTATCTTCAAACCTAATTCAATCTCTACTTTTTCCTTGAAGATCTTGAAATTGTCAAATAGCTCTAATTTTTCTTTAATAAGAGAAACCCACATCATTATAGAATGATCATCAACAAATAGAATGAAATACCTTTCACCATAAGAGAACCCAGTCATTGTAGGACCACATAGATCTGTATGCAACAAATCTAGCTTCCCTTTGGCAGTGTATGAATTTATCTGAAAACTCCCCTTTATTTTATTTCCCATTACACATTCTCTACACATGGTGTTAGAGGGCTTCACAATTTTTGGTAAGTCCCTAACAACATTGATGTTACTTTCCTTCACAATGTTATCAAAATTTACATGATAAAATATTCTATGCCATAGCCAATTTTCATCAAATTGAGAAATAAAACATTTTGCATCAGTGGTATTCAACTAAAATACATTACCTCTTGTCTTTGTTCTTGATGTAATTAGATTTCCCTTTTGTCCTCTGATAGTGCATGATCCATTACTGAACTATAACTGATAACCCTTATCCATAATTTTTCCAACACTTAACAACTTATGCTTAAGTCCATCAACAAGAAATACATTATCAGTGTTAATTTTTCCATCTAGAGAAATAGATCCTACTCTGATAACAAGTATAGGAGTATTTTCACCAAATATTACAACTCCACCATTATGCATCTTAATTTGAAAAAACCTATATTTATCACCAGTCATGTGATGTGAGCATTCACTATAAATGATCCATTCAGGTTTATTTTCAACATGTGATTCTAAGGATTTTTCTTCATGAATAGGTTCTTTATCCTTTATAGCTAGCTACAAACCCAATCTCATCTACTATTGAATCATCATCAGAAATACCTTCACTAGCATAATAGCAATCCTCATCATAGAAATATGGCCCAGTGAGCTTAGGTTTGTACATAGAGACCCTTTTAGGACATCTAGATGAAAAATGACCAATTTTATTGCAAGAAAAAAATTTAAAGGTAATTTTCCTTCAATTTACCCTTACCTCTTTTCTCCTTTCTTGCAATCTGTTGGTGAACATATTTGTCTTCCTCTTCTTAAATGAAAATAAATAAAAACTCTATGCCTCTCAAGACAAAAAATTCATCAAAAATTGGGTAAGCATTAGAAATTTCTTCCCTCAGAATTTTAAAGGTTAAGCTTCCTCGTAGGATATTCAATGAATTATCGACAAAAGAGTAAATTCATACACCTTTAACCAAAAAGTGTAGAAGGACCACTCGAATACTCTTGGGTATTAAGGTGATTTACATAATCAATAGATGATTACATTTAACTATGAAGAATATTGAGATCTACTAATTACTTCTAAAAAAAATAACTTAAAAAATAACTCAAGAAGGAAAAACTAGAAAGAAACCGGAAGTGACTGAATATAAATAATACATGCATAGATTTAAATGTACCAATTTTCAAAGTAATCAATACATTCCAGATTTTGATTCAAAGATCTAAACCATACCATGCATCTATATATTCATATATGATTGGATCAAAGTCTAATCAAAACAAGTCACAAACTATTCAAGAACTTAAAAGACTTATGCTAACTATCTACTTCCAAAAAACTATCTACTTTTCTATCTATATTTTCTAACCCTTTCACTGTTCAATGCTCCAGCATTAATACTTTTAGGTCTGACAGAGCCTCCAAAAAAACTCAGCCTCTCGGACATTAGAAAAATCATTAAAAACTAGTTATAAAACTAAAAAGAGAGTTTCATAACACGTGTCTTTTAAAATAGAAAGAAAAGGTAAATGCTATCCTGAAAAATACTAACTCCCTCCAAGGCCTTTTGATGTGGTAGTCTGTACAAGCTTCCAGGATCGAAACACGTTCACCAATTCCTGGGTTGGCTAAAAGTGTAGATTCTACAGACCTGTCAGCTTCGCCCGAGTTGCATTCTTTTCCCATCTTAACTCCTTGATCCTCTCCTCTTGCTTAGGCAACTGACCTCTATTCAGTAGCAACATGGATTGCATGTTTTCAATTCTGGTGAAATCCTAAACTGTCGGTGGTTCATTTTCTTTAGGAGCATTCATAGTTTCTGTAAAGAATTTGACCATGGCATCTGCATCCCTATTACCTTCATCAATTTGTAAAATACTCAAGGGATTCACTATCTTGATGTCTTTAAGGGAATCCACATGCATATCCAGTACCTCTTTCTCTATTGCTTTAGCTTCAAAGATCACAGCTTAAACATTGTATTTTTCCATCCGAAGTTCTGTTTCAAAATGAATAGCATACATGGATCTACTAGCTTCATCTAATTTTTTTCTAAGAACCGAGTCACACCATAGACCTGTATTTCTTGAACCTGTATGACAATCATTGCGCACTTCTCTTCCTCCATTTCCCAGCTTGGAACCAAGGTTTGAATCTCACTGAGTAATCCTTCTCCATCTAAGAAGGTAGATATAAACTCATGGATGAAAGCACTCCCTTCATCGATAACATTATTTATCCAAGATTTCATGACCTCCTTTAGAACTCTGCCCTATAGCATCTATTTCACTAGCCTTTGGCTTTCAACTAAATTTAGATCAAAATCTTGTGAAGACTAGGCCAGTGGCAGTGCTCCAGCATCAGTGAGTGAGGAAAGAAACTCGGCCATGGTAGATACCAGTTGTTTCAACTCATGTTTCTCTCTCCCATCCTTTTGTGACTGTCCGAGCATATGATTAGCTGAAAATTTAAATAGATGATCTCTAGAATCCCGGTTTAGAACACCAAGCTCCATCTTAGTGATTTCAAAGTCTTCAGCCTCTGGTTCTTGAATTCCCTCTTTAGGCCTGAAGGTGGCTATTTCTGCAGACACATTTCTAGTAGATGGGTTGGTAGATAACCTTGCATCACTCTTCATTCTTTTTCTTATCTCTATTGAGCATTTATTGTCACTTAGTATCAAAATCATTAGTCAGTGAAATACTGGACCAGTCAGTAAATACAAGGAGACTGGAACAGTTGGTAAAGCTTAGCAAAACATATGGGGCCGGACACGATGGCCTGAAAAGTACTGTTGGCTGGACTATGGTGGCTGACACTGCACAGTGACACTAGAGAATGGGTTGGCAATTGTGATACGTGCCAGAGGGCTGGGAAACTAGTGAAATGAGATTTTATGTCATTGAACCCTTCGGCTACGCAGGAGTTATTTGAATGTTGGGGGCTTGATTTTGTGGGACCCTTAAAAGTTAGCAGACCTTGGCTGTGCACATACATTGTGGTAGCCATAGAGTACTTGATGAAGTGGGTTGAAGCACGGGCCCTACCAGACAACACTGCTATAAGTACAGCCAGGTTCATTTATGAACAAATTATCACGAGGTACGGGATCCAACTTCAGATAACCAGTGATAGAGGAGGCCATTTTGTAAATCATGTGGTGAGACCCCTTACGACGGAGTTCAAGATTTTTCACTCCTTGTCTAGTCCATACTATCTGAGAGCCAATGGTCAAGCAGAGGCGACCAAAAAGATTCTAGTCTCAGTCATCTATAAGTTGTGTGGGGTAGAACATGAAGATTGGGAGGAGAAACTACCGTCAGTGTTATGGGCATACCGCACCAATTACAAAGTGACGATGGGCCAGACACCCTTCCAATTAATGTACGGAGAGGAAGCGATAGTACCTATGGAGTTCATGGTGCCAAGTCTCTGAATTGCAATCGAGAATAAACTCAACGATATGGAAATCCTGAGGGAGCACCTGTATGCCCTAAACAAACTTGATGAATGAAGGTTAATGGCACAATGGGTGACAAATGTGGTCCAACAATGACAGAAACACTGGCACAATCAACACATCCATCAGACCAGGTTTACACCAGGCCAGTTAGTCTTAAAGTATAACGGGCAAAACAAAATCAAGCTTAGAAAGTTCAAAGTGAAATGGATAGGCCCTTACAAGGTTCGAGAGGTGGCCACAAATGGGTCCGTAAAGCTGTGGACCCTCGACGGACGGGAAATTTTGGACGTGGTGAATGACTCAAAATTGAAGATGTATCATGAACGATCGACGACATCACCGCGAGGTCCAAGTACTTGGAAAAAAAAAATGAAAAAAATGAAAAAAAATAATAAAATTTTTTTTTTAAAAAAAAAAAAATTTAAAAAAAAGATCATGAATCCTACTCTCACCCACCATTTCATGAAGAGCCCAGTCCTCCAACATGGTAAGAGACTCCTTAGTAGGCCATCCCCATGCCTCAAAACACTCAGCAAATGCCTATGGACAGCCAACCTGCACAAAGGTCAAGAGGCACTCCAACTCTTCAGCAACCTCCTCCTGGGTCTGAAGCTCTACTGAGGTGATGGCTCGCTGGGCTCCAGAAGCTACTGTGGCTACATCCACCAAGTACTACTCCAATACCCTCTGCACGGACTCCCTCACTGGTACCATCCTTTGTGACTCTGTTAGGGCTGGTGGCTCCTTACTAGCCTCAACCTGCGGTCTCTATCCCTCCATAGGAATTGGTCTCTCGAACATCTCTCCTCCCTCAGTTGCTGGCTCCTCTCTAAGTGGTGACATCACTGTATCAAGTTCTACAATCTCTCGAGGCCTCTCCATCATGGCTCGGTCTAGGGATAGCGAAACAAGGGCTGCCACTACTATCAAAGGCATCTTGAACTACTCCAACCATGAAAATATAGGAGAGTCCTCATCCCCCATTGGCAACGCCTGAGCTGGCTCCTTCAACACCCCTGGCCCTACTTGCACAAAGGCCTCAGTGCCGACTACACTCAAGGTAATGGCAAGGTCCCTCTGAGGTGGTGACTGCTTTGAACCTCCAACCCCATCTTTGCTAGTCTGACCATCTACTAACTGAGCTGCAGCTGGTACGGAAGCCTTACCCGATGGGTGCATGACTACGGGAGCCTGGAACTCTCCGAAACATGGTACAGGCACTGCATCCAATGTGGTACCAAATGGTACTGAAGGCCCAATTAAAATAGATGTAGAAGGTGCTGGTGGCATAAAGAGTACCTGCTCTGGTGCACTCCTGGATGGTGGAGTGGGTACCTCTGTATCGAGAGTGTCTGAGTCTCCTACCGTGACACTTTCGCTGCCCTCCTCCTCGTCCATCGAGTCCTCACTCGACTCCTCTTGGCCACTATCCACATTTTCCTCTTCTGAATCTGAGAGGGCCTGGCGCTTCCGCTTCGATGCTTTCTGTACCCCTCCAGTATCCAAGTGACACCAATGAAAAATAAGAGTCTCCCCCTGTGTGTGAGTGATTTACACCTTCATGAAATAACAAGATTTAAAAGATAATTACACTATTCAAAGCAAACTAATCTAAATAATGCACAATTAATCTAAATATCTCATGTATCTCTAAAATAAAGTGGTAAATGAGGCTCTCAGCTATGATCCTCACTAGTGACACTCTAAAGATGAGAATTAAACTAAGAATGATATGCAAACTAGATCTATTCTATCAAATTCTAGCTCTATTTGATGAACAATCTACTATGATTAATGCAATTTAAGCTAATTAGCAATGACAAATGATAAGTGAGTGATGTGGATGCAAATTGACAGAACTTTGCTGCAATTCAAAGATATGGAGTGGATCCATTATGCTTCTAAATGCCTTCAATATATAAGATTTTCCCAAGGGTAGGGGGTAGAGTGAGATAACCATGGTTATGCTTGGGTAAGGTCAATTGGCTTTGCTTTGTCCATAAATGGGGGGAAAATCATTTAAATGGTTTCAAAACGCTGGACCATTTCAACAAAAGTGAGTGATTTGTGTCCATTTTGTCTCCTTTTTGCTTTGTTGAGGGAAATTATGATTTATTAATTAATTAAAGTAATTAAATTTAGCCATGAAGGGTAAGATGTTCATTTTGATTTTTCATTTCAACAACTATGTCATTAATTAAATTTAATCAATTTCTTAGTGTTTTTCCCCTTTTCAAGCTTTATTTAATCATTTAATCATTTAATTGAATTTTCCTTTGATTTGAATTGCCTTTGTTCCATTTATTGATTTTTCATGCTATTTGATGATTTGTTGCACCTTTTGATTGATTTAAGCCTTTTGCCAATTTTTCGTGTCTACAAATGCCCCTTTTTGAGTCGATGTGCGAAGAACACCGATTCAAAGATTCCCTTAGTATGATGATCTGATTCAGGTCTTGGTTCTGATATGCCTCTGATCGTTCTAATTGATGTACTTCCTGATGATGATGATGTGCCTCTGATGATGGTGCTGATATGATTCTGATGCCTCTGATATGATATGGGTCCTGGTTTGATGATAGGTCCTGGGTTCACTAATTTCTGATATGTTGATAGGTTTGATATGATAGCAGATTTGATATTGATTTGCCTCCTGATATGAAACTGATTTGCCTCCTAATATGATACTGATTTACCTCCTAATATGAAATTGATATGATATGATAACTTGATATGATATGATATGATATGATATGCCCCACTGATAAATATTTTTGATGTGATGCCAATTTGATACTCTGATGCCCCCTCAGAAATAAAACATATTAATTCCTTGATTTGAAAGATTTTGATTAGGTGGAATATGTTTTGATTTTTGATACCGTTTTAAAGAAATAAGCAAGTTTTATTCATGCCCTGGCTAATGAAGATGTCATATAATAGGTCCAAAGTGCATTTTTAAGTCTTTATTAGGGCCAATTTCACCTTAAATAGGGTAAAACCCCTCATTTTACTATTCATTTTCACCATTCCCTTTTGAGATTTTTAGCTCTGATTTTAGCCCTTTTTACACGATGGTGGTCCCACATCACGAGCATCAGTTTGAGAGAGTGTGCCGGTTCAGTCGGAGAGTGAACGATGGTCCTCCGATATGTCATTCAAAATTTTCTCATGTTTTTAAAATTGCATTTATGACTGCATTTAATGCATTTTAAAATTTTGATTTTGCATTTGAGAAAAGAAATGTCACCTCCGTGCAATTTAGTTATGCCTAAAAAAATTAAATGTCACTTCTGGAAAATTTAGTATCGCCTTTCGTTGTTCTATTTACGCCTATAGAAAATCATTTATCGCGTCTGTCAAATTTGATATCGCTTAGGGTTCAAACATTTTAATTGTTTATCGCGTGAAAAACCCTAGATAATAAAATGTCACTTGAGGAAAATCTTATACCGCGTCTATCAAATTAAATCAGGCGGATGATTAAAATTACGCGTATGACAAATTAGATGTCGCCTCTGGTAAAAGAAATTACGCCTGAAAGAAAAGTTGCATAAGTGAAAAAAAATTTAACGTTGCTTGAGACTTTTCTATGACGTCTGATTGCTCGATTGCGTCAACTTGATTGATATGGATCACTTCAATGAATTTGATCGAGTGTTTACTTAGGGTGTTCCCCTTGTTTGATTTCAACAATGAATTAGTACATTGGGAACTATGATATTGAAGGATAAGCTAAATCAATCTTCATCATGAATGATAGGTCATGGGTCTAATCGTCCATTCATTTTATTCTCAAATGCTTAGAGACATAAAACTAGGATCATCCTTCCTCAATGCTTAGAGTTAGGATTAGCAGGTCTGATAGGTATATTTAAATTGATGACTGTGATTGATTGTTTGATTTCCTGACATTAGGTTACTCATGTGATTCCATTGTTTTGATTAAATAGGAGGATGTCCCTGTTCTGTACCTTCAGACTGTACCACATTGGGTGATGGAGCTGAGAGAGCAGTTGACTGACGCCGAGAGGTGAGTGATTAGGCACTGTGGTTTGTTATGTGTATTAGAGCTTCCTCAGTTCCAAATGAACTGAAGTTTGATTATCACTGTCGCAGAGCATTGGCACTCTGAGACAAACACTTTTTGGTTGCCACAGGGAGAGATGACTATTACTCCTAAGGATGTATATAGGTTACTGTGGATCCCGACACATGGAGAGATAGCATATTACGATGCAGTATATGATGGGACTTATTGTCAAAAAGTATTCGGAGATCCTTCCATTGGTGATGATTGCATCCTATGGCCCCAGTTTGCTTCATTTCCTATTTTACCAGTGATGTTAGGTGCTATCATTGGTGGCGTGTTACTACCTGATCGTCGGGGTCGCAGATTTTCAGTGGGTTGGGGCAGGATTATCGAGGACTTGCTTCATCAGCCTCGACAATTTGATTGGGGATCTTGTGTGCTTGCACAGCTATATCATGGTCTTCATGAGGTGGTTTATAGGAGATCAGCTGCGTTATCTACTGGGATTCATATTTTGCAGCTTTGGATATGGGAGCACTTACCAGTTAGTCATCCTATATCAGAGCGAGATCGACCTTTAGGGTATCCTTTTGCATGATAGTACACTGGGATGGTGACACAACATCACTTGGGACATTTGGAGTATTGGCAGCATCAGATTGATGATATGGATGAGGTCTATTGGAGACCATATGTCGATGTTGAGGATTGGAGAGAGGATAGCTTGGAGTTACCGTATATGTTTGCTCCTTGATGGATGATCGGCAGGATCGACTCTATCCTTGAGAGATTTTTGGCAGGTAGAGTGCTACGGTAGTTTGGGCAGATTTAGCCTATGCCTCAGGGATCTGTAGTGTATGCTCGTTCTAGTGCAGAGAGGGCTACTTGGGGACACATGCCTTCATATGATGATGCTATTGAGCAGATATCGCGGCTTGGTTTTATGGACTGGGATATGAGATTACACATTAGAGATGCCAGGGTTACTCAGGATTATCTGGATTGGTTGATGGAGCATCCTATGCCTTGATTTATAGACCCTGCCAAGCCAGTGCCTGGGAGAGATGATGATGGTGATGGTGTTGGTGGTGGGAGGAGATGCAGAGGTAGACCACAAGGTAGGGTGGTGATTAGACTCAGAGGACGAGTGAGGGATATACAGATACAGGCACCACCTCCTCCTCCTTCTCATCCTATAGTAGCACAGAGATAGAGGGTAGATCGTCAGGACCATGTGAGGGCTGCTAGGCAGGATTCAGTGTCAGGATAGGATACGGGAGCGGGATTACTGTAGGCTACCATGGATGGTCAGGATATAGGTGCACAGCAGATGCCAGCAGCTTTTTCCTATGATTGGGGGAAAGCTCCTATAGATACAAGTGATCCTCAGAGTACCTATGAGGTTGGTGAGAGTTCTAGTACTAGCCAGCTACGAGTAGATGTGGGAGCATTACAGACAGAGGTATCATAGATGTCTTCTATGATTCAGTAGTTAGTATCAGGTCTAGCTCCATTGGTTCCTCTCCTTGTTGCTATGGTTGGTCAGACGCCTCTTCAGCCACCTCAACAGCCTCCATCACAACCTCCTCCACAGCCTCCTCCAGGACCTCCTCCCAGTGGTGACAGGAGTTGAGCTATGAGTGCTCTTGTTAATCAGTTGTGTATTGATGCTAAGATACTTGATATTGTATCATATTCTTGTGACCTTGGTGTCACCTTTCCAGTTGTACTTTGATACTTGTTTGACATTGATGCCCCTATTGATGGGCAATTATAGAGTTGATTTATGATATCATTGTTATACTCGATGCGTTGAGTTTTGAGTAGACGTGTGATATGAGAACATTTATGATCTTTCCTATTTTTTACTTGATGATATATGAGATTACCTTTAGATGCTGCTATATGTGTTTATCTAATGCATTTGTTTTGAATGGATGTGTTTATGGATGCAATGTATCTTATGTATGATATAGATAGATGGATGCATTTCTTTCTTCATGTATGGGTGCAATTTTTTTGTTTTTGTGTTATTTTCTCAGGTATGCAATCTGTATCGCTGTCTAGATGTATGCACATGTAAATGATTATTTCCTTCTTTTCCTCGATGGTATATTTATGTAATGATTAATGATATGGACTGAATGCAAAAAGTATAATCTCATGTTTTTATTGTAGAAAGATGATATTGAGATGATGTTGTCCTTGCTGATTTGACCTTGTTGATGATGTTATGTACCCCCTTTTTGATGCGAAATGAAACCCTTGGAAAAAAATGCATGTGCAATTATTCTAACATGAGAATGCATTTTAACCTTTCTATGAATGCAATTATCTTTTCTATGAATGCATGTTAACCTAAGTGTCACTAGCTTTTAGCAAATAAATGCCTTGAGGATATATTTTCATCATTGAGCAGTTGGGACCGGAAAGTTGATACAATCACCACTGCCCACTGACATGATGATATGAATATCGCTTTTTATTGCTCATATGGTAACCTTTGTTTTGCTTTCCCATTGGTCTCGTTGATATGACTATCACTGATTACAAACAATCATGAGAGTACGAATATCGATTTTGTCAGATTCTATGTTGCAAGTGGATTTTTGGCATTTAGATATGAAGAATCTAAATATCCAAGGTATTCGGTTGCGTAAACAAACAAAAGTTAACTCATTGTTTTATAAGATAATCCTCGACGGTTCTTTGATGACCATGTCTTTAGATGAATTCTCATAAGGCAATGAATCTTCCTCCAAACATTCACTTCATAGTCAAGAAAAATATCATGTCTCCATCATTGCCAATCTAGTCGAAACATCATTGATTAGCTAAAAAGACTTGATACAAATTGAATTAATGTAAGTAAACAGATTTTTACCCAACTTTTCAAAAGAATCTATCTAGGTGTTTTGCATTGTTTTCTGATCTTCAAATAATATTTCCAAGTGTTTTGATCATGGAATGATGTTTGATTTTTTTAATCCTGAATAATAAGTCAATTTAGGCTCAAGGATTTGTTGTGGTAGTCAACTTCTTGGTTAGTAAACAATGATATCCATCAAAGGTTTACAAAAATCTGATCTCTCTTCTGAAAATGTTGATCCCTTTCTGCTTGTGACTGAATGTTACTCGTTTGAATCTTTTTTGAGGTACCCACTTTCCGATCTGTTTTGTGCTGCCCCCAAGTGTTTGATGTATCAGTTTTGACAACTTTGGGCAATGCAAAAGATGATGCTACAAAATGTTATTATGACTATGTACAAATGACGGATGCAATGAAGGTTTGGACAAATGGGATGATGAGATGCATTATATACATATGTGACTAGGAAAGAAATGACTTAAGGAAACCAAAAGTGCTTGTTGCCAAGTTTTCACCTTTGGGTGCTTTTTTTTTTCTTTTTTTTTTTTAAATTTTAAATTTTTTTTTATTTTTCATTTTTTTTTTGTATTTTTCCTTATCACCTTGGCGCCTATTGCTAGGTTTTCACCAAGAGATAGTTTTTCAAATGTTTTTGCTTTCTTCATGCTCAATTTTTCCCTATTTTTGATCTTTCTTCTTTTCCAATGTTTTTGGATTTTCCATTTTCAAATGTTTTTGTATTTTCAAGATCCCTTTTCAACTATGTACAATAATTATGATGCTCTCTCATCTGATACTCTTTATACTCTTTCATCTGCTTTAGGTGTAGAACCTCTTCAAATGAATGCTATTTATGAGTTCTTGTAACTCTTCACCATTACAATCTGATAACTTATATGTTCCAGTTCCAAAGGATGACACTATCACAAATGGGCCTATCCAATTAGCTTCCCACTTTCCTTTCTTTTCCCTTTCAGCTTCATTTTTGGGATTTTCTCTTAGTGCCAAGTCTCCTACTTGAAAAGTTCTTGGTTTGATGTGTTTGTTGTAATTGTGTGAAATTCTGTTTTGATAAACTCTTAAATGTTCATAAGCTTGAGTCTAGTGTTCCTCTAACAATTCCAATTGTTGCAGTCTGGCAATCCTATAATCCTCATCAGTGATTAATCCTCTTAATGAAACCCATAGAGATGGGATTTCAACTTCTAATGGTAGAACTGCTTCGGTTCCATAGACTAAAGAGAATGGTGTGGCTCCTGTAGGTGTTCTGATACTAGTTCTGTAAGCCCATAGTGTGGGATTTATTTGCACGTGCCAATCTCTTCCTGATTTGTTAACTGATCTTTTTAATATTTTGAGGATATTTTTGTTCATTGCTTCAGCTTGTCCATTGCCTTGTCGATAATAAATGGATGACGAATGATGTGTAATGTGGAATGTCATGCAAAGTTCATCAATATCCTGATTTTTGAATTGTTTCCCATTATCCATGATAATTGCATGTGGAATACCATAGCGGAAAATTATGTGGTTCAATATGAAAATTGAAATTTGTTTGCCAGTTGTTGTTGTTAATGGAACTGCTTCCACCCATTTGGTGAAGTATTCTATTGCTGTGATGATATACTTGTGTCTGTTTGAAGATGGAGGATGTATGATTCCAATCAAGTCAAAACCCCATTGATAAAAAGGCCATGGTGTAATGAATGGGTGTAATTCTTGAGCGGGTGCATGTATCATGTTACCGTGATATTGACATTTGCTGCATGTCTTCACAAATTGACAAGCATCCTTTTCTAATGTTGTCCAAAAGTACCCTAAATGAAGGATTTTCTTAGCTAGATTAAGACCACTTGAGTGTGACCTGCAAATGCCTTCGTGGACCTCGCGTAAAGCTAACTTAGACTTTTCTTCCTCTAGAAATCTAAGTAATGTCCCATCAAGACCCTTACGATACAATGTGTTTGAAAGGATTAGGTAACGGGCGGCTTGGCGTATGAAGTTACATTTTTGGGCATGAGTTTGGTTTGCGGGGAGTACTTGGTCTTTAAGGTAAGTATAGATGGGTCCATACCAAGGAGAGTCATGTCCATGTAAAAGAGAAACAATTTGGGTGTCAGGAAGGTTGAATGCCAGTTTTACCAACTCTTCCACCAAGAACTCATACTTCTCATTTTGATCTGGTTTTTGTAATAAGGAAGCCAAGGTAGCCATGACATCTGCTGCTCTATTCTTTTCTCTTGGAATCTATTCAAATGTGATCAAAGCAAAGTACTTCTTCCATCCATCAATCAAGGTTTTATATTTCATCAATGTTATATCTTTGGTATTGTATTCATTATTAACCTGATTGATTATGAGTTGAGAATCCCCATACACTTGTAATTCTACAATATTCCATTCCAAAGTCATTTTGATGCCAATGACTAATGCCTCATATTCTTCTATGTTATTGGTGCATGGAAATAAGAGTTTATAGGACTTTGGAATGGTGTACCCTTGAGGGGTAACCAATAATATACCTGCTCCAAAACCTCCTTGTGTATAAGATCCATCAAAATATAATTTCCATGTCTTTGCTTCTATGTTGACAATTGCTACATCTGGAAACTCAATTTGAATGGTTTTTGTAGACT
Organism: Chamaecyparis obtusa; assembly: GCA_027943335.1. Classification (NCBI taxonomy): domain Eukaryota; kingdom Viridiplantae; phylum Streptophyta; class Pinopsida; order Cupressales; family Cupressaceae; genus Chamaecyparis; species Chamaecyparis obtusa. The sequence goes on along the minus strand of BSBK01003372.1, from coordinate 595,956 downwards.
CCATTGGGTTATCTGCTAAGTGATCTGCTATCACTTGTCCTTTAATTGCTCTTCTATCAACATATTCAATGTCAAATTCACTTAGGATCATGACCCATTTTGCTATTCTACCTGTTAAGGTAGTTTTACTTAGCAAGTATTTGAGAGGATCAATCTTGGAAATTAATTTGATCTTATGCATCAACATATAATGTCTTAGTTTTTGAGATGCAAAGACCACTGCTAGACATTCTCTTTCCATGAATGAATAATTTAGTTCATATTTTATTAAGGTTCTACTAAGATAGTAGATTGCCCTTTCTTTTCCTTGCTCATCTTCTTGTGCCAACAATATGCCTAGAGACCTTTCTGTGGCTGATATGTATAACAATAGCTCTTTGCCCTTGATAGGTGACATAAGAATAGGTGGGTTTATCAAATAAGTCTTCAAAATAGTGAAGGCCTTATCACATTCTTCATCCCACATAAATGTAGTGTCCTTGTGTAGCAATCTGGTAAAGGAGTGACACTTTTCTGCTAATTGAGATATGAATCTCCTTATTGATTGAATCTTTCCTTGTAATGATCTCATTTGACTAATATTTCTTAGAATCTCCATTTCTAGAATGGCTTGTACTTTTTCAGGATCAACTTCAATTCCTTTTGCTGACACTATATAACCCAATAACTTGTCGGATTGGACACCAAATGCACACTTCTTTGGGTTTAATCTAACTTTGAATTGTTCTAACCGAATGAATATTTTTCTTAGGATTTGTAAATGTTCTTCTCTATTGTGGGACTTTGGTAGAATGTCATCCACATAATCTTCTAAGAAATTATGCATCATGTCATGGAAAATAGTTGTCATGGCCCTTTGATATGTAGCTCCAGCATTTTTAAGGCCGAAGGGCATGACATTCCAACAAAAAGTACCCCAAGGGCAAGTAAATGTTGTCTTTTCTTGGTCTTTGGGAGAAATATTTATTTGATTGTAGCCACTAAATCCATCCATTAATGAGTACATTGTGTGACCTACTATCAGATCTACTATGGTATCAATGCTTGGCAATGGGAAGTCATCTTTGGGACATGCAAGGTTTAAATCTCTGAAATCCGTACACACACAGATAGATTTATCATGCTTAGTAACCGGCACAATGTTAGAGATCCAATCAGCATATGCTATTGTTCTTATGAACCCCACCTTTAACAATTTTTCCAATTCTGCCTTGACTAGGAGAGCCACATGTGGGTGCATTTTCCTTAGTTTTTGCTTCACAGGTTTAACCCCGGGTCTAACATTCAGATGATGCATTATGAAATCAGGATCCAGTCCGGGCATGTCGGAATATGACCATGCAAAATTTACTTGTTGTTCTTGGAAGAATTTAATAAAGTCCTCTCTTTCAAGAGATGTAAGTGATGTAGCCAAGTGTATGACCTTTGGATCTAGTTCCGTACCAATGTTAACTTTTTCTGTTGGTTCTATAAGAATAGATGACTGTTCTTCTTCATGTTTAGGTAGTGTCCAATCTCTCTTCTAATGGTGCCACAGTTGGGTTTTCACCAAAAGAAACATCTTTTATTTTCATTGTTTTTGGTTCTAATGGTGCCACAGTTGGGTTTTCACCAATAGAACTTCTCATTTTTTTATTTTTTTTCATTTTTTTATTTTTTTGACTAAGAGATTGGACCCTTGCTATTGTCATCATGTCCGCATTGAGTTCATTGGTGAAAGAGGGTTCAACCGCATTGAGATATTGGTTTGTTGCTTGGTCATTTGGGAAGTAAAGTAAGTCATGTGGTTCGGTTTGATCCCAATCAATGAGGTCCGGGTGCATCAAAATTAAGGAGTTATTGGGTAAGGTGTCATCAATAGGATTTATGGACATGACTTCATTTGAGGGTTCATACATTGTATCATTTAGATCTATGATGTGCGCTTCCTCAAGATGATCCATGGAAGCAGGGTCAAAGTCCCCTTCGCTTGAATCCTCATCAACCTCTACGGGAAACAATGTGGGAAAAGCCACAAGCGGGTTAAAACTAACATTTGAATTTCCCTCCTCTGAAGGTGTCCAAAATGTTTCTATCCATGCTCCACTATTAGATGCTTGTTCTATATTAGGCCTTTGAATAGGAGGTTCTTCATTAATTGGAGCATCTTGTTTTGGGATTTTTGCATAAGTATGTATAGCAATGACTTCTTTATCTTAACATGACTCCTCTGATAAATTATCCCATTCATAATCCCAAGAGTCATCACTATCTCCTTCGGATTCTAATGCATTTATTTGAGGATGAAAATCATGCATTGGACTTGAACTTTCTCCCTTGTATTGGAAACCTACTCTGGATTTTTCATGACTTGCCCTCCAAATAGGTTCAATAGGTTCTAATAATCCTCTATTTCTTTGGCCTAGGGGTCCTCTTCCTTTGTATCCCATCTTTTGCATAATATCAAATCCTTTCCCATATTGTTCGGTTTGTATATTGACATGCTAAATTCTTTCCATGGGAGTGTCTAAGGTATCATCTTCATCATGATAAAGCCATTGAAGAACTTCATCTTCTTCCTTATCCCATGTTGCTTTGCTATCTTCCCTCGCAAAATAAGAATTATACTTATGTGGAAGATGTTCTTTTGAGGGTTTACCATGTGATTTGGGAGACATGGGCATGTCAAATAGAGAAATTGAATACTCTCCTACTCCTTTCGAACTAATCTTGCATTGTTTGTCAAATTTGTTCATCATCTCACTCATGTATTGGTAATGATCTTCTTTAGCTTGTTCCTTTTCTTCTTTCGTAGGTTTGTAGATCACTGTCTCCAATTTAGGTGCTAAATATGGACTTTCCATTACATTTGGACCCTCGTAGCTCACTTTTTCCTTGCCCTTATTTGATGTAGTTGAGCTAGCTTGAAGAGGATTTTGTGTATCTTCATTGGTGATTCTTGGAATAACTTCTTCATGATTATGTGGAATGTATAATTCATGCAAGGGTTTGAGTGCATTACAATATTGGAATGGATTTGAGTCTCCTCCAACTGTGATTTCTTCACCCATGTATGGGAACTTGATGCATTGGTGGTATGTGGATGGGATGGCTTGCATCTCATGAATCCATGGTCTTCCCAATAAGATGTTATAGGTTAATTTCATGTCCAACACTTGACACTTGGTTTCCTTCTTGACTGGTCCCACTTGGATAGGCAATACAATCATGCCTTTAGAAGCTCTTTCAGCTTCGTCGTAAGCTTTTATGGTGATTTTCTTTGTAGGGTCAATGCAAGACTCAGATAAACCTAAGGATTTTACAAGACTCAAGGTGCAGATGTTAAGACCAGCCCCTCCATCAATAAGGGCTCTTTTGACTCTATGCCTTTCGATCAAAACCTCTATATGTAATGGAAAATTTTGAGGATGAGTTATAGACATGTCATATTGATCAGAAAATGAAAGACAATGAGGAGCCACGAGATGTCCTACCATATTTTAAAACTTTTCTTCCCCTAAGGTAGTAGAAACACGTGTCTCTTCTAAAGCTTTTTCTAAAATCTCTTTATGATTCGGTGACAATTTCTATAGCTCTAAGATTGAGATTTGTGCTGGAGTACGTTGCAATTGGTCCACCAAACTATAAGGCCTTGCTGCTGTAGGAGGTTGTTTGACCACAATGTTGGATTGTGGGATATTGGTGTTTTGAGGGACTATCCCTTGTAAAGTCATTCTAGAATTTTTCCCTCTTGTAATGACATTTGTTGCTTCCTTTTGAGGCTATTCATTAATTATTATAGCATTAACAATATGATCATATGATGGTGCAAAGTTGAGATTATTGGCACTTTGTTTCTTGCCATTTGATGACTCACCTTTATCATGTTTGTAAAAAGGTTGTTTGAAGGCCGTATGATCTTCATTATTTTGGGGTCCATCAACAGTGATTATGTTATTATCTATCAAGTCTTGCACCACATTCTTTAATTGTAGACATTCATTTGTAGTGTGCCCCCGAATCCTATGATATTCACAATGATTCTTAGCATCTCACCAACCCGGTTTGTGGTCTGGTTCATAAGGCTTAATAGTGGGTAATGTAATAACATTGTTAGCCATGAGAGCCTTTAATGCAGTTTCAAGTGATTCTCCCAAGGGTGTAAAGTGTCTTGAAGGAGTGGGCTTCAAATACTTATCATACTTGCTGTTTTGATCCTTGTTTCCTTGATTATTCTTGTTGGCATTGTTGTTATTGTTGGAAGGTGCATTATATGCTTGATTAGTATTATTCACTTGATTTGGTGTCTTTGTAAGGGCAAATGGAATCACCTTCAAGTTGCTAGATTCCACTACACCATCATTAACAATGCCTTTGTTGTTATTTTTTGCAGCATAACGGCTATTGTTATTGTACCAACTTTTATTTTGATTGTTGTTATTGTTGGTATTGTTGTTGTTGGAGTTAAAGTTATTCTTATTTTCCTTGTACAATTTCAACTCTCCACTCTTAATCAACACTTCTTCCGTTGTAATTCTGTTATCAATCAAATCTTGGAAGGTTTTAGGACATTGCATCCTTAGTCTATAATTTAATTCACTTCTTAAACCGTTAATAAAGATATCCATTTTTTCTTTTTCTGGTACACTTCTTGGATATCTAGCAAATGCAGTCCTCCATCTTTGCAAGAATGTGAGGAAGGCTTCTCCATCTTGTTGCTTCATGTTACATAACGTTATCATTGTGACCTCATGTTTGATGTTATAAGAGTAATGAGTCATGAATTTAGAAGCTAATTCTTCAAAGGTTTTAATGTCGGATGGTAGTATTGAAAACCAATCCATGGCCGTTCCTCCCAAGCTTCTTGGGAATAGTCTCATTAAATAGGTTGTATCATGCATGAATTCAAGACTCAATGCACAAAACCCCCGAAGATGATCATGTGGGTTAGATGTTCCTTCATACCTATCATATTTAGGAAATGTAACATTAATGGGAAAAGGCACCATGACCAAACTCTTATCGAATGGAAAAGGACATAATGTTTCAATAGAGAAAGGCTTAGGAGCCCCATTTTGTTTCAAACTGTCAATTTCCATTTGTAATGCCTTGAATTGTTCCCTTATTGCTTCCATAGGGTCTTCTATTTCCTTGGGCTTTAGTTGTTCTATGTCAAAATCTTTAGGTAGCTTTACCCCCATTTGTATCAAGTCCATGAAGTGTTTTTCTTTATCCATAAGCATGGTCTTTTTCATTAGTTCTATGAAATAAGGGCATTGTCTTGCCTCTAACGCTCTTTCAACCGTGGCTTCTTCTACAGTTGGGGGTAGGTTTGGATTATGAGGAGGAGCTAAGTTGTTGCCTTGTGAATTTGCTTCTTGGGAATTAGGATCTCTTCCTCCATTATTAGAATTTCTTTGATTGTTGTTAGGATCCATACCGCCATTCATGTTGTTCCCTTGGTTGTTAGGATCGGTATTTCCTAGGGTGCCGTTAAACATCTTGTTGGTGTCCTTTGCCTTAGCGGGTTTTTTAATCACTCATGAAGTAATGAAAGTGTCCTCCAGAAATGGGAGCTCTTCTCATTTGTAGGTCCCGTCTGTTTGTAATGTTTTCCTTATAGAGAGTGATCTTGTGATAACATGCATGAACAAACTTTAAGGGTATGTTGACTTCTTCTTTTGATAAGCTAGTTTTTGGAATAAGGTAAAGATTTTTGATCAATTTTAAATGGTTTAAAATTTTAATGATGTTTTGATCAATAACTTTGGAATATCTTGTTTGAAAATATAAAAACAATCTCAACACACACATCAATTTGGTACCATATCCCTAGAGTGCTCTAATGTGTGTATTTTTGAACGTTTTCATAGGTTGAAACACAAGAATAGCTTCCACACAATCTACCTAGCACATAATTGGTTCATAAACATGGCTCTAATAGGTAGTTTTTCTATTTTACCGTTATGTAGTAAGTTTTCCATTCAAAATAGATCTTAGCCATTCATCCCCCAAGTATGTTAAGGGGCTTCCCACACGCACCGAAGCACGATTTTGCGCAATCTGTTAAGACTACTAGAGGAAGTTCAAAAGAGCTAAAATCCTTTTGTCATGCACCCCATTAAGGATACACGCGTTTCATTTTATAGTGGGTCGGATTCTCACGGCAAAAGCAAGTGTATCCCACTTTGGGCTGTCCCTCTCACTGGCCCTTTTAAGGCAATCTCGGGAGGCGAGCCCACTAAGTTTTAAACATGTTCATTTGAAAGCATGAAAAAGTAGATTTGGTAGAGCAAGTTTGGGAATTTGATTCACTCAAAGAGTGAAGAGCATATCCCTATTGCTTTTTCCTTATCCCAAACACTCACAATCAATTTGGTTCTTTTTCAACCCCGTGACAAAGGGGTTCTTAGAATTTAAGTGTTTATTCTTTCCCTTTTATGATTAAACTATGTTTTGAACTTTGAAATGCCACAAGCTAAGGGAATGTGCAAGCTTGATGAGAGAAATACCTCAAATGATGCTAGCAAAGGCTAGGTGCATTTTTAAGTAGTAGATTTCTCATTTTTTCTCTCCAAATCCTTCCCTTACCTTAATGAAACGTTCTCTCCACCAGCAAGTTAGTCGGCACAATACAAACAAAGTGAGGGGAAACCAAAATCAAAGCTTAAAATGATATATTTGATTATGCTTTTGATTCTTTTTATCAAAATACTTGCATAATTCTTACAAACTTAGGGACTAAACTCCCAATTTAATGATACATATTTCTATTTGTAAGCCTCTATAACAACAATGTATTTAGCATATAATTCTACCTCCTTTTCTAAATCATTGTTGAGAATAAAAGTAGAGTGTACCCAGTTTTCCTTTCTTATCCTCTTAGCGATCAATTTCTCCTCTAAGTTATGCCTTCTCTCTGGTTTTTGAACTTTCTTATGACAGACCATACTCCTGAGACAAAAAAAAAAAAGACCGTGAAGTCAGAATACAGTCATCATTTTAACATTTTTGATAAAATATAGAAAATACAGCCACGCGACATTGTCCAGACTATAGGCGAGATAAAATTTAACAAAGACGTGACTACTTTAACCGTGAGCGTCACCTTAAGGGGCTCAAGCGAGATTAAAATAACCAGGTGTGATATCAAATTTTATCTAAGCATGAAATCTTTACCAAACGTGACAACAGTGATTATTCTGATAAAATATAAATGCACAGTCAGGCGACATTGTCTATACTGAACGCAAGATCTAATTTAATAAAGACGTGATTACTTTAACCATGAGCATCACCATAAGGGGCTCAAGCGAGATTAAAATAACCAAGTGCGATATTAAATTGTATCTACGCGTGAAATCTTTATTATACGCGACAAACTAATACTAGAAAAGTGATATTTCATTAATCAAAGGTGACATTTAAAATGAAGGAAGCGAGAAATTAAATGGATAAGGCAGAGTACTCCCTTCACACCAGATGTAAAATGATTCCTTGGCCGCGGCTTTTTAATTCTGATCATGCGACATTTAAATGACCAAAGGCATCAACAGTTTGTCCAAAATGCGAGAGTTTAATTTTTTACCGCGTGATTTCTTTCACCAAAACGTGATTCTGCAGGCTAACAAGTGTAAGAGTTCAGACTGTAGGTGATATTTTAATTTTCGTCGGTGACATTTCTTTTCTTTAGGCGTGACTTCTTTACTAGCAGGCGTGATTTCTTTTCTGTAACCTACAAACAGTAAGCAATTTTATGCAATTCTAGCCTAAATTTTGCAAATAACGTAGAAATAATGATGAATTTGAGGCCTAGGGCCCCACGGTGGGTGCCATTTGTGTGTGAGTGATTTACACCTTCATGAAATAACAAGATTTAAAAGACAATTACACTATTCAAAGAAAACTAATCTAAATAATGCACAATTAATCTAAATATCTCATAGATCTCTAAAATAAAGTGGTAAATGAGGCTCTCAGCTATGATCCTCACTAGTGACACTCTAAAGATGAGAATTAAACTAAGAATGATATGTAAACTAGATCTATTCTATCAAATTCTAGCTCTATTTGATGAACAATCTACTATGATTAATGCAATTTAAGCTAATTAGCAATGACAAATGATAAGTGAGTGATGTGGATGCAAATTGACAGAACTTTGCTGCAATTCAAAGATATGGAGTGGATCCATTATGCTTCTAAATGCCTTCAATATATAAGATTTTCCCAAGGGTAGGGGGTAGAGTGAGATAACCATGGTTATGCTTGGGTAAGGTCAATTGGCTTTGCTTTGTCCATAAATGGGGGGACAAGGAGGGGACAATCATTTAAATGGTTTCAAAAGGCTGGACCATTTCAACAAAAGTGAGTGATTTGTGTCTATTTTGTCTCCTTTTTGCTTTGTTGAGGGAAATTATGATTTATTAATTAATTAAAGTAATTAAATTTAGCCATGAAGGGTAAGATGTTCATTTTGATTTTTCATTTCAACAACTATGTCATTAATTGAATTTAATCAATTTCTTAATATTTTTCCCCTTTTCAAGCTTTATTTAATCATTTAATCATTTAATTGAATTTTCCTTTGATTTGAATTGCCTTTGTTCCATTTATTGATTTTTCATGCTATTTGATGATTTGTTGCACCTTTTGATTGATTTAAGCCTTTTGACAATTTTTCATGTCTACACCCCCGTAGCAATGTCCACTGGCTGTGGTCTCAGCTTCTCCAATGAAATCTACTCTCGGGCAGCATTCAGGAACAACCCAATGGCAAGATGAGACATATAGAATGTCCTGTGCTGGAGAGTCAGGAACTCATATAGCCTCTCCACCAAAACTGATGTCCAATCATACACACTACCATTTCGGAGCCCATTCATGAAGATAAGATAGGTAATAGCAATATCTGAGGCCCTACTAGCACTGGTCAACCTGCTCTTCACAATGTCCATCAGACACCGCCACTCTCCGGAAGCCACAAAGGATTTCTTGATACTGCAGTTCTTTGTAGAAGCACCTAACAAGGAATCTAACTCCCTTTGAGATAGATTTCTCGAAACCAGCTTGATGTACTTCTCCTTTTCTTCTTGAGACAGCTTCTTGGGCTTCAAATATATTTTCTTCCTGTGCGAGCCAGGTATGCCAAAAACCCTCGATATCTCCTGGGTAGAAAATAAAATCTATATCTTGGTGCCACAATACTTCAGAGTGCTACGCCGGCTAACCTGATCGAATGTATCAATCATGCCTTGGAGAGGACCCTCATATTCCTTAATGGAGGGCAAGGGCATTTGGACTCCCAAATGTACTTCTATTTTTTGAAGCTGCCCCTTCAAAAAATGGGTGTCTAGAGCATTATCCCACCAGGTTCGGCACTCCACTCCACTCAAACCCTTGAATGTCATAGTCTTCTAGGTAATCTCTTCCTTCTGTGCTTGTGGCTGTTGTATGCGTGGACGGTGTTTTCTGGTACTATCCATGCTATTAGCAATGTGGATTCCAGACTGTAAAACCCTCCGTCCTCTGTTGCTACTGGCTAGTTTTGAAACTTATAACTTCTGCCTCCAGGTGCTATGCTATTGCCGTGATCCCATACTACTGTGTTGTGTGCCAACAATAATGGTTTTAACCATTTTGTTTTTTCTTTTGAAATGCTTCCTCCTGGCATACAAATCAACTTCCTTTAGATGCTAATGTACTTTTTCCAATGTGCAAATATGTAGTAGCTTCGGGTCTCATCAACTGGTCACACTCTCCAAGGGCTGATAACTAAACCAACTGGGGGTCTAGGTTGCAACGCCCCCGCCACCAAGACCAATTTAGCACCTTCAAAGTCTATGAAACGCACTATTTTTGTGATTTTTGTCTGCTCCCATGTTCTTTTCTGCAAATCGCTTATGTTTCCCTTACTTCCTGCTCATGCCCTTCCCTTCGGTACCATTCGTTCTTCAATATGAGCTGCTTTGTTTTGTCATCATTTTTTTTTTAGTATACCATATGAATTTCTTCCTTCATGCTTTCCCTTCACACATCCTAATGCTGTACTGAATCCTCAGACCTCCTCCAACCGTACCGTACAAATACCCTTATGTTGTGCGTCAGCTACTGTATGACTTGGTATTCATACTTTGCAATCCGATGATCGTACACTATGCCTCCTTCCTATGCCACATCTGGATGTGGTACGGCCAGTACAATCCGTACACTGATCCACCGTGTAGTGCTTTGCTTGCAATCCTCACCTTGTACGGTTCTGTACAACACCTTTATTTCTTCTGTTTCAGCTTGTATGTCATCACTTTTCTATACGGTGCCGTATAATACTTGTAAATGTCTCGACCACAATAATGCTTCAGTACAGTACCGTACTTCCCTGCTACTATGCCCTTTTTCGATTGTACGGTGTCGTACAGGGCTTTATAGAACCGTACGGTGCCGTACGGTATTGCTTTTTTTCTCTTTTTCTTTTTCTTTTTTCTTTTTTTTAAAATTTTTTTATTTTATTTTATTTTTTTCATTTTTTTTTTCTAAGTACCTAGGCCTCGCGGTGATGTCGTCGGCCATTCGTGATACACCTTCAATTTCAAGCCGTTCACTGCATCTAAAATTTCCTGTCTGTCGAGGGTCCACAGCTTTATGGACCCATTTGCGGCCACCTCCTGAACCTTGTAAGGGCCTATCCATTTCACTTTGAACTTTCCAAGCTTGATTTCATTTCGCCCGTTATACTTTAAGACTAACTGGCCTGGTGTAAACTTGGTCCGATGAATGTGTTGATCGTGCCAGTGTTTCCGTCATTGATGGACCACATCTGTCACCCATTGTGCCATTAACCTTCGTTCATCAAGTTTGTTTAGGGCATACAGGCACTCCCTCAGGCTCTCCATATCACCGAGTTTATTCTCGATAGCAATTTGGAGACTTGGCACCATGAACTCCATAGGTACTACCACTTCCTATCTGTACATTAATTGGAAGGGTGTCTAGCCCATCGTCACTTTGTAAGTGGTGTGGTATGCCCATAACACTGATGATAGTTTCTCCTCCCAATCTTCATGTTCTACCCCACATGACTTATAGATGATCGAGACTAGAATCTTTTTGGTCGCCTCTGCTTGACCATTGGCTCTCAGATAGTACAGACTAGACAAGGAGTGAAAAATCTTGAACTCCATCGTAAGGAGTCTCACCACATGATTTACAAAATGGCCTCCTCTATCACTGGTTATCTGAAGTGGGATCCCGTACCTCATGATAATTTGTTCATAAATGAACCTAGTTGTACTTACAGTAGTGTTTTCTGGTAGGGCCCATGCTTCAACCCACTTCATCAAGTACTTCATGGCTACCATAATGTATGTGCACTATCGAGGTCTGCTAACTTTTAAGGGTCCCATGAAATCAAGCCCCCAATGTTTAAATAACTCCTATGCAGCTAAAGGGTTCAATGGCATAAAATCTTGTTTCACTGGTTTCCCAGCCCTCTGGCACGTATCACAACTACCGACCCATTCTCTGGTGTCACTGTGCAACATCGGCCACCATAGTCCAGCCAACAGTACTTTTTTGGCCATCGTGTCCGACACCGATGTATCTTATAGTCTACCAAGCGCACATTCACACTGATGGATAGTTTACACCGAAGTCTTGTAGCATACACCATACAGAGTAAACAAGCACTACCGAGGATAACAGAAATGACTTATGAATTAGTGAAAGCATAATTTTCAAGATAGATAGTTTTAACAGACTAATACATGTGTAAGCTAGATTATTTCAGAATTAGCGTAAAGATATGAAAAGGAATATAGTTTGTTACAAGATCAACGGATAACAAAATTCAAAGAAGATCTGACGGTGATACATCAACCGAGAAAGGTAAAGTGGTATAATCTATGAACATGGTTAAGTGGCATAATCTAATGGATGTAAATCAAATGGTTTAGCAAATCCAAAACACTATAAATATATCATTCTAAGAATGACGAAGATGATGAGACTAAATTGATACAAGCATTGGATAGACCAAACCAAGCAGAATTGTTTACAAAGAAGTATTCAGAATTGACAAAGCAAACTAAGCATCACAGAGCAGAAGATCTACACAGGAAAGGTGATATTTATATAGTACTTATATGATATGTTATTAGACAATCTAGTTGTCAATTAGAGTAGATACATTTTCTATTGCTCTCTAACAATTGTAATAGAACTATCAAAATCTCTTAACTGAGTGGATTTAACAGTCCTATTGTAAATCTCTTAACCAAGTGCACACTTAACAGTGTTGTCAAAATCCTATAATGAGTTAGATCTAGCTGATCTTTTGTTACTCCTAACAGGGTAAGTTCACTAGAAGTGATCACAATTGTAGCCTTAACAAGGAAACTCTTTCTATCTGTAGACTAGTGAATATTTGTGGGTCTCATCCCCACCGTAGTTTTACCTTCTAACAAGGGTTTCTACGTAACCAAATACTTGTGTTATGTGATTGCATTGATGGTATAATGATTAGTTAGTTTCATATATGATTGTTTACACAATTTAATGCAAGTTATTTGATCAGTTAAAGTACTAAATGTTAAATCAGAATGAAGGATTTAAATGAAAAATTTTGGTAGATACTAATTCACCCCTCCCCTCTCAATATCTGTCTCTCGTATTTCCAACAATTGGTATTAGAGCTTAGTTCTCTTGTTGAACAGTCTAACCACTAAAGGGTAAAGATTTGAATCATGGAGAGGTACAAACTTGACAAATCTATTGAGAATCAGAAACTTCAACTACAGATGTATGTGGAACAGTACAAGAATGCCAAGGTTGAATTGAAGAAATTATTGGTACAAAGAAAGAATATTGCAATTGCTCAGAATGAAATCGGTTATCATGAAGAAATTTTTGAAGATGTATTTGATCATAGTGGATCTAGCTCGGGAAGCATCTTTGATGGATCTGAAAGTACTATCACTAACCTATCTGAAAGGAACCAGCAGCTATTTGATCAAGTGAAGGCTTTATAGATTGGATAAGAAACATAAATGGTAAGAATGGTAGAAATATTGAATAGTGCAAGACAAGCTGAGCAAGACCGTAACCTATCCATTGAACACAGAAGACTGATGACTAAACAATTACAAGCCAAGGAAAGTGAAATACAAAGCCTTACTGATCATCACTTTCAAGTGTCTAATCAGGTTCTGATTGCAAATCAAGAAGTAAATTGGATCAATGGTGAACTATCAAGGAATCTTGAAGATATGGCAAGATTGAGAGAAGAAAATGAAAAGTTGAGGAATGACCTAAAGAATCAACAGCAACACAATGAGATGAAAAATTTGGCTGAAGAAAGTTCAAAGAAGATTGATGATTTCCTAGACAATCAGAGAAGATTTGTAAGCAGAGCTGGTATAGGTTATACTGGTGAAGGTGAATCATCAAAACATACTGAAAAGATCAGTAACAATCAAGGTTAGAAATCTAAAGTACTCACTTGCTATCACTGTGGAAAACCTGGACACATTTCTAATGTATGCTGAAGCAAAGCTAAAGGGTATCCTCCTATTACTACTACAAGATTTGAAGGTTACTGCTATTACTATGGAAAGTATGGGCATCAAGCATTTGAATGCAGATCTAGACAAAAGGACAATATTGAAAAGACTACTATAGGGAAGATATGTTACACTTGTAACAAACTTGGACATACTGCAAGTGAATGCAAAGCTAAGATGAAGCAAGTCTGGACTCCTAAGTAGAAAACTCAGAAGAAGTCATATCAACCAAAGAGGGAAGGTAATGCATATGTATGGGATTATAATACATGGACTAGTTGCACTGCTTGTGGCTGATATGGACATATTGCTGCTAACTGCTATAGGGCACATCACATAAGAAATTCAAGATATTGGGCAAGCACACCGATGGCCTGTATGCACTGTCACAAAGTCGGTCATGTGAGAAAAGACTGTAGAGATCAAGTACTAGATGAGGATCATGTATTCGAGAGTGGATACACCATTGCAGATATCATGAAGATGAGAAATACTATGTGGAAGAAGTCAACAATGGAGACTGCTGAATCAAGTAACACTGTCGGTGAAACCTCATCCTCTGGACAGGGTGACATTAGTAACTCCACTTAAGGTGACTAAGGTATGTATGGAACTGATACTTTGAAAGATCATATTTTACATACAATTCCTTATACTTGAAGAGTTAATACCAAATCTACATGAATTAAGATGCACTATGGTTATATTGTGTGAGCTAACAATGTTATACAAGTCGGTAAAGGCAAGACCGAGAATGAAGTACCGATTGATAATTGATAAGCAAGGTTAACTCAGGAAATAGTGTAAACTGATGAAATTGGGTGTCAACAAAATAAGATAGCTATAATACACTATGAAGTTAGGTCGAGCATTTATTGCAAATATTTGAGCAGGGAATTTTGGAAAAGTCTAAATACACTAGAATCAAGTTCATTATTTACATTGCGAGCACAGGAGAACAAATTTTTCTGAGCAACCAAGAGTTCGAGCTAAAGATTTCTACAAAGATTCAAGGCACTTTCATCTCAAACTGACAACTATTCTTCGACTATCAAGTAGGTTTTTCGGATATACTTTTAACTTGTGCTCATTGTAATCACCGAAACCCTAGTTTTCTTGATGGCATCCACATCTACCGCAACTAAATCACAACAAGGTGAAGAAGAGGTTGAATTCATAGTTAGGGCACATTTTAAAGAAGATAAATTCAAATCACACCCTAGAGTTGCATCACAGATTGATCTAATGGGAGCATTCTCTAGCATTCCTGAAAGGGTTTTACTAACTGAAGATGTTAGAGCATATATCCACTCTAAGATCAGTGAGGTAGGAATGTATGAATTGATTGCTGCACTTCAAGGGGTATGTGACCTAAATAGATAGTTGAAACTAGAGTATAAACACCTGGAAGATGTAGGGTTAACTGGCATTCACTATTTTCCTCAAGATTTTAAGAATGAATGGATAAGAATTGTGTTGAGTCGATATCATGACGGAAAATTTTGGTTGGATAGCAAGCCTGTCGAAGTAACGAAGAAGATGATAAGCATTATTACAGGGTATCCCACTACTGATAAAGTGAAAGTGTTTCACAGTTCTGCTAGACAAGAATTTGAACAAAACACAGGTGCAAAATGGGATGAAAGAGCACTGAAAATAAACAAAATCAAAGATCCTACTGTAAAATTTGTAGCTCATGTTATTGAGTATAAGATATTTCAGTCGAGTCGATTGAACAGTGTACTGAAAAATGTTTTGGATATGGCCTACAAGATTGTGAAAAAGAATCACCAAGTTGACCTAGTAGACATCATGTTCTGATAGCTGGCAGACAACATGAAGGTCATAAGATCAAAGAAGTCTAATACATGTAAATTTGGTTCTTTACTTGTATGTTTATTCTTGTATATACAAAGGTTTGTACCTGGCATAGGAAAGGTTGTATGGAAGAAGGACAAACCTATTGCACAATAGATTAGTGATCATATGAAATCTCTCGGAGATAATGCAAATAAGGAATTTGATGTATACTTTAACAAATTCAAGGAACAGATGCATAAGAGAAGCAGAATACCTGGTGAGTTAGTAAAGAAATTTGAGAATGATATATGTTTTGTTGTTAGCACAGATCACTACTTGATCAAATCTGTTACACTAAGAATCAAGTGGCTAGCACCTATGGGTTATGAGATAAGCCATGATTTCACATTGAAATCCATTACCACCCTGCTAGCACTTCCTACTGACATTTCTGCAAGTAGATTTGGAACATATGAGGAAGCTAAATCAAGAATAGAGACTGATATCTCTATCGGTAAAATGACCAGAAGAGGAAAGAAGTTAATAAAGAATCTTGAGGCTACACTAAATGCCTCCCAATTACCAGATGATTTATCTGACGAATCACCGGTTGTTGCCACAACCGAAGAGCTACTGGAGCTTGCAGATAAATCTTACGATAGTGAAGCCACCAAGTCAGATGATGACAAGGGCACCTCATCGGTTCCTCCTACTAATGATACAGAAAAGGAGATGATTATAACTAAGAAACCAAGGGCAACAACTCCTACTCAAAAATATATGAAAAGAAAGAAAAAGATGGTAGAAGACTTACCGAAGAAGAAAGTGAAACAAACAAAGGTTACCGAAGGTAATGACAAGTCTGATGAAGAGAATAGATACAAGGTTGTAAAACACAAAGACAACACTATTGAAGAATTAACTAAAGATATAATGGAAAATGGAAATTTGAAAGATCCCACTTTAGGAAAGTTTGACAGCATGAGTGCAGAGGATCAAATAAAGATTGAGAATGTGGTTGTACAACAAATGATAAAATTCAAGGGAATACCGATTAAAATTTCTTACAGTTTACCAAAGGCACTAGATGATAGAATTGCTACAAGATGGATCATGGCAATGGAGACAGAAAAGAACAAAAGAGAAAGATAATTGATGAGGTTAGCAACACATCTAAGCATGACTGAAAAAGCAAAGTATTTACAGAAGTATCAACAAAGATTTTTGATAAAACACAAAACCCTCATGATTATGGATGAAAACACTGGTGACATAGATGCCAAGTATACATCATTATGGGATTTGATCTTGAAGGAAGAAGCAAAAGTAGAGCAAGCTACTTATCTACAAATGTCAAAAAGAGTGAAAAGGTCAAAAGATAAAGGTATACTTTTGGGTGATATAGACAATATAGATAAGGACACTGGTACATAGGATACCGAGATAATAGACATAACCGAGGACACATCAAAGATAAGTGTAACACAATAGGCATCGGAAAGAGTTGAAATTCAACTAAAGAAGAAAATAGATGAAGATGCTCTTATTGAGGACATAACACATGGTGACCCTAATAATAATGATGATGAAGGTGTATAGATAATATCTTTGAAGGATACTGACACAGCATCACTACTGGGAAATCTACCGATGATTGATGAGGCATTGGCTATTATAGCACAGATTGAACTCGAGGAGAAGAAACAAGATTAACACAAGGATGTTGAGGAAACACCAGAAATAATGTTACCTACAAATACAAATTCACCTATTCTAGAGGCACAATCCACTATTGCACCATAGGATATTGAACAAAAGGATACAAAGGAGAAAAAGGAAGGTGAAGAATAGAAAGAACAAGAAGAAAATATTGAGGTGAACCAAACTAACATTTCTACTGAAGCTCAACCATCGAGCACCAATGAGCATCAGAAAGATAAAAGCATGTCAACCGGCACCGAGACTCCAAAAGATAAGAGCACTGCTATACTATCAAGGAGTGGACCTCTTAAGAAGAAGAAACCGGGAAAAGGAGCAGTAACATTACAAGAAATCATTGAAATACTAAACATTGATCCAACGACATTGAGCCCCTCTGAATTGCAAACATATGGTGAGCTATGTCAGAGGAAGGTAGCTCAGGAAAGATTAAAGAAAACCTGTAACAGGAATGAAATAATGACAAATGTTAGAGACATATTACAACAAGTCATTCCTGATGTTGATGTTGATGTTGACAAGCCCATACTAGATCAGCTAGCATACTTGTCACAACAAATACAATAGCCCGATGTTGATATAGAAAAGAGAATGGAAGAAAGGGCAGAAAGTAGAGTACAGGAGAAACTTGCACAAAAGTTGTGTGCAGAAGTTTCTTTGAACAAGGTAGAGTTATCCAAGGTAATATCTGATTGTCAGATTATAACAACTTATATATTTCAAACCTTGATGACTTTGTGTACTACCGACATGTTCACTTCTGAGGTCGGTGAACAAATTAAGAAACTTAAAGCAGAAATGCAGACATGTACACAAGCTACATCAATCGAGCTGAAAGATTTAGGCATGCATATCCTCGGGATAATGAAATTAGGCGGTTGATCAGAGATCTTAATCAGAAGAAAGAGAGCATAATAGATCAGGTTACAGAGTTGCAAAAAGAACTCATCCTACACCTGAAAATTTTTAAACAGCATAAGGATAAAGCACGCACATTGGTCTCTACACCTGACATTTCGGTGTTGAATAATGTTATGGACATGAGAACTCAAGTGAGTTATGAGCACCTCACTCTTACAAACTTGAAGGAGGAATGGGACAACCTCCTGGAATCACTGAAGAAAACCCATCATAAATTTTTTGATAAGTTGTAAGTATACATTCTATTTTTGGGATTAATCTCAAAAAGGGGGAAAGCAAATGTATATGCCAATAGATACTCATTTTGATATATAGCTCTATATACTTTACACACTACCGAGATTATTGTAAGGGGGAGTACTTACTGTACTTAAGCAATTTTGTATATGTATATATCAGGAGATATAAGGATTTGTGTATATACATTTTTTTTTGTTTTGATACTAATGCCAAAGCGGGAGATTGTTATCTCTATTAAGCATTTATTGTCACTTATTATCAAAATCATTAGTTGGTGAAATACTGGACCAGTCGGTAAATACAAGGAGACTAGAACAGTCAGTAAAGCTCAGCAAAGCAAGTCGGTTGACTATATGCATCGATGTATCTTATAGTCTACCGAGCGCACACTCACACCAATGGATAGTTTACACCGAAGTCTTCTAGCATACACCAAATAGAGTAAACAAGCACTACCAAGGATAACAAAAATGACTTATGAATCAGTGAAGGCACAATTTTCAAGACAAATAGTTATAACAGACTGATACATGTGTAAGCTAGATTATTTTAGAATTAGTGTAAAGATATGAAAAGGAATATAGTTTGTTACAAGATCGACGGATGACAAAATTCAAAGAATATCTGACGGTGATACATCAACCAAGAAAGGTAAAGCAGTATAATCTATGAACATGGTTAAGTGGCATAATCTAACGGATGTAAATCAAACAGTTTAGCAAATCCAGAACACTATAAATATATCATTCTAAGAATGACAAAGATGATGAGACTAAATTGATATAAGCACTGAATAGACCAAACCGAGCAAAATTGTTTACAGAGAAGTATTCAGAATTGACAAAGAAAACCAAGCATCATAGAGTAGAAGATCTACATAGGAAAGGTGATATTTATACAGTACTTATATGATCTATTATCAGACAATCTAGTTGTCAATCAGAGCAGATACATTTTCTATTGCTTTCTAACAATTGTAATAGAACTATCAAAATCTCTTAACCGAGTGCACATTTAATAGTGTTGTCAAAATCCTATAATGAGGTAGATCTAGCTGATCTTTTGTTACTCCTAACAGGGTAAGTTCACTAGAAGTGATCACAATTGTAGCCTTAATAGGAAAACTCTTTCTATCTGCAGACTAGTGAAGATTTGTGGGTCTCATCCCCACCGCAGTTTTACCTTCTAACAGGGGTTTCTGCGTAACCAAATACTTGTGTTATGTGATTGCATTGATGGTATAATGATTAGTTAGTTTCATATATGATTATTTACACAATTTGATGCAAGTTATTTGATCAGTTAAAGTACTTAATGTTAAATCAGAATGAAGGATTTAAATGAAAAATTTTGGTAGATACTCATTCACCCCTCCCCTCTCAGTATCTGTCTCTCCTATTTCCAACACTTTTTACTTTGGGGGTCCGGGTAGCATATTTGGTGAAAATCTCCTTCAAAGGAAGTGAAATAGGCTTGTAACTCTTTCTTTTATTCACTGATTCAGTTAGCCAAGGAGGAACTGAATTGGTGACTATCCGATTGTTGAAAGTTTTAATAGGAGTGTTTTCAGCCTAAGGTACATCTGTGCTACTGGTAAGGATTTCTTGAACCTTTTCTTGTTGATCCATTGGGAAGGAAATATTGTCATTGTTAATCTCAATATCTAGATAGTTAGGTCCTAAGGATGCCATTTGACAACGCCTTTCTGATCTTGTTTTAGGCATCGATCTGGGTGCGGTAGGATTCCCACTAGGAACCGCCTTTTTCTTAGGGGAGGTAAATTTACCTACATTAGGAACCATAGGAGATACATTAGATGAGACATGTTTCACATTTTTTAGGTTTGTTTCCATACTATGGCTTTCAAGAGGGGGGTTCTTAGCTCCTTTCTTTTTCTTTTCTGTCAACCAGGTTTCTGTAGCCCCGAATATTGTTTGGGCCCTGAACTTTATATCATCTTCCTCTTTCCTATTCCAATCTATGACCAAAGGACTTCTTGCTTCTACATTGATAACATCTAAACCTATGGCTTCAGAACTATCCTCTTCTACTCCCTTAATATCAAACTTTAATTGCAATAGTTTGATCTATGGAACTATAAGTCTTGAGTGATCTCATCTCCAAACTGCCTCTTCATCACTGAGATCTTCCCATAGATCCTCAAGGTGCAAACTATGTGAAGGATAATTACTTAGACTTAGAACTTGTCTAGTGAAGCCCTTATTGTCAAAACCCCTTCTTAACTCATAAAATTGCAAATGAAAACTCAACAAGTTGCTTCCTATCACCGAAGCATCCATCATACTATTACAGGACAATTTACCAATTTTAACTGGAAACATAGAAGGCCACCTTTCTTCTGGCATGGTATTTTTAATAACTATGAACAATTTCCTGCAAACCTCTGCCAATATAAAATAGTCAAAAGAAAACCTTGGGAGCCTAAGAGGTTCATCATCAAAGCTTCCGACCTAGATGTAGGTGAAACGTGAAAATTGAATGTATAGACTTCCGTAGACTTGAACCAATTTTTGTGCCTCCAATGAAACTCTTTGGTTTGGGACTCTTGCCAATTGTTGACACAATCTTCCTAGGAAAACATCATGAACCTTCCTATAATTTTTCAAAATCTTATCCTTTCTTAATAAGGGATAGTACTCATAGATACAAATGTCTCCATTCCAAGGAACATGTTGAATGGCAGATAAATCATGTGTGCATGCTAGACAATATATCAAATAGGAAGACATAAATAAATCCTTCTTAATGGCCTGAGCTTGTTTAAGTTGGTCCCTCAGGAAACTAGCGATAATCTCTGCCCAATCAATATGTTGCCCCCCTTCCAAGACTATCTCTATAAAGTGAAACATCTACTCCTCAAAGAGGAGAACCTGCTCTGAACCTTTAATCTAGTGAAGCAACACTATGACGTCATGAATAAGTAGCTTCATGTGGTCTTTGGTGAGGACGTTAGGTAACTGAGATCCACCTTTATAATTAGTTTGAGTCCACTTCCGGGTCACATGACTACACTTTTTATCTATGTTTTCTCTATACTAAGCTAGAGATTGGGTGGGAGTAAAATTGATGAGAGATTCCTCTGGGATTTTAAAAATAGCCATGATAGTCTCTCTATTGACTAGCACAAGGGTTTGGCCTTCTACATTCATAATGCACTTGGATTTAACATCATATCTATTAATGCATTGCTGAACCAACTCCGAGCATACAGCTGACAATGGAAAATCCATGGCTTCCAATAATCCACTCGACATGAACTCTAGACTATGATCTTCTGCTGCATGGTTTGTGAGGTCAATTGTCATTTTTTCTATTGATATCCCTAACAGGTTTGTATCTATAACAATAGGGGCTCGACATTGCATATTCTTGACATTGCCGAAGAAATGCATTTTGGACTTCATCTCTCCCTTAGGAATAAAAATAAAACCCCCCCTCTCGAATCAATATATCAAACAGCAATAGGAAATGAGAAAAAACTTTAGGAGCTACTTGTTTTACGCAGACTTGGAACAATTTTTTGTCCCACAGCTGAGACTTCATAGAGTTATAACAAGAAGAGAAAAGTTACAGAGCTGTTTATATTTTTTTAAAGATTAATGCCCTGAAAAGTCAACTTTAATGAGCATTAGTTGGGGACATTAATTTCAAATGATGTGAGCAGTAATGACTCAGCAAGAGGATTTCCTTGAAATTCGCAATCTTTAATATCATTATTAATCATCGCCCAAATGATATATCTCACTCGTGTTAATGATTTCATTAATCGCAACCTGAAACTTTATTCGAGGCTTGCCTCGTGGCTCTCATCAAATCTAAACTGCCCATCTTAAAAACTTAAGCATCATTTTGTTGTCAGCTTATGTCATCTATCCCATCAACTCTCCTTTCACTTATGACTCTACCCACTATCTATCTTTGAACCTCTTCGAACTACTTTGAACTAGAGTTCAAAGTGGTTCAAAGTGGTTCACCATCAAAAAGTGATGTAGGCTAGGGCCCACCTGGAGAAAATGAACGTTAGAAGAAAAAACATTCATTGAACTACTTTGAAATACTTTGAACTAGAGTTCAAAGTTGTTTGAAGTGGTTCATGTGAAGCATGAGTCTTGGAAAAGATTCATCCAAGGAAGGCCGAATTTGAACTTGACAAACTTGGAGGCTATTTCTTGACAACTTGAAGGGCATGAACGCTTGGAGGATTACTGCAAGGAAAGACCCTCAATGGAATGCGCTAAATGAGCTTCAAATAAATCAACTAGTAAGGGTCTTAGACACTTCCATTAATGGCAACTCTATCTATCTCTATCATCGGCTCTAGCTAGGGACTACATATTGCTCAATGTGCAGAGAACTCTGAATAATTGGTTTCACAAAAAAAGCTAACAAATGGAAAGAAAAACAGAGCACTATGACACAACAAAAAGGAAAATAGGGAAACACTACCTAATATGTACAGGGGAACAGACTGAGTAAATCATTAGAGCTTTCATAACTTGAGGTCCTACCTATTATAAGTAAAAGGAAGATTCACACCATCTAGGTAGGACAACTGGAAAGCATTTGAACCAAGAGTTTCAGAAATAATAAATGGGCCCTTCCATAGAGACTCAAATTTCCCATGAGGCCCTTTGGGTGCTCGCCTCTTGTCCCATAGAAGCACTTCATCATCCTCCATAAAGTTATGAGGCCATGCCCACATATCAAAAATCTACTTCACCTTCAGCTGATGCTTTGTAATATGATCTACCAACTCCTCCCTTTCTTCTTCCAGTCTACTCAAATGCATGACACGTTTCTCTAGAGGATCTTTAAAATACTGATCTTCAATGACGGCTTGGAGCCTAGCTAAGGAGAGTTCCAAAGGCAAAGAGACATGTGCTCCTATCCCATATACCAGTTCAAAGGGGGCCATTCCAATTTCTCTTTTCAAAGTGGTTTGATCTACCCACAATGCTTCAAACAACTTCTTATGCCATTCACGAGGATTATAATCCATTAACTTTTTCATGATCGCTACCAGGTTCTTATTACTAGATTTAGCTTGACCATTCCCTTGTAGGAAATAATCAAAGGAATGAGCAAGAGATATGCCATGTTCATAACAAAAAGCTGAGATTTCATTAGAAGAAAAGTATGTAGCATTGTCTGCTACTGTTTTAACAACTACCCTGAACCTAACAAAAAAATAATTTAAAAGGAACTCACGCACAACCTAAGAGTTCACTTTCTTGGTGGGGATGACTTCCACCTGCTTAGTAAAATAATTAGTAGTTGTGAGAATATAAACATTCCCAGTGCTAGATGGTTGGTTCAAAGGTCCCATGAAGTCTATTCCCCATTGTTTGAAAGGCTCATCAACAATCATAGGTTTAAGAGGTAGAGCAACAAGATGAGGTCTCCCAGTAAAAAGTTGACATTATTCACAATTGCGAACATACTGGTATGTGTCCTTGAACATGCCAGGCTAGTAGAAATGATTTTGAAGAATCTTGAATGAAGTTATAGTTGAGGAGTAGTGGTCTTCACAAGCTTCATCATGAAATACTTTCAAAAGTTCTTTTTGCTGCTCAGCATCCATGCATCTTAGGAAGGTTCCATCTATGCCCCTTTTATATAATGTCCCCTATGATATCACATATTTACTTGCTTTCAATTTCAATTTATGCCTCTCTTTGGGATTTAAATGATAAGGACATTCATCATAGGTAAGGAAATAAGCCATGTCTGAAAACCAGGGATCAGTTAGACTGACTAGCAATGCCATGGGTACTTCATCAATTTTCTCAGACGGCTTACCATTCTCTGCTATCAGCTTGCATAGACCTTTCCCCCTTACCAAATTGGTCAGTTTGATCATCAGATCATACTCTTGAATTTTTTCTATCCAAACTGCTCTATTATTCATACCGATCTCCTTCTGAGTCAAAATACTTTTCACTGCAGTCTCAAGGATGAAAATGGTACAATGGGAATGAAGTATATAGTACCTAAACTATTTTACCACTTTTACTATGGCAAAGGTATGTTTTTCCATCTGGGAGTGCTTGAGCTCATGTCTTTCTAGAGGCGTGCTCATAAAGGCTATGGGTGCTTCCTGTCCTTTCTCATATTTTTGTGTTAATATACTTGACAGAGTATACTCAGAGGTATAACAATAGATGATAAAGTCCTTTTTGAAATTGGGACTTTTTAACATAGGTGGCTGAGATATCACATCCTTAATATCACTGAAAGCTTTGCATCCATTTTCATTCCACTTAAAAGGAACTTTCTCACTCATCATGTCAACCATGCACCTAGTAATTTCTTGAAAATTCTAGAATGAACGCACACAGGAAATTCACCTGGCCAAAAAAATACTTCAATCCGATCCTACTCAAAGGTAGGCTGAGCTGTTGAATTGCCATAATCCTTTAGGGATCAATTTGGACACCATCCTTTGAGGCAATATGACCTAGTAATTTTCCTTCCTCCACAAAGAATATTGATTTCTTGGGGTTCAAAGAGGTGTCATGGCTTCTACATCTTAAGATCATTGTCTTGAGATCTTTTAGGTGTTGACCTCTCTTCTTTGAAAAGATGGTAAGATCATCTAAATACACCACTATAATTTTGTTCCAAAGATCTTCGAAAGAAGAATTCATTACCCTTTGGAAGGTTTCACCTGCATTGATCAACCCAAATGGCTTACGACTATATGCATAAGTTCCCTGCGGGGTGATAAATGGTGTTTTGTGTTGGTCATTTTCTGCTACACTGATTTGGTTGTACCTAGAATAGCCGTCTATCATAGACATAACTTCAGATCCTGATACAGCTTGAAAAACATGCTACATCATAGGCAAGGCATAGTCATCTTTTAAGCTTTCTTGGTTCAGGTTATGAAAATCAACAGAGATCCCGATCTCGCCATTCTTCTTTCTCACAGGAACTATATTGGGGATCATAGTGGAATGATGAATGGGATAGATAATTCTTGCCTATAGCATTTTTTCAACTTCCTTTAATATGGCTTCAGACACTTTCAGATTATAGTTCCTTAATTATTTACAAAAGGGGGTAACACCAGACTTTAAAGGGATTTGATGTTTAAAAAGGCCTCCTCTAAAATTCTTCAAGTCCTCATACCCCCAAGAGAAGACATCCCTATATTCTGTAAGTAACCTTGTTAGGTATTCTTTTTCAGATGAAGTACATCTCTGACCAATTGAAATCCATTTCAGATCATCTTGCTCACCTATATCAATTTTGTCATATTCTTTGGCATTATGTACATGGGATATCTTCTCTTTAACAGTACTGTCATCTTTTCTCCTGAACAAATGTTCTAGAGATACAAGCCCCTTGGGGATTTTATTTCCCTTTATTTGAATCACTCCATCACTACCTGCAACATCTTTGTAGACTTCTTTGCAATCACTGTTAGATCCTTCAAAATATACATCAGAAAAACCTGCGGCACATTCTAACAAATCCCTACGCTGGGAATCACTATCAAAGACCTGCCAATACTCCACATTATCAAGCACTTTCAGCTTGTAGATCATCTCAATTTGATATTTTTGAGTTTTAAAGTCAGGATGTGGCAACAATAATGAAGTCAATACCGCCAAGGCATCTACTCTGGTGTTCTGATTTCTTGGTATAAATTCTATGGAAAAGGTGTTGAAGAAATCTAGCTCATCCCATACCAAATTTTTATAGTGCTTTAACCTCTCATTCCTGATAGAGAATTGTCCTTTCACCTGCTTCATGATTAACTCGACATCACCCTTTACTATCAACTTCTTGACTCCCCTCAGTTTTGCCTTTTCCAATCCCAGAAGTAAGGCTTTGTACTCTACAGTATTGTTAGTATTTTTGAAATCTAATTTGAAAGAAAGAGGAATACATTCTTTATTAGGAGGGAAAAGGACTACCCCTGCACCTGAGCTTGAATTGGAGCAGCTACCATCAAAATCCATCTTTCATATACCCTCTTCTTTCTGAGAAGAAGTTTCACCATCCTTTTCAAGATCGGCTAAAATGACATAGTTGCCAAAATGACACTCCTCATACAAAATTTGAGCTTTTGGATTATTTGAGGGTACCACTATATATTTATTTTTAGGTTCGGGTTCAAGTTTTACTTTCTTTTTACCTACTGGGATCATGGCCTCTGACCAGTCCATCTTAATGTCTCCTCCTAAATCCTTGCAGAAAGTTCTACTAAGCAGCATACCATAGCTAGCTAGGATATCTGCGACCAGGATAGTCAACTTCAGACACTTGTCAAGATATGCAGCAAGAACATCTTGGGCATCTTTGACTTGACCCATTAACGGTACTTGTTTCCCATCCATAGAATAACAATGGCCATCAGTTTTAGTCAAGCTGAGATTGAGGGCTATTGCAACCGAGGCAGGCATGATATTATGTGATGTGCCAGAGTCAATAATGTAATTGCTGAGTTTATGTCCATTCAACAGTAAGTAGATATAGAAGGGATTAGGATTTCTTTCTTCTATCTCACCTTCAATTATATTAACAAAAGGACATTCTTTGGGTGTTTGAGAAGTGTCTTGGGGCTTAAAGACAAGTGGTTCTTCAACTGTGGTTGTCTCACCTATAAGAGGCTTATCTGATTTGGGGTTTGAACTTGACTCCCCTTTAACATATTGGACTAGCTTGTCCAGCTCTTTGGGATCCATTTTAAGGTATTCTATGGGGGAAATGGAGATTGTGCTTGTTTTACAGAATTCAACAAAGTCAAATGAAGAAGAAGAAGATGAACCACCTCTTGGTAAGATCTTCACTTCAGGATCCTTTGGACATGTAGGAGTCTCTCCATTTCTGGCTTCTTTACACCTAGCATCAACATTAGCAACAATTGAACTAGGGACAAACTTTTGCATTCTCTAATTTCTTGTTAGAACAGCGTAGGCAGGATCCTGCAAAGTTGCTAAAACACTTCCACCTCTGTCAAAACCTACCTCATACTCTAGGTAAAAAGAACTAGATAGACCAATATCAGGTGAGTCTTTCTCTTCTTTCAACTCTTCTATACTGATAGTATCTTTTGTTGCATTAATTTGGAGACACCTTAACCAATCAGGACAAGATTCTCCATCATGATTAGTTGTTAGATGAAAGGAGCACATTGTTTCCCTTGGGGCATATTCAATCTACAATCTAGGTTGTGAACTCGGCAAGAGAGGTGCTTTTCCCTAGGGTTGATTATATTGTCTTCGGCTGACATCTTGATTAGGGGATTGGTATGATGAACTGGCCTTATTCTATTGTCTCTTGAGAATAGCCATATCATTCATCAACCTCTACTTTAGAGGATCTATTGTTGTAGAGGATGAGGGAGTTCTCAAAGCCTGAACTTCTCTCTTCCATTTTCCAGCCATTATGAGTGTATCCTCTAGCTAAATAGCCTATGTCTGGGCTGTAGCCAAATCGGCCACTCCATCTTTTAATAGGTGAAAGATTATATAAGGCGAAACAACATTCAAGAAGAAAATCTTCTTATTCTCATTACTTGGTGCCAAAATTGTTGGAATCCTTTGCAAAATTCTATTAAACCTAGCCACAAACTCCTGCATAGGCTCATGTATTTCTTTCTTTAGTTGACTAAGTTGAAGCAATAATGAAATCTCATTATCAGGAGTTTTAAATCTTGTTTCAAAATTAGTTTTCATGTCAGTCTAGTTAGTGATTGAACCATTGGGTAAATGAATGAACCAGTCAGCTGCGATATCCACTAAGGTCTTGACAAAAATTTGACTGCAACTTCTTCAGTAGGAACACTAATAACACCATAGGTAGTGTGGAAGGCACTGAGATGATCATCAATGGTTACTTTTCTATCTCCATTGAACTTGGGCAAGACCTAATTAGCACCTTTAGGCAAATCCCTAGGGGGGTTAGCTCCTAAGTTTAGTGGGCCAATATTTTGACCCCAGAGTTGATTGGCAGCCATGTTAAGTAACTAGAAATTCAAATGTTGGATATTAAGAATAGTAGGTACCACAGTACCTGATGTTACAATAGCTCAGAAAAGGGGTGGAACAAATGGGCTAGGTGGTGCTGAAGAAGGTCTACTAAATGTTTTGGTTTTCTTCTTCTTGCAAGTATTAAGATCAGGTTCAAAACTAAGATTCCTCAAAGCTTCAAAATCTTCATCAACCAGTCCCCTACTCCAATCACCTCTGGTATACCTCTTTTCTGCTAGTTTCAAAATTTGGGAATGACCTTAATTTCTTGTTGGGACTTGTGCAATTCTATTTACTATAACTGCTTCATGAGCAACTGGTATTCCCCTCAGTTGCTCAGCTCTTTCTTCTTCTCTTTCAAGCACTGCCTAAACTTGATGAAACTACTAATTACTGTGTTTAAATCTCTGCACAGTTGCAGCTAAGCTTGAAATTATGTCTTCTTGTGTGTCTTCGAATCCTAGATTAGGTTGAAGCATAGGAAACACATCATTATGTGGTAATACCATCTTGTGGCATTATATCAGTTGAGAACCTAGTGTTTTATACTCGACTCTCCCTAGTAGAGTCGCCAAAAATATGTTGGCGAACAGATTTGTCTTCCTCTTCTTAAATGAAAATAAATAAAAACTCTATGCCTCTGAAGACAAACAATTCATCAATAGTTGGGTAAGCATTAGAAATTTCTTCCCTCTGAATTTTTAAGGTTAAGCTTCCTCATAGGATATTCAATGAATTATCGACAAAAAAGTAAATTCATACACCTTTAACTGGAAAGTGTAGAAGGACCACTCGAATACTCTTGGGTATTGAGGTGATTTTCAGAATCAACAGATGATTAAATTTAACTATGAAGAATACTAAGATCTACTAATTACTTCTAAAACAAATAACCTATAAAATAACTCAAGAAGGAAAAACTAGAAAGAAACTAGAAGTGACTGGAAGTGACTGAATATAAATAATACATGCATAGATTTAAAAGTACCAATTTTCAAAGTAATCAATACATTCTAGATTTTGATTCAAAGATCTAAACCATACCATGCATCTATATATTCATATATGATTAGATCAAAGTCTAATCAAAACAAGTCACAAACTATTCCAGAACTTAAAAGACTTATGCTAACTATCTACTTCCAAAAAACTATCTAATTTTTGATCTATATTTTCTAACCCTTTCACTGTTCAATGCTCCAGCATTAATAGTTTTAGGTCTGAGAGAGCCTCCAGAAAAATTCGGCCTCTCAGACACTAGAAAAGCTGTTAAAAATGAGTTATACAACTAAAAAGAGAGTTTCATAACATGTGTCTTTTAAAATAGAAAGAAAAGGTAAATTTTGTCCTAAAAAATACTAACTCCCTCCAGGGCCTTCTGACATGGCAGTCTATACAAGCTTCCAGGATCAGAACACGTTCACCAATTCCTAGGTTGGTTGAAAGTGAAAATTCTTCAGACTTGTCAGCTTCGCTCGAGTTCCATTCTTTTCCCATCTTAACTCCCTGATCCTCTCTACTTGCTTAGGTAACTGACCTCTGTTCAGTAGCAACATGGATTCCATGTTTGCAATTCTGGTGAAATCTTGAACTGTCAGTGCTTCATTTTCTTTAAGAGCATTCATGGTGTCTGTAATGACTTTGACCATGGCATCTGCATCCCTATTACCTTCATCAATTTGTAAAATAATCAATGGATTCACTATCTTGATGTCTTTAAGGGCATCCGCATGCATATCTAGTACCTATTTCTCTATTGCTTTGGCTTGAGAGATCGCAGCTTTAAACATTGTATTTTTCCATCTGAAGTTCTATTTCAAAATGAATAGCATACAAGGATCTACTAGCTTCATCAGATTTTTTGCTAAGAACTGAGTCACACCATAGGCCTCTATTTCTTGAACCTATATGAAAATCATTGTGCACTTCTCTTCCTCCATTTCCCAGCTTGGAACCAGGGTTTAAATCTCACCGAGTAATCCTTCTCCATCTAAGTAGGTAGATATAAACTCATGGATG
Organism: Chamaecyparis obtusa; assembly: GCA_027943335.1. NCBI lineage: Eukaryota > Viridiplantae > Streptophyta > Pinopsida > Cupressales > Cupressaceae > Chamaecyparis > Chamaecyparis obtusa. The sequence goes on along the minus strand of BSBK01003372.1, from coordinate 565,721 downwards.
AAAGCACTCCCTTCATCGATAACATTATTTATCCAAGATTTCACAACCTCCATCAGAACTCTACCCTATTGCATCTGTTTCACTAGCCTTTGGCTTTCAACTAAATTCAGATCAAAATCTTGTGAAGACTGGGCCAGTGGCAGTGCTCCAACATCAGTGATGAGGAAAGAAACTCAGTAATGGTAGATACCAGCTATTTCAACTCATGTTTCTCTCTCCCATCCATTTGCGACTGCCCGAGCATATGATCAGCTGAAAATTTAAATAGATGATCTCAAGAATCCCTATTTAGAACACCAAGCTCCATCTTAGTGATTTCAAAATCTTCAACCTCTGGTCCCTAAAATCCCTCTTTAGGCCTGAAGGTGGCTATTTTTGTAGTCACCTTTCCAGTAGATGGGTCGGTAGATAGCCTTGCATCACTCTTCATTCTTTTTTCTTTGGGGGTCTAGGTATCATATTTGGTGACAATCTCCTTCATAGGAAGTGAAATAGGCTTGTAACTCTTTCTTTTATTCACTGATTCAATTAGCCGGGGAGGAAATGAACCGGTGACTATCTGATTGTCAGGAGTTTTAAAAGGAGTGTTCTTAGCCTGAGGTACATCCATGCTACTGGTAAGGATTTCTTAAACCTTTTCTTGTTGATCCATTGGGAAGGAAATATCGTCATCATTAATCTCAATATCCAGATAGTCAAGTCCTAAGGATGCCATCTAACAATGCCTTTTTGATCTTGTTCTAGGCCTCGATCTGGGTGCGGTAGGATGCCCGCTGGGAACCACCTTTTTCTTAGGGGAGGTAACTTTACCTGCATTAGGAACCATAGGAGATAAATTAGATGAGACATATTTCACATTTTTTAGGGCTATTTCTGTACTATACCTTTCAAGAGGGGGGATCTTAGCTCCTTTCTTTTTCTTTTCTATTAACCAGGTTTCTGTAACCCCAAATATGGTTTAGGCCCTCAACTTTATATCATGTTCCTCTTTCCTATTCCAATCTATGACCAGAGGAATTATTGCTTCTACATTGATAACATCTAAACCTATGGCTTCAGAACTATCCTCTTCTGCTCCATTAATATCAAACTTTAATTGCAACAGTTTGATCTGTGGAACTACAAGTCTTGAGTGATCCCATTTCTAGACTACCTCTTCATCACTGAGATCTTCCCATAGATCCTCAAGGTGTGAACTAGGTGAAGGATAATTACTTAGACTTATAACTTGTCTAGTGAAGCCCTTATTGTTAAAACCCCTTCTTAACTCATAAAATTGCAAATGAAAACTCAATAGGTTGCTTCCTATCACTGAAGCGTCCATCATACTGTTACAGGCCAAGTTACCAATTCTAACTGGAAACATAGGAGGCCACCTTTCTTATGGCAGGGTATTTTTAATAACTAAGAACAATTCCTTGCAAACCTCTACCAATATAAAATAGTCAAAAGAAAACCTTGGGAGCCTAAGAGGTTCATCATCAAAGCCTCTGACCTGGATGTAAGTGAAACATGGAAATTGAATGTATAGACTTTCATAGACTTGAACCAATTTCTGTGCCTCCAATGAAACACTTTAGTTTGGGACTCCTGCCAATTGTTGACACAATCTTCCCAGGAAAACATCATGAACCTTCCTATAATTTTTCAAAATCTTATCCTTTCTTAATAAGGGACAATACTCATAGATAAAAATGTCTCCATTCCAAGGAACATGTTGAATGACAGATAAATCATGTGTGCATGCCAGACAGTATATCAAATAGGAGGACATAAAGAAATCCTTCTTAATGGCCTGAGCTTGTTTAAGTTGGTCCCTCAGGGAACTAGTGATATTCTCCGCCCAATCAATATGTTTCCCCCCTTCCAAGACTATCTCTATAAAGTGAAACATCCACTCCTCAAAGAGGAGAACCTGCTCTGAACCTTTAATCTAGTGAAGGAACACTATCACATCATGAATAAATGGCTTCATGTGGTCTTTGGTGAGGACTTTAGGTAACTGAGATCTGCCCTTATAATTAGTTTGAGTCCACTACTAGGCCAACTGACTACGATTTTTATCTATGTTTTCTCTATACTGAGCTAGAGATTGGGTCGGAGTAAAACTAATGAGAGATTCCTTTGGGATTTTAAAAATAGCCATGATAGTCTCTCTATTGACTAGCACAAGGGTTTGGCCTTCTACATTCATAATGCACTTATATTTAACATCATATCTATTAATGCATTGTTGAACCAACTTCAGGCATACAGCTGATGACGGAAAAGCCACAGCTTCCAATAATCCACTCGACAGGAACTCTAGACTATGATCTTCTATTGCATAGTTTGTGAGGTCAATTGCCATTTTTTCTACTGATATCCCTAACAGGTTTGTATCTGTAACAATAGGGGCTTGACATTGCATATTGTTGATGTTTGTAGCATCGGTTAGATAAATAAGATTGACTACATGATTATTATGAGAAATGATTTATTATATATATATGTATATATACATACATATCAATGTATATAATAATTGATATTACTATATACATTAATGTATATGTATATATAAAGTTAGGTTATAATTATTCTCATAATAATAGTTAAATTGAGAAAATAAATATTTATTAATATAATACTAAAGAGATATTATATATATATATAATATATAATATAGAATCATAAGTGTATTAATTATATTAATTACAATAATAATAAATAGACATTGCCCTTTAGAGGGACATGTCTCTTATTGGCTCATTCTCAATATAAATGAAAGAGATTGTTGCATTTGGAAAATACATACAATAACATAGTGCTATTACATTTGCAGTGATCATAGAAAGTTAACATGGTATCAGAGCCAAGTTAGACTGCAAATAGGAGATCTATTGAAGGGTTGACGGGGAAAAAAAAAACAAATAAGATACACAACATTCAGTATGGGAAGAAATAAGGAAAAGTCTACGGTGATAGAAGTTTGAATAGGACACAGGCTATACTGTGATCTTATATATATTCAGACCATACATACGCATAGATTGAATTATATTAGTATCAATTTCCAATAGATTGCATCCATGACAAGTGACAGGAGCAAATCGCTCAAATCCTAATCAATATATTTTTATTCAAATCGATCATGAGGCTGCAAGTAATCTCAAACAATTCTGTCTTTAGCGTGAATTCATTTCTAGAGATGGAGTTTTATTATCGATTGGAAAATTTCAAAATTCCAAACATGGTGTTTTCAAAGTGATTCTGTGTCTACGTTGTGTGGGATTTGATTGATAGCTTCTTCCGTTAATAGCAACTGTGTCACCACCAACCGGTGAAAGTTCCCCAACAATCGACCCTCCTCCTGATTCAAATTCTCAAATTTCTCCAGAAACTGCCAATCCGAAAACCGCTTTGCTACTGTATGCAGGCTTCAACAAAGACTCTGGCTGTTTTGCCATTGGCAAAGACCAGAGCTTCCAGATATATAACTGTGATCCTTTCAGAGAAACATTTCAGCGGGATTTCAACAATGGCGGCAGGATTGGAATCATGGAGATGTTATTCCGATGCAATATTTTGGCCCTGGTTGGTGGGGTTTGGATCCCCAATTCCCCCTAATAAGATCATGATATGGGATGATCATCAGAGCCAGTGTATTGGGGAATTATCATTTTGGTCGAAGGTCTTGGCCATGAAATTGCAACAGGACCATATCGTTGTGGTTCTGGAGCACAAGATTTATGTGTACAATTTCGGGGATTTCAAGTTGTTGCATCAAATTGAGACCATTGCAAATCCTAAGGGTTTGTGTGTTATTTCTCATGTGTCTAATTTCTTTGTATTGGCTTGCCCTGGCTTGCACAAGGGGCAGATGAGGGTTGAGCACTATGGTCTCAAGAGGACTAAGTTTATTTCGGCTCATGATTATCGCATTTCATGCTTCACCCTAACTCTTGACGGAGGTCTCCTTGAAACTGCTAGCACTAAGGGGACTCTTGTGCAGATTTTCAACACGCTTGACGAAACCAGATTGCAAGAGACTTCATGACAACAAGCTTCCAGTGGCTATGACCTATAATGATTAGGAGCAATGAGAAGTGGTGATTGGTTAAGGAACAAATTAGTTTGATTATTTGCAGTGATTAAGAATCTTAGATAGCAACCAAGGAAAGGTTTAGTCGCTGATACAATAAGACAACAGTGAGTTGAAGAGGCCAAATTAATATTGGCAAATTCTTCTAAATGAGATGCGACTTGAACATGATCATCGAAGAAGATATGTGTATGGAAGAGGTGGAAATTTTTAGTAGTGGAGATTTTTTGAGTGAAACAACAGGCATATGTATACATGGCAATAACCAGCCTTGTCCACCATATAAGAGGAAAGTGATGTGGACGTCACTCCATCCACGGGCTAGGATAGAGGAATATATTAAATATCATGAAAATAAAAATAAAAATTGGGAGGGTCATACTTTTATCGGCATATTGAAGTACTAAGCATCGATTATTTTTAAGAAGGAAGCCGCCCTAAAAGATGGTAAGGGAATAAAGATCGACCTTCATACCCTTTAAACAATAATAATAATGAAGCTTATGGTTATAAGGTGTTGGAGGCATCACGCATTGACCATATAACCGAGGGTAAAGGTAAGTATAAAGTATGTTTTATTGGTAATGAACATTTCATAAATATTCATTTATATGCTTAAATATGATATGGATATTATAATTGAAAGTTCATTGATAAAAGATATATGTAAAATCTTAGATTAAAGATATGTACTTAGAAGATTGAATTCAAGGTAAATATTTAAATTCGATCTTTATCTATATTTTTACATTGGAATGATCTTATATCATTATGTAGAAATATCCTTGATTATTATGCCTATACCTCTCTTACTCTTTTATACATACTATTTGCCTTGATCTTTTCCGAGGACGTTCTTGCAGGAAAAGAAGCCTGATGTCAGATTCAGAGGGAGTCTGTCATCTTCAAAGAGGCTAAGAAGTTGATGAGTCAGTCAACTTGTGACAAACTTGATCATATGGATTGAGAGGGAGTCTGACACTTTATCTATCAAAGGAAATCACATTCAAAAGAAGTTTGATGAACTATCAGAAGAAACTTTGGATGAGAAGGCTAAATGTTGATGTTAGTACTCAAAGCTTCAGATGGGAGCCAAATTATCATGAATGGTTGGAGTTTGACAATGTCAAGATGGATACAAGAACTTAAGCTTCTGAGGGAGTCAATACAACATCTAGAGGATCTGTCTTATTTGATTTCCAAAGATCTTGGTCATATTGATTCAGAGGGAGTAAAGACACAACTTTCTCACAAAAGGTTGATATTAGATTCAGGGGGAGTATGATAGTTCATCTAAAACCAACCTTGGATGAGGAGTTTAGGAGGTTGTTACAAGACCTTGAAGGAAGCATCCAGAGGACTATGAGATCGAGTCTCATGTGTGCTGTTGAAATGCCTTTATGCTAGCTCCTACATAACTTGGAGTTCACCTAGAGAGATGCAAACTATATAAGAGATATAGTGCATAAGTACATCCTATTCAAGTTACATTATCACTACAGAACATATGGCTGATATTCTCACCATGTTTCTTGCTAGAGGTAAGGTTGTGTACCTTCGAGATAAACTTGGCATATTGGAGAATGAAGCCTTAGATGAAAAGGAGTTTCATCTATTATCATGTATGTTATTTCATTCTTCTCCTTGAGAGAGAATTCTAAGGTGAAAACTTTTGTTTCCACCCTTTGGGATGAGCATGGATCCACCCTCTGACATAAATCAAGGTGGATTTCATGTATGTGACTCCTGGATTTATGGGCCCTCCTGTGAACATTGGAGAAAGGTGACGACTTTTCAACAATGAACACTTGTATTTGATTACAAGATGAGGGTCTTGTAATGTGGATTTGTTATGGTAGACGGTTATCTGTCTGTGCACATACCATAATAGGGTTATATGTAAATAAAATGTAATGTTTTACTTGCTATATCCTTGTATCACTATTGTGGTGATACTAAAATTAGGTATCACAGGGTGATTCCTCATATCGTTGTGATATGGAAATTAGGTATCACTGGGTGATTCCTCATATTGTTGTGATATGAAAATTAGGTATCACGGGGTGATTCCTCATATCTTTGTGATATGGAAACTAGGTGTCACAATGCATGGTGATTCCTCATATCTTTGTGATATGGAAACTAGGTGTCACAATGCATGGTGATTCCTCATATCGGTGTGGTATGAAAACTAGGTGTCACAATGCATGGTGATTCCTCATATCAAGATGATATGAAAACTATGATACTAACTAAATAATAATTACATACATATTAATATATTAATATAATGAAATATTAAATTAACTTGCATTAAAGGTTATACTGATAGCTTATTGGTGTTTACTTCTATTCACCAATAACTATCAGTTTGGACTATAAACTGATAACTATCACATGTTAGGCTTGGTATCACATGTTAGGTGATACTTCATGAATTATGTAATATATGATTACTTAGTATCCAAACGAATCCTATTAGGATCCTTCTGAACTTAGTATCATATATTAATTGGACCCTATGAAACATATCACATAGTGACATGTCTCTACGTAAACTTAGTATCCATATGATAGACATCATGAGATGTATTATCATTAGACATACCATGGATATTTATGAGCTATAGTGAACATCACGTGACTTGATATTTAGGAGGTAAATGCTCTTGATAATCACTTTGGGTAATTGATGAATATTTGTGAGTTGTATTCAATAGGCCATTGCCCTGAGTAATTAGTGAAGTATCATGAGACTTGATACTCGAGAACCATTACTCTTAATATCAGTAAAATGATATGAACATATAAAATGATTATTATACTCACATTGAGTACTTGGTGAATATCATGGACTTGATCTTCCACAAGTACTCACTATATATGTGTGTGTGTGTGTGTGTGTGTGTGTGTATTACATTGTGATAAAATGACTATCCTCTCTAGTTGAGAGGGAGTGTTAGTTATTTTAACAATTTTTGTGTTTCTATGGTGAGAATCATAAGTGTTGACATTGGATTGATTTATCCTCCCTAGCTAAGAGGGAGTGTTGATGTTTGTAGCATCGGTTAGATAAATAATATTGACTACATGATTATTATGAGAAATCATTTATTATATATATATATGTATATATACATACATATCAATGTATATAATAATTGATATTACTATATACATTAATGTATATGTATATATAAAGTTAGGTTATAATTATTCTCATAATAATAGTTAAATTGAGAAAATAAATATTTATTAATATAATACTAAAGAGATATTATATATATATATAATATAGAATATAGAATCATAAGTGTATTAATTATATTAATTACAATAATAATAAATAGACATTGCCCTTTAGAGGGACATGTCTCTTATTGGCTCATTCTCAATATAAATGAAAGAGATTGTTGCATTTGGAAAATACATACAATAACATAGTGCTATTACATTTGCAGCGATCATAGAAAGTTAACACATATTCTTGACATTCCTAAAGAAATACATACTAGACCTCATCTCTCCCTCAAGAATAAAAATAAACCCCCCCCCTCTTGAATCAATATATCAAACAGCAACAAGAAATGAGAAAAAGCTTTAGGAGGTACCTCTTTTATGCAAACTTGGAACAATTTATTCTTCCATAGCCAAGATTTCACAGAATTATAATAGGAAGAGAAAACTTATAGAGCTATTTATATTTTTTGAAAGATTAATGCCCTAAAAAGTTGAATTTAATAAGCATTAGTCAAGGACATTTATTTCAAATGATGTGAGGAGTAATGACTCAGCAATAGGACATCCTTGAAATCCACAATCTTTAATATCATTATTAATCATCTGCCAAATGATATCTCTCACTCGTGTTAATGATTTCATTAATCACAACCAGAAACTTTATTCGAGGCTTGCCTCGTGGCTCTTGTCAAATCTAAACTACCCATCTTAAAAACTTAACCATCATTTCCCTGTCAGCTTATGTCACCTATCCCATCAACTGTCCTTTCACTTATGACTCTACCCGCTATCTATCTTTGAACCTCTTTGAACTACTTTGAACTAGAGTTCAAAGTGGTTCGAAGTGGTTCACTGCCAAAAGATGATGTAGGCCAGGGTCCACCTGCAGAAAATGGATGGTAGAAGAAAAAACATTCATTGAACTACTTCAAACTACTTTGAACCAGAGTTCAAAGTGGTTCGAAGTGGTTCATGTGAAGCATGAGTCTTGGAAAAGATTCATCAAAGGAAGGCCAAATTTGAACTTGAAAAACTTGGAGGCTATTTCTTGACAACTTGAAGGGCATGAAAGCTTGGAGGATTACTGCAAGGAAAGACCCTCAAGGGAACGCGCTAAATGAGCTTCAAATAAATGAACTAGTAAGGGTCTTAGACACTTCCATTAATGGTGACTCTAACTATCTCTAACATAATCAGAGAAAAATTTTCGTCCATCTTCTTATTTTCATCATCAATTCCCATTAGTTCATATCCATAATCTCCAAGCTCAGGATATTTGTTAACCCTACTAGTGCTCAAAAGGCTTGATGAAGTCTTTTTGTCATTTTGAACAGTTGCCTTGAATGTTGTTTCTATCTTTGGTACTGAATCCTGTAATTTTGTAGCCTCAAAGGTAGTTAACTTAGCTATCAATGTCTCTCTATTGAATCTATGAGTCAATAGAATGATCTCCTCAATCACCTGTACTTTTGTCTTGTAAATCAGTGTAAAATATCTCATAATCTTTTTGATGGCCTCTTCTTCAGTATAAGTACCTCCTGAATTTGTGATCCCTGTAACAACTTCTGAAACCCTTTGGACATAGGCTCTGACATTTTCAGCTTCTCTTATTTTTAGATTTTCCATCTCTGTCTTCCATTTTTGTAACTTTTCTTTCTTGGTGTACTTGTCTCCTTCATAAAGTGCTTCCATTCTTCCCCAAATTTCATGAGCTAAATCAAAGTCTTTAACTTCTATAAATTCTGCTTCAGATAGTGCACTTATCAAAGCTTCCCTTGCAACCATATTGCAAGAAAAAATATTCTTTTCATCATCAATAGCATTAGGAAAATCACTTTCTGCAACAATATTTTCCTTATTCTTTGTAATCATCTAATAGTCAATTCCTAGGAAGAACAAATGTGTCCTCATCTTATTCTTCCAACTGTCAAATTTTTCAACATCAAATTTAGGATTTTCCTTACTCTAATAAGCCATCTTTAGATCACCTAAAGTGGGAAATATTTCTCTCTAAACCAATAGCTCTGATACCAATTGTTGGATACAATTGAGAGGGGTGATGAATCAGTTGTATGTCATTAATATAAAAATTTATCTTTTTGAATATCAAAATAGTAAATTCAAAAATGAAACCTCAAATGCAACACAGATCAAAACACCAAGAATTATTTTTGAGGAAACCCTGTTAAGGGGGAAACCTCATTGGGGATGAAACCCATAAATAATGCACTAGTAATAGAGTATCTCAATTACAAGATCTTTCCCTATTGGGAGCACATAAATACAACCAGTACAAAGTTTATGTTAAAGGAAAGACTCCTTTCTTCAAGTTAGCAACCCTTTTAGGAGTTAATAGGATGAGCCTTTCTTTATTTAGAGAAACTTTCCCAATGTGAAGGTTAAATCCACCTTATGAATTTTAAATACACCTTCTTAAGGTGAAACCCACCTTATGGAACCACTGTCCAAATGAGAGTATATAAATATATTGATTATAGATAATGAACTAAGTAACAACAAGTCCTTTGCTAAAATAGTTCCAATGAAGTACAATAATCACACTTCCTACTCTACATCAACATTCCTCACATCCACACATTCACATTTCACATGTGCACTCTCTTTGTGTCACTTGATTCACTCCTTTATACAAGATACAAATAATTTATTAGGTCGGCACCAATTAGGACTTTCCTAATAGAAATAATTTACATAAAATATTGTAAAGATACACATGTGATCTTGGACAAGAAAATAACAAACATCAGTCACCTAGCATACTCCATAATCCATAACTTAACTTCGCACAAGGTAGAACACGCTACATCCCATAGGTTAACACCAAATAAGAATTTGCAAGGTCACACACTATAGTTGATGTCACCATGATCCCTATGACCTCATGCCACATAAGATGAAGTTCTACATGTCTTCTACCATGTCCTAAGCTTTCCAGACATAACTCCATCTCACATACATGCTATACTCAATATTGTTGTAACCATTTCATTTTTTTCTCTGTAATGTCCTGTGACCAATCCACATTGTTTCCACTGTAATTAACTAATCAGATTCTATGATCATAGAAAACCATTCTAAACATTGTCCAGTACCAAAATATAAGCTTGCAAACTTAGAGACACAACACAGATCATCATCTGCCTTCGGCACTCTTTCTTGCACTTAGTGAAACATTCTGCTCAGCATATTATTCACCAATACTATGATCCTTCATAATCATTTGTTGACATCAATGACAACACACAAATGTCAATGAAATTCCTAACAATTTTACCATTAGCCTCCTTGGAATCACATTTTTTTATTGGGGCTGATTTTTCAATCTTTCATCAATTTAATAACTTACTAAAATTTCATTGATACCTTCAAAAGTGTAGGTTTCCATTTTTTAAGGAGAAGAAGATATATGTAAAGGTTCACTTGTGGTTTCATCTCCATCACTCATAGTAGTATAATATGTTCCAATAGTAATTGAAGCTTCAAATGATTTCATCAACAAAACTTTCTTCTTCAGTAATTAGTGGTGGATGGATAGGAATATATTCTCCATATCGAAAGTCATCATTTGAAGCCTCCAAACACCAAGTATGAATAAAAACTAAATATGAGAGTGATTTTTTAATTTTCTTTCTTCATCCTCATTTCTAAATTGATTTTGCATGGGGGTTGCGAGAAGCTTGAGTATCTCTTCACCAAACTAGTTGATTTCAAACTATTGAAAAACTTATTTTTCATCGTTGCATGCTTCAATAGAAATTTATTTTACCATGAATCCTACTTCTTCCTAAAAAAATTTCTTGAAAAATGATTTTATGAGCACACATAACTATTAAGAATAGGAACACTACGAGGGGGGGGGGGGGGTGAATCAGTGTTCTACAATTAATGGTTTTCTACTTCTTGAAACTTAGCCCAATTACTTGAATACATAAATGAATAGTAAAGAAAATAAAACAATCAACCATAGCACATAACACAATATATGTTTATGGGGAAACCTTGGCCAGAGGAAAACCCCCGTGGGAATTAGCACCCAGGAATAATTGCACTAGTCTTATGAACTTGTTAGAGTTCCTTTGCCTTGTTAGGAGCAGTCATTACAATATTGAGTACAATGAATCTGTTAAGAGTCTTGAAGAACAAAACCCTTTTAGGGGTGGATGGCTCACTACCAAAGCTCACTTCCAAAGAAGAAGGCTACAACCTCCTGGTTATCAAATACACACTATATCTAGAAGGGTGAACTGATGCTTTGACACTACTATCTGATAAGTTCCTTTTGTGCACTATTACTCTCTAACTTCTTTTAGAGATTTATATCATACTAACTGAACTTGCATACTTCTATTCTTCTTTATATCTTCCATGCTCTTCATCTCCTTTAAATACAAAAGTGCATGTCATATATATACATGTTGAATGGGTGTAACCAAAACTAAATACTGTGTCGGCCTAAAACCTAACACATACAACACTTCCAAATTAATTGGCTCAAGCATGTTTACATACACTGATAATAACATATTTACATCACTATTACAATAGGCACATAGCATTTACAAAATAGAATGATAGATGCTAAACAAAAAAATTCTCGTCGGCTGCATGCTCTATTTTGCTTTGTCGCTTAACTACCAATGTCACTTAGACTTGTTGCAACTTATCGACGCTATCAAATCTGACCATGTGTTCTTAGAATTAGCATAATAGAATACTCAAAATCTTATATCCAAGGGAGCATACCAAAACTTGATCATACACACGTGTGTCGATGCTTTGATCATCAAGTGCTTCACTGTCTGCACTATCTTCCATACTTAGCTGAAATATGATCTTCAAAGTTAGTGCGCTGACTATCAAAACTTCATATGACTTTGTTGCCATAATGAAAACACAAAACTAGTCATATATTCTTAGTAAATTCAATTTTCCAACAATCTCCCCCTTTGTCATTAATGGCAACAAAGGAATATGGTGAAGTTGCTAAACTTAACTTTACACAAAAAATCTACTATCTTACATTTCTATGTATATGTGCAGTATCATATACTATCTCCTTTATACCATATATACTACTCCCCCTTTGAAATTAATGAAAAAGGTGCTAAAAAAAAAGCAAATCTTTAAGTACTTACACAGAATATACATCAGGATATGCAATTTGAAGGTTTTTGATTTCTTGTTGCCAAAATACCTTGAGTGCATCAACTATCTGTAGATGGGTGCATAATGCATATGTGAGCTTCTCCATATTTTCTAAATCCATCCAGGGACCTTGATCACATGTCACAATTGTACCATCTATATGCTTGATGTTCTGATTTAGTACATCTAGTGAAGGCGCTAGTGTATTTCTTAGTTGTGCTTGTCTAGCCCTTATCTTTGCAATCTCTTTTTCTGCCTTCTCTATTTTATCTATCTGTCCTTGATAAAAATTATTACACATGTTTATGTCTTGAGAGGGATATTCAACTGATTTTCTTACTACTACTATCATAGACTCTACTTCCTGAATCTTCTTAGAGTGGTCTGAAGTGAGTTTATCCTTGTTCATGCAATCAGCTATCATCTTTCTTCCTTTTGCTACTAACTCTTTCAACATTGTTTGACCAATCTTAAGAGAGTTTAGATCAAGTGAGAAATTATCTATCAAATCATTTATCCTTTTCTTCTTGTATTTATCTTCTGCAATTTTTGTTGCTGAGTCTTCTAGACTTGAAAATTTTTCTTTAAAACTCAACAAGATACTGCTAACATCATCCACTAAGTGAACACTAATTAATTTTTTATCCTCAGACAATAAATTATTCAGTATGCTAACTGATTCTACAAATAGAGGATTCCTCATTACTTGTTTTTCGTTGGCTTTCTCCATAGCCATCACACTTATCTTTATTAGATCCTCTTCTCCCCATGAATCTAAACCTGTTATATCAGGAGTCAAACTTGACAACAATGATATTGAGGGTTTAGGAGTAAGAAATAAGTCCGCGCTTTGACTAATATCCATACTTTCACTCTTTACCTTTACTGTGATCTCAACAGAAGGCTCTTCTTTAAGTTCATCTTCCTTCTCATTTTATTGTCCTATTATATCTTCAATTAGGACTTCTTCTTATTGCATAGGTGTTTCTTCACCACATAGGATCTCATATTCTTTAGTACTCACAAATACTTCTTCAAACTTATCTAGATCATTATCTGTTGCTACCATGGATATTTCAATATCATCAATCACAATTGTTTCATCTTTTATTTCCACTGCTTCGATAGGTACCATAACTTTGGGCACATAATCCTGTGGACCTATCATAGGTGCATTTGGAATTTTTTATTCTTTTACTTTCTCAGAGAAAATTGAAGTGGCTTGGGGTGTAGGTGCAGAAGGTGGGTACATGTGTCTATCCAAAAAAACTTTCCCAAATGCTTTCTCTATTTCCTTCGCAATCAACTCATAATAATTGTTCATTATATGTAGAGTTTTGATTTTTGTTCTTAGATGAGGCTTTACCAAATCTAATAGCAATATTTTCTCTTCTAGTGAACAAACAAGGAGGTTGTCATCCAAAGTCTTTTCTCTAATTCTCATATCCTCCTCTATAGCTTGTCTTTTCAGTGAATCCAATATGTTCCATACATGATCAGGAATGACTATTTTAAGTTCCAAAACTATTTTTTTGAACTTAATCATATGCTTGATAATCATAAAATAAATTTCTGATTTATCAATCTCATGATATTTGTCATAGAATTTTGCAATATGATCTATCCTGCCTTCATCAACAACTCTAGTTTTGAAAACTTCCAAATTCGGTCTGAATCCTACCTCAGGAGGTGCTTGAGTGTTCTTTCCTTTTCTTCTAGTTGTTCTTGAGGATGGGTGGCTTGCACCGGTTTACTTGTTCCTTCTAGACATCTTTCTTGGCTCAGGAAGTGGAGTGGATTCCAGATCAACTGTGATAGAAGGAGAGAAGGTGCTTTCTCCTATCTTTTTATTCTTCTCCTTTAGATCATCAAATTTTTCTATTTTGACTTCAGATGAGGGTGCACTCTCAAGTTGCATAGAAATATTGTCTTCCCTTTCTTTATCTGTCTTCTTGAGTGACACCATGAATTTTTAGAATATCTGAGGTAATCCTTGATGCTTTTCTCTTTGTTGCAGAACTATATAAAATAGAATCAACTTGTCTTGTCTTGTCTTCATATGTGCCCCATCTAGGTTCATTGGGATCCTTAGGCGTAGATAGGAGGACTTGTACATAACCTTCCAAAATATGCTCCTCTACTTCATAAGTAAGTGGATGAATCCACTTTGTTCTAGGCTCAACTACTTCCATGCATGTAGTATCTATTTCCACCATGAAACATATAGAGTCCTTGTATTTCTCCACTATCTTCTCAGGTATTTAGTACCTTCTTTGCATCTTGATTTTTAATTTTTTAATTTCTAGATCCATATAATCCTTTAAAGTTCTCTCTGATGTTGCCTTAAATGAAATTTGAGGCAAGGTAGGTATGCTTTTGTCAAGATAGAGATCAGAAACCTTACCAACTATATGGAAGTACATGTATATAATCAATGAACCAAATCTGAATATTTTTCTCTTATCATGCTTTATAGTTCTTATGTTGTCTAACAATTGTGCACACAAGATCTCACAAAGGTCAAACTCTCCATTTTGTTTCACTATCCTTATTGCTACCAGAATTGTAGCTACAGATACATTGTTCACTCTATTTGCATGTTGGAACTTGTATCCAAGGATCATAACCATGATTTTAATGTCTTTCTCCTCTATGGGCTCAATAGTCATGCCACACTTATCACTCCTAGACTTACATGCCTACTCAACTTATTTTCTGACATCTTTTCTTGTTGGAAGAATGGCGTTAGTCTTAGAAAGTCCATTCATCTCATGAATGAGATCAGTTTTAATATGGACAGGGACTTCACCAATCCAAAAAAAATCATCATGAATCCTGCTTAGTAAGATCTTAATCCATTCTGACTCATAAAATTCATACGCAGTTGCATACTCTATGATAGGGTTATCTGTGAGGTGAGAAAATTCATCCTTGAATGTAAAGTCTAGATTAACCATTTATTCCATGTGTGACCTTATCCTATCTAATCCTACAAACTCTTTCTTGCAATAGATGTAGGTGCAAATATCCTTGACATGCATAACTCCCATCGGAGTTCTAGAAAATGCTCCTTCTAAATAATCTAACACTGACTTAAATAGATGCTTCTTAAATACATATCTCTTCCTTTCTGTGACATCAAAGACTACTGAAGTTACCATTACTTTCTTCAATGCTCAAATAGGGTTCCAAGAGATTTCTGAAATGACGCGTCTGAGCTAGGGTTTTGCAATGACTTAACTCTTCTTCACTAATGAAATGACTTCAATCCTTAAAAAAATAGATGCTTTGATCTCCTATTCTCTCCAAGGGCTTGATCTTGAATGTAAAATTAAAGACAATAGATCTTCGGTGACTAATAAATCAAATTTTTGCAATTAATGCTTGCCACGGTAATACAAGTTACAAAAGTGAATTTCAATCTTAGTTCTTGTTGTCAATCAGGCTGTGTGATCTTGCACACTGCATCAACTAGCAACCAAACAACTAAAACCAAAGGTGCATACTCTGAGGGTGAGTATACCAGCCATGCAAGGGTCTAGAGCTTATCTAGCTCCCCCTATGACCATGAGGGTCATTTATCCAAAACTAGAAGGTACTGCCATTGCGGATGCATCCACTACTTTGTCACTGACATTATCTTTCTTTACTTCCATCCAAATATTTTGTGCATCTTCTGTAGCTTTCACAAACTTGACTTCTCCAGATTCATCCAATATCGATCCTTCAAACTTATTAGGTCTTTCTTGTCTTTGCACTTGTGATTTGCAAAACTTTGAGATGTGTCCAACCTTGTTACAAGAGTAACAAATAACTAGAGGCCTTATATTCCTAGGCGCATTGATGTGAGTTACCATACTGCATTGTCTAGTTGTGTGACCATTGTAATTGCATATCTGACATGTGATGTTCTGAGAAATTCTAGAACTTTGTTGTAGTTGATTTCTTTGATTGTGTTGTGTCTGACTTCTTTGATTTGATCTACACCGAATAGCTCGATGACCAAATTTATTGCATGAATAGCAATAACCATTGAAAGGTATTACCACTTTACAATCTCTTGCTATATGTCCATGCTTGTTATAGGCATAACAAGTTCTTTTTACTGGCTTGTGTTCATCTTTAGGTGGTTCTACTTTAGCTTCAGTATGATTTTTAGTTATCTTAGCTTTTGTAGATTCTTCCAGTGCTTTCATTCTTTCTTGCATTCTATTGGTTTAATTTGTGCTTTATTGAATCCAATACCACTGGAATCTCCTTTTATCCTTTGTGCATAAATCTATGAGTCTAATAGATCAGTACTTGTGTGCAATTTTTCAATATGATTCTTTGCTTCTGTCAACTCAGATTCCATCTTTTTCTTGATGTTTTCTAACTCTAATATTTTCATGTTTTCTTGCATGAGTTCTTTATCCAACTGTTTGTTTTCTTTAATCCATTCTTCACAGGCTATCTTGCTATTAGTTAACTATTCATTCAAATCTTCAATCTGATCCTTCAAAGATGTGTTCTCTTCATTCATCTTTTTGACTATTTTTCCCAAATCATTCGTTGAACAATCTTTCAAATCTTTTCTTAGTTTCTTGATGAATACTTTTGAACCACTAACCTTTATTTTCAGTTCTTCAATTTCTTTTTCAGATTTGTCAAGATCTTCAAGAGCTACTTCAAGATTTTTCTTCAGATGTTTCACTTCTGTTGTATTTGTAATGCCCCGCCAGGGAACCCAAGAGAACTTAACCTAAACATGCTTCTAAGTTTGCAGAATATTTTTTTTTAAAAGTTAACATACAAGATAAACATTCATGCGGAAGCAATTACCATTTACTCACATTAATACAAAAAACCAACACAGGATACAACTCTCAAGGGTTCCTCGATGAAGATTATGTTAACATTAATTAATTAATTTAGATTAGGTACAATTACAAAACTCATATAAACAAATGAAAGATAAATGCAACATCACATATAAGATAACATAAATACAACTGGTACCATAAGGTATCCATAAACCGACATCCACTGCACATGTCGTAGGGTATGTAATACAATATCCAAAAAGAATTAAACATGATATCTCTGAATAACTGATACAAAGATACAGGATCACAAAGAAGAAGAAGAGTACAACTCCAACAATGAAGATCATGAAGGAACAACTACCACACAGATCATCTAGCACTGGTACATGAATGTCAAAATCTCAAATGGTAAAAGAATCACTACCACCCGACCCCGTGAACCTATATGGTCCACTCCTACTGTGCTGAGGAGATAACAACAGATCCCACTCGGATAACCAATACCAAAAAAATAAGGGTAAAACCATTGAGAAAGGAATCCTAAAAGCTCTCTAACTCAAGGTATACAAAAGATAGTGATAGGTAAGACTCACTAATCTAGAGGCAACCAACACATGTAGAATAATTGTACTATGCATAGGTAGGTGTCATCATGTATGTCTAACCCTTGAGTCTTGTCCTGGTAATCACTCTGGATCCCAACACTCAAGTGACCATACATGGATCAATGACTTCTCATACTGACAAAGCCATTAACTATGCTAAACACATCTCTCAATGCGGTCAACATCATATCCATTCCCATCTTAGTCTATACTATTACTCAAGCATGGGCGAGGAACCATATCTTATTAAGTTCATTTTAAAATCTCTCAATGTTATATTAAGTTATCACTTGATTACCAATACTTACAATAAGTGATCCTGGTAGCCACTTGTGGGCCCCGACGCTTATTGCAAGCCACCCCCTACTACATATATAGGTAAACTACCTTAGGCTCACAGATCTTACATAGATCACAAGATGATAAAAATGTCCCTCAGGACTATTCCACAAAATAACAAGAACACAATGGTTCTCACATAACCATAATATCACAAAACACTTTCCACGTGTTCACAAAAGAATATACTCATGATCCCATGGATAGGACATAAAGAGTCAACACCATATTTCCCTATATAGAATATGAAGAAGAACATAATAAAACATGAGCCCAAGAGGTCAAAACAGGAATGATAATTGGAATATACACACACATCAAAATATAATGCTGAAATCATATCCATCTAACACATATCCCGACCTTTGATTTCCCCCCTAGGTCATCTAGTGCCCGATAACACATTAAGCAAAAGAAGACACTCCAGGAACGAAGAATACACATTTACATCATAGATAACTAAAAACTAATCAATAAGCATTTAAAGTTCCATTTTGAACATAAATGAATCTAAGTCTAGAATTACATAAATCAGCTAAGAGAATCTAATCATAAACATTGTAACAATGCCCTAATGAGAGAATATTCCCTATTTATGTTCTATGAATTCAACAGAACAAAAACACCCAATTTCAATATAAATATAACACTTGACTTATTCATAATGTCAATGTGAGCATAAATAAATATGTAAACTATTATCCACTTACTAACCCTAATGAATAAAGCGATAAAACTTATCTCCTATGTGTATATTTATGGATACTATTCTAAATACATTACTCGTTTGAAATAATCAACACGAAATTACAAGTCAACAAAGTCACATTATACAGATATAAATTGTACAAATATGCATGTAAATCCACAGTAAAACATATAATTTAATCCATAAACAACCAACCCTTAATTCATCATAATTTACCCAACTATATAACAAAAGTCTTTTAACTAAACATTAATTACTTAAAACTAATATTTAGTTAAATCTATTGAGCAAAACATTAAGATAAGTGTTGATTTAATTAAATCACAATTTAAACAAAATCAATAAAACAAATCTAATTAAACTAAGTTGATAGATTAATAAATTAAATTATTTAATTTAATTAATAATATAAAATTTAAATTAACTAAATTAACATATTAAAACTTACATATATTAATAATAAAAATAAAACAAATTAAAAAATTAAATTTTAAATCAAACCAAAATTTATTTAAAATAAATCTAATAGACAAGGTGTGGGGGGACCGTGGGGCTCGCGCCCCACTGGCACCTGCAGCCTCGGCTGTAGCACCGAGCCCCTTTATGGGCCCCCGTGCGTAGACAAAGTCTGCAGGCTTTGCCTGCGCACAATACCTTGGGGTACCGTGGCTTCGGGCACCGTGGGGGTTGGGAGGATTGGTGGACCCCGCCCCCACCACTATATATTATATTTTATTTTTAAAAATTTAATTTCAAAACAGTCATTTTCACAAGTGTCTATATATATATATATATATATATATATATATATATATATAATCCAAAATTACAAATCAAGCAGGGTATTACTTTTTTAAAAACACATCATGAATTTAGTCAAACAATAAAATTGACTTTTCTATTTTATCTTTATAGCTTTTCATCCCCACCATGATCTCCTCAAGTGGTTAAACTTATCTTAGAGGACCAAAGCTCTGATACCAATTGTTAAGAATGGGAACACTAAGAAGGGGGGGTGAATCAGTGTTTTACAATTAATGTATTTTCTACTTTTTGAAACTTAGCCCAATTACTTAAATACTGAAATGAATAGTAAAGAAAATAAAAAAATCAACCATAACACATAACACAATATATGTTTATGAGGAAACCTTGGCCAGAGGAAAACCCTGGTGGGAATTAGCACCCATGAATAATTGCACTAGTCTTATGAACTTGTTAGAGTTCCTTTGCCTTGTTAGGAGCAGTCATTACAATACTGAGTACAATGACTCTGTTTGGAGTCTTGAAGAACAAAACCCTGTTAGGGGTGGATGGCTCACTGCCAAAGTTTAGTGCCCAAAGAAGAAGGCTACAACCTCCTGGTTATCAGATACACACTATATCTAGAAGGGTGAACTGTTGCTTTGACACTGTTGTCTGATCAGTTCCTTTTGTGCCTTGTTGCTCTAACTTCTTTTAGAGCTTTATATCATACTGATTGAACTTGTATACTTCTATTCTTCTTTATATCTTCCATACTCTTCATCTCCTTTAAATACAAAAGTGCATGTCATCTATATACATGTTGAATGGGCGCAACCAAAACTAAATATTGTATCAGCCTAAAACCTAACACATACAACGCTTCCAAATTAATTGGCTCAAGCGTGTTTACATACAATGATAATAACATGTTTACATCACTATTACAATAGGCGCATAGCCTTTACAAAATAGAATGATAGACGCTAAACAAAAACCTTCATGTTGGTTGCATGCTCTATTCTGCTCTGTCGCTTAACTACCAATGTCACTTAGACTTGCTGTAACTTATTGATGCTATCAAATCTGACCATGTTTTCTTAAAAATACCATTATAGCATACTCAAAATCTTATATCCAAGGCCGCATACCAAAACTCGATCATACACACATGTGTCGATGCTCTGATCATCAGGTACTTCACTATCTGCATTGTCTTCCATACTTAGCCGAAATATGATCTTCAAAATTAGTGCACTGACTATCAAAACTTCATATGACTTTGTTGCCATAATGACAACACAAGACTATTCATATATTCTTAGTAAAGTCAACTTTCCAACAATAACTTCATCTTTATGCATCTCTTCATCATTCTCTTCAATCTTGGGCTACCTACTTGTTTGAAGAGAATTTTATGTCTCTTCTTCAAGTTCTTTATTTTCAAGTTGGTAGAAAATTTGTTCATTGTTACAAAAATCACTGCAATAGTCATAAGCTTTAATGCAATATTTTTTTTTCAATCTTTCTAGCTACTTTTAGATCTTTCTCGTTATCTGCATCCTTGTGAGGAGATGTAACTTTATTGTCTTTGATGTATGAATATTGTGGTGAATCTCTTTTGAGACTTGGATTTCAATGGATCTTAATAATATAAAAATAATTCTCACTCTACTATTTTTTTCAATCTTTTTCAATTCTCGAAGAAAATAAGTATGTATTTTATCAAGATCAAGCTACATATTATCATAGAAACTTCTCAAAAATTATGTTTATTTGTTATCATCAAGATCTTGATTCTATGGAGTGGTGGGGAGAAGAGGACTACTTTTATTTTCATTATTTTTTCTTGTCACTAATTCAAGTGAATGAGAAAGAAATTGGTTTTCTCTTCCATCTTTCTCTTCAATATTTTGTAGAGTTTGAAGCAAAGAAGAGTAAACCTTTCCTGGGAAAAATTGCAAGCCACTATAAAAAAAAAATCTTTAAGAAGTCAACTTGTTCTAGATCATCAAGAGTTTGACCTCTTTGAGTAATAGGTATAGGAGAAGTATCAATTTTCTCATCACTATTTTTCATTTCCATTGATTCATATAATTGATCACAAGAAAGAACATGATTCTCTATTCCTTCCAATTCTTTAATTTTTTGAAATTTTTTAAGTTAGGATGAATCACTTTTAGAACAAACTTCATACCACCATAAAAAAATCTTCAAGAATTTAACTTGTATGGGTTCATCAAGAACCCGCTTCTTTTGATAGGGATAATCTTCATCATCACTTCCACTTTCATTATTACTTTCCAATTTTCCTTTGTACCAAATCATTTCTTTGAGTTCAACATTTCAGATGGAATTATGCACCAACATTTTGTATCCTCAACAAAGTCACCAAAAATTTGTTGGTAAACAAATTTTTCATTGTGAGTACTTCTTCGAAAATGACCTTGTTTTCCCTATAAGTAGTGAAAATTGTGTCAATAGTTGGAGAGACTGCAATTAGGTCATATTCCAATCACAATTTTCCTCTTTTTTTTGAGATGGGTATCTCTCTTATATGATAGCGGTGTCCATAATTTTTTGTTTATTTTTTTACCTAAAAGTATAAAAAGGAAACAAAAAGAAGAAATAGATAACATAAACTCCAATAGCCTACAAATACTATTTGAGATTCGCCACTGATATCAAATTACAAGGAATTTTGAGCATACATAATAATTTTGAATATACAATAATAAAATAAAGATAAAAAATATCAACATGTGAGGAAAGAAGTTATCTTATCACATTCAGACCAAGGTACAAGGGCATGATTGAGCTTCATCAATTACAAATGTCATTTGAATAAAAAATCAATGGATTCGATAAAACACAAAGACATTACTAACTTAGCATATGATAAATCAGTAATGATAACTCAAAAACAAACACATCTAGACATACGAACTAATTTTTTTTTTATTGTCCTCTTGAAAATATACAAGTTCAATAATCTTTGAGTACAAAATGTCAAGCCAAAAGTTTCTTTGGAAATTTCTCCATAGTGTCCCCCTCTATAAGAGTTCCAAGCCTTGTATTTATAGTCTTTGGTAACCAACTTGTAACCACTTAGAATAACTACTTAGGATAGCCACCTTGGTAGCCACTTATAATAATAACCTAACTAATCACTTAGGATGCCTACCTAAGTGAACACTTATAATAATAACCTAAGTAATTACTTCTAGTAACTACCTTTTTGAGAGCAAGTTAGGATTTACCTAACTTTTACAATGATAGATCCCAAAAGATGACTTTAATTAAAATGAGTGACACAAGTCTTTTACAAAAAGAAAATTAGAGAACTTGTGGATTTTATGAAGATCGAGTACTGAATTGCACTGAGGTACTTCCCCATCTTCATATGCTTCTTTTGTACTCATCATCATTTCACCATCAACTCTTTGTTTACACTATGAAGTAGCTATACACTAAAACATTTGTACCTTTGGACCCAATGCATTAATGAACTTACTCATTTTTTCTTATCACTAAACTTATGTATCTAACTATGCCTTCAAATGAGCTCAACAATAGAAATCTCAAATATTCCTCAAATGTCATAACTTCCACTTACATAGTAGGTTTCTAATATTTTGACTTGTGTGACTTAGTCTTTTCAACTAAAAGTTGGAATAATGATACATTAGAGTTCATATCATGAAATGACCACCATAAATTTTCCTCTTGTACCTTGGGATAGTGAGTTCTAATTTATCAGACTTGTCAAGTCTTTATTGCTAATAATTTTCCTCTTGCATGATGTTCCAACTGCATTTGATAAGAATCCTTCTTCATTGGCACCTTGCATATCTAGAAAAACATTTTCCATTGTAGAAACATCCTACATGTTTCTCTTACTTGCTTGGAATCCCATAAAAAAATTTAAATCTTTTTCACCAAATTTTATTCGCTGCAAATCTTACAATCATTGCATTCTGAAAGGCAATATTTCGTTGAAGAATTTGTATTAAAAAAATTTAAATGTTTTCTTGTGCATTTCCATATTTTGCATGGATGTTGACCAGAAATGTTTCCAACTATATATTCTATGCATATTGTGCTTAGGAATTTGTCTGTACATGGGTGCATGCATTTTCTTAGAATTTTCTAGTTCCACATTTTGTGTGCAGGTCACATGCGAATAGAGCGCAATGTAGATTCAATTTTCTTTGAATTTTCTGAAACTTTCTAAGTAGCCTGATTCTGTATATATATGTTGCAATTTTATGTTCCAGAGGATGACATTTCATTATGGTGGGTAAAATATAATGAAATTTCTTGATTCTAGAAATACCGTACTACCTTTATTTACCAAGATTTATCAAAATCTATGGAGATACAATAATGGAAAAGGTTGTAGAATCTGTATTTACACCTGCTAATTGTATTTGGTTGAAAGTTCATCAAACCAATTCAAAAAAATATGCATATTATTTCATCTGATTCCATACTATGACATCTTTATTTGACTTTTTATCAAATAATTGGGTGCAATGTTTATGATAGATTTTTCATGGATGTTTAGAAGAGCATCTCTGACTATATTATTTGAAAAAATTCCCTCCCCAAAAGATGAAAGTCCATAACTCATTCAAAATCCCACATTTTTATCGTGTATTGATCCAATGCATTTACTCTGGATTTCTAGATGTTCAAAAAAATATTTTTTGCAAATATTCTAAATCATTACAATGACACCTCTTTGAAACAGGTTTGTCAATACAATTCAGATGCATGTTCTAAGATTTCACATTTAATGCATACATCTTTCTCAAGGCAATGATGGTGCTTAGGCATGTATTCTTAAATTTATTTGCTAAGCCACTTTTTTTTATAACATTTTTGAGTTATTTATAATAACTTTTTTTTGCAGCCCTTTGCATCATAAAGATAACTTATCAATGTCAACATTTGAAGACTCAAAGCTTCATCAAATATTTGTTTCTTTGAATCATTTTGAAAACTATGTAAGTTACCAACTCAGTATACCTTCATTGGTATTTTAGAATTCTTAAAAAAAATTCTAAAATAGCCAATACATAGAGGCTATTGGGCTTTTAATAGAGACTATGTGATATATGGATGTATAGTGTTGAGACCGTATCCAATCATGTAGTTGAGCTATGCTCCTATGCCGAGGTCCAATTGACCCATGCTCTTGGTATTGAGACCAATAGAGCTTATCATTTTCTTTATGGGCTTATGAATTTGAGAGTCTCTTTTCTTTGTGCTTTTTTTACTTTATGCTTTGTGCCTTGTTTTTGTAACAAGATGAGCTTGTTGGTGTTTGGGTAGTGGAGTGGAGTGGCTCCTTACATAGATCCCAACCCATGAGTGGTTGATATAGGCCAAATGAAGGATATCTTAATAAATAAACTTGGGTAAAAACACATTAATAAGAGTAATTAACTACCTGGCCACCTAAGGATGTTGGTCGAAGGTAAATCAGTGTCTGGCCATCTGAGGATGTTGATCAAAGAAACCATATCTAACCACCTATTGGTGGATCAAAGATGCATACCAAGCCTGGTTGTTTGTATATGTTGATCAAAGACTCGATGCTACTTGGGATATTGAGAGCCAAGTAATGACACTCCACCTTGAGTCCCTGCACTGTAGCCTTGATAGCTCTGAGTAGTATCCTGGGTATACTAGGATGATGAGATTTCTTGGTTGTATTTAGACATTGGATCACATGTTATGTTCTCCATGTATGATTACATTTTTCTACTTTTGTACTACATTGGACCTTTGTGTCATCCTTTGAGGTTATGCATTTGATTGGTGTGTGTGAGAGCCATTTCTTACTTGCACGTATGCATTGTGTATCTATCTAAGTTACTGTCTCCGTGAGAATGGTGGGGTGGGCCTGAGGATTTCACATGGTAGGGCAGTGTTGCACTTTACCACTTTTTTGGACCAGTGTACACATGGTGGCTTTCCTCCAAAGATAGAGATTCAGAGCATGGAGTGCTCAATTGTATTCCCTTCACACCTTGTACCATTGAGATGTGTACATGTATTTGCATTGATGCTATGTTTTATATCTTAGTTTATTTTATGCATTCATTTGATTTATTTATTGATGCAATTGAGTGATTATGACCTCAATATAGATGCTATCTGGTACTAACTAGCGTGGAGCTAGATGTTTATGGGTTGTATGTTGGATTTGGCTTAGGGTTTTGGTTTTTGTTCTTTCTATTTTGGGCCAATTTCATGGATTGGTGTCTCTACCTATCTTCCAATGTCTATGAAGATCAATGTCTCCATAGCCTAGATTGGTGTCTTCAACCCACTAGTCTAAGACTTGTTTTTCTTAGAACTTCACCAGTTGAGAATTAGCGTCGCCGAAGTACGAATTGGCATCTCCATGTGCCTTCTATTGTCTCCACCCAATGTACTTTTCCTTTTAGTTTTGGAAGCCATATATTTTTTGGATATTGTTTGGTTGGTTTCTTGTTGACTCTTGGATGCTAAGAATGTAGTTTATTCAAAATTAACATGTATGTTTAACCATAATAGGAATATTTGCTTTGGGCTTAAAATGAACGTTAGTGAGATGGATCTCGAGGATGGAGTAGTCTCCTCTTGTATAGAAGTTGGTTCTTACTAGCTTAGCCTCTTGTGATTCATGGATGTTGTCTAAATCCTTGTAGGAAAGTTCTTGTGAATGTTAATTCTCCATTCCGAGTATTGGATTAAGTTGTCTTGGAATATTTGAGAGTGATGAATTATTTTTCTTTTGTATAATCATGTGATGATCATAATGTATTTTCTTTCATGTATTGTATCTTACATATGTTTATGGTTATGTGATGAACTTTGTTACATAATGTTTATTCCATGTTTCAAAAAAATTGTTAAGTTCATATTTTATCCTCTGTTCTAAGGTTTCCTTGGTGGGGCGTTAAATCTAGTATTAGAGCACATGTTCATATGTTGGGATCTCTTGGTATATGTTTCCCACACAGTTTTTGTCAACACGTGAGTGTGCATGTGTAGTATAGTGAGTTAGTGGTAGCTTGTTGCTTGGGTGCTTAGATGTGGCATTCTTAAGTATTCTAGTAGAACCAACCCAAGTAACATTTGGCGAAGAAAGAGTATCTCCTTGATATTTTCACCTATTAGGTACAGATGATACCCCTAATTGAGAACTTTAGATTGTATGATTGGTATGTTGCTCTTAGTTTTGAGCATTTGGTGAACCTTGTGTGGTCCAAGTGCATGGACTCCTTGGAAATCATAGTTGTGTTTCCATTTGTATAGCCAATATAGATGATATGTATATATATTGATTCATGATTATTTTAGGTTTTGAGTTTCCCTTGAATGACTTATTTTCTTGTGTGACCCTGCTTGGTTAGAGATATTGATTGGCGTCCATGCAAGGCCTTGAGTTCTTATTAGTTGACTCCCTATGGGATGTGGAGCACTATTTCTAGTGATTATTTTGTTAATGTGGTAAGTAATGAAATGATTTATGTTTATATGCATTGACATCTTATTTTTCAATGAAATGCATTCCACTTGTAGAGTGATAGTTATGCACCTCTATAATTGTGAAAGAAACATTCATTGGTAATGAGAAGTTTAATTATCAATTGTAATAGATCATTTGGATTAATGACTTATGTCCCCAAATTGCATGGTTTCTTAATATTTGAGAAAATTATGTGTTTGTGGTTGTGAATCATTAGTGGAATTGTTCCATTTAATGGAATCATGTGAATTTAGCATTTTTTCTTTATGACCTTACATATACCTTGCATTGAGTGCAATGAGGCCATTGTGACCATAGAGATTAATTTCCACTTGTGTGAGGTTGAGACTATGTCCATAACCTGGTGAGGTGGGTTTTGATGTATTGTTACAACCAATTTTTGGCGACTTGTGGTTCTTTTTATGCATATTCTTGATGTGGGAAGAACCTTTGTGGTTGTTGGTGAACCGTTTCTTGATCCATCATTAAGTAACCCCTCTTGTGTGTCTGTATTGAGCACCCCTCTAAGAGAACAAGTCTTGTGTTCCACCTTGTGTGTACTTCACCTTGTGGTTGTATTTACCCTCACACATGTTGTGTTCCTAGTAATCTTGAGTTGTGCTTCTAGTTTATGTTTTGAGGTTGTTCTTAGACCCTTTTTTATTGAAACCCTACATAGTGAAATTATTGCATTGCATGGAAAGGAATAAATGAAATTGTATTGAAAAACATTATTGCTATGTGTTAGAAGTATAGTGATGCATATGATTGAGATCCTTTATGGTTCATTGTTTGGTGTGTGTTGGGTATGTTCTCTAACATGCTGAGAAGATGTCTCCCTCAATACCATGCAACAGTTACTCTCTCCTGTGTGGATAATATTAGTTGTGATGTTTCATGAATGTATTTCATGATTGATGATTTATTTTATTTTCTTGGTGAATTATTCCACATGTTGTATGGGCTAGCATTGAATTTTGGTATTTCTTATGTTGGGATTAGTCATTGAAACTCCCTTATCTATCTATTTGTGATAGTTGTCACATTTGATGTATTGTTGAATTGCATGCATGTTTTAGATTTACTATTTGAATTGATAATTCCCCCATTTGTCTTTTCCTTTTCAGTTTGATGGTGACTATTCTAAATGTTTTCTATTGCTACTCAATCTAGTATTTTGTGACTCTATCATGTTCAATGTGGGATTCTATTAGTATGTGGAAGGGAGAACATTGCAGAGAACATACTACATTGTGCTCTATGATTAGTTGTAAAGATGTTAATGATAATTTCTTCTTATTTAAATTATGAAAAAATCTTGTTTTGTTCATCAAAAGAAGTGTAAGTTGACAATAATGTATATGCATATTAGCATTAATGGAATTTAAGAATGCACAAAATTGAAAATCTTCCTTTGGATGGATGTTAGTAGCTACATTCAGCCATTAAGAAGTGAATGTGGTCCATGTTAATGAGATTAGAATTTGTATGGTCCCTTTTGTAAATTGCTAAGAGATGGATAGTGATGTAGAAGCATCCTAGGTGTAGAGGCAATCTTGCATCACCCAAAATTATTTCTGGTTTTTTTTTCAATAAGGGCTATCTTGTGTAGAGCTGCTATTTGTGGAAACTTACTATTTTTAGTAAGTTGGTCATACGAGCTCAGAATGTTTTGATTTCACAAGTGGAGGTTCATCTTAGTCATATCAACCTACCAGTTGAGTTTCATTGCCATATCATCTATATTGGTGAAGTTATTGAGGTTTTCAGGTACAAAATCTTTGAGCTCAATTTTGAAGGCCTTAGAGGCTCCGGATCACGATCAACCCTTAGTTAACTAGAGTTTGTATTAGTTACATACTATAAATCAAGTCCTGCCATTTCTAAAAAGTGGTTATAATATTCAAACGGAGCTACCGTTAAAAATTTATGGCCTCCGAAAGTTGGGGTACCTAAAAACATAATTTATAATTCTTTTGAGCCGATCCTAATGTAATAATTATGAAAAATAAAATAATTCTAGGGGTAGTCAGCCTTAAGGGATAAAATTTCTAGAACCTTCTCGGGTGGTGGAAATCACCTATATAAGGAAGGCACATAGTGTTGTCTAGGGCAATTCTGGGTAGTAGTTCTAGGTAATAATTTGAGGCTTGTCCTACACCATATTGTAAGGAAAATGCCCATGTAACTTTGCATATTGTAATTCTAAGATTTGTAATTCCACACTTGTGGAGATAATAAGAATCCCATTTTTTGTTCTTGCAAATTGTTGTTGTTTCTCTTTTTCTATTATGTGTTTGTGGTATTAAGGGGAGCACACTTCATCAAGTGGTATCAAAGAAAGATTTCCTAAGTGTGTAGATAGATCACCGACTATGAGGCAATTTGTAATAGGACCATGGTTTAGGGTTTCAATGATAAACATGAAAATGCCTCCACAAAGGGAACATGGCGGAAGAGCTGGTGGTGTGCCACCTGAGGTTAGAGCCCTCCAGAGACAAGTGTGAGCATTGCAAGAAGAGATTCGTAGATGAATAAATATTATAGTCAAAGACGAAAGCAAGAATGAAGTCAAAGAAGAAGGAAATTTTGATCAGGAAGGAGAAGGCAAAATTTTGAACCAAGAGGAAGAAAGGCTTTTTCTGACCATTTCCAAGATCGGGAAAAGACCTAAGATTGAGGTTCCTACATTTTAAGAAAATCTTAACCCAAAGGAATTGATCGACTAGATTAATGAATTAGAAGAATATTTTGAGTATGAAGATATCGAGGATCCTGGTCGGGTCAAGTTTGTGAAGGCCAAACTGAAGGGTCATCTGAAGATCTAGTGGTAAGAGATTCAATTGGAGCGTAATAGAAGAGGAAAGGAGAAAATCATAAGATGGGATCATATGGTGGATAAATTGAAGTGATAGTTCATTCCTGTTGATTATGAGCTTGATCTACTGAAGAAAATGCAAGGTTTGAAGAAAGTTGGAAGATCTGTTCAGGAGTATACATAGGAATTCTATCAAATCCTCATCAGAGCACGCCATGTAGAAGTTGATAAGAAAAAAGTTTCATGTTACCTTAATGGGTTGGGGCCAAGCATTCAAGTGGAGTTGAATTTGGTTCAAATGAACAGTATTGAAGAGGCATACCAGTTTTCCCTAAAAGTAGAGGAAAAGTTGAACAAGAAGTTTGAGAGCAGACAAAGCGGAAGAGGTCATGGTGAAAGATTTGGTGGATGGTCATATGGAGGCCGAAATGAAGATTTGAAAAAGAAGGATGAGGCCAGTAGCAATCAAAATCAGAAGAAACAATTCAAATCATTTCCATGATCAGAATAATAGAGATGAGAGAGGAAGAGGAAGAGGACAAGGATCAAGAAGAGGAGGCTTTCGTGGAACATGTTTTCACTGTGGAGAAGAAGGTCATAGGGAATATGAATGTCCTCAACACCAAGGAAGAGTAGATAGGAGAATTGAAGGCTGAGCTAGAATTGCACATGTGGATGAAGATGCCAAATCATCACATTTTGAAGATTCTAAAAGAGGAGAAACACTAATTAACAAAAGAGCTCTGTTGAGTGGTGAGAATGAACTTGAGCAAAGGAGGAGCATTTTTCACACTAGATGCAAGTGTGAGGATAAATGTTGTGATGTGATTATTGATAGTGGAAGCACTGACAATTTGGTGCCAGAAGAGATAGTCACAAAGTTAAGTCTCAAGAGGCAGAAACACCTACATCCATATCAAATTGTTTGGGTGCAGGATGACCACAAGGTCATGGTCAATGAACAATGCCTAGTAAATTTCAAGATTGGTGGATACCATGATGAGGTACTATGTGATATCATACCTATGGATGCATATCATATGTTGTTGGGTAGACCGTGGTAGTTTGACAGATGTGTTTTACATGATGGTCATGCAAATACCTATTCCCTGAAAAAGGATGGAGTACGACATAAGCTAAAGCCATTGAAGGACACAGAATAGAAGGTATCTAGTAATGAAAGAATAAGTTTTGTTGATGGAAGAAAATTCCTAGAGGGTATGAGGCATGAGCATATGTGTTTTTCTCTAATTCTAAAAGCTTGTAAAGAGGAAGTAGAAGATATACCTATAGAAATTGCAGATTTGTTGAATGAGTTTCAAGATATTGTATCTAATAATGTGCTTGATGAATTACCACCTATAAGGAAGATCAGTCATCAGATGGACTTGATTCTAGGAGCTAGTTTTCCTAATAAGGCAGCACATAGAATGACACCAACAAAAAGTGAAGAGATGAACAGACAAGTACATGAGTTGTTGTAGAAGGGGTTGATTTGAGAGAGTTTGAGTCTCTATTTTATACCAGCAGTATTAGCACCGAAAAAGAGTGGATAATGGAGGATGTGTATGGATTCTAGGGCTATCAACAAGATCACAATCAAGTATAAGTTTTCATTGCTTTGGTGGATGATATTATGGACTATTTGAGTGGAGTTGTTTATTTCTCAAAGATAGATCTAAAGAGTGGATATCATCAGATTCAGGTCAGAGAAGGAGATGAATGGAAGACTACTTTCAAGACAAAGGAAAGGTTGTATGAGTGGTTAGTCATTCATTTTGGGCTAACCAATGCACTGAGCACTTTCATGCATTTCATGAATGAGGTTTTGAAAGAATTTTTGGGTAAGTTTTTCATTGTTTACCTAGATGATATTTTGATTTTCAGTAAGACATTAGAGGAGCATATAATTCATATTCATAGGGTGTTTGAGAAGCCGAGAGAAGAGAAATTGTTGATTAATTTGAAGAAGTGCAGTTTTGTGAAGGAGTTAGTGTATCTGGGATTTGTAGTTTCAGCAGAAGGTCTAAAAATGGACCTAGAGAAAGTGAAGGCTATCCTAAAATGGCCTACTCCAAGAAGTGCTACTGAGGTAAGATCTTTTCATGGTTTGGCTAGTTTTTACAGAAAGTTTATCAGGAGTTTTAGTAGTATTTGTGGACCCTTGACTGAAATAATGAGAGGAGATACGAAAGAGTTTAAATGGACTATAGGGGTAGATAAGAGTTTTAAACTATT
Source organism: Chamaecyparis obtusa (assembly GCA_027943335.1). Classification (NCBI taxonomy): domain Eukaryota; kingdom Viridiplantae; phylum Streptophyta; class Pinopsida; order Cupressales; family Cupressaceae; genus Chamaecyparis; species Chamaecyparis obtusa. The sequence continues at coordinate 533,448 of BSBK01003372.1, read as the reverse complement.
GAAACATAAAGTTATAGAACAACCTATTTTAGCACTTTCAAATTTTAATAAGGTGTTTCAAGTAGACTGTGATGCTAGTAGTACTGCAATAGGAGGTATTTTGAGCCAAGAAGGTAAACATGTTGCTTATTTTAGTGATAAGTTAAATGATGCTAAGAGGAAATATTATGTTTATGATCAAGAATTTTATGCTATAGTTCATGCATTAAAAAATTGGAGACACCATATTCATCCTAAGGACTTTATTTTGTATACTAATCATCAAGCTTTGCAATATTTGAATAGTCAAGGAAAGTTGAATCAAAGGGATTTGAAATGGGTTGATTTTTTGCAGAGTTACACATTTGTTTTGAAACACAACAGTGGAAATTATAATAGGGTTGTAGATGCACTTAGTATAAGGGAAATTTTATTGACAGAGATGCAGATTGAGGTGGTTGGGTTCAAGGAACTCAATAGTTTGTATCTAGAGGATCTTGATTTTGGTGAAGCTTGGAAAGCTTGTACAGAACCTGTTACTCTAGACAAAATGAAGTGGTTGTATTTCATCATCTAGGATGGTATGCTATTCAGAGGGAGTCATTTGTGCATTCCACAAAGTTCTATGAGGGAGAATCTCATCAAGGAGAAGCATAGCGAAGGATTGGCTAGACATTTTGGTCATGATAAAACCCTTGCTCTGGGTAGTAAGAATTATTGCTGGCCCCAGTTGTAGTAAGATGTCAATAAGTTTGTATAGATTTGTAGATTATGTCAAATGGAAAAAGGAGAAAAGAAGAACACAAGGTTGTATCAGCCATTACCTCTACTAGAAAAGGCTTGGGAGGATATCAGTATGAATTTTGTTCTTGGTTTTCCAAGGACTCAGCGGGGACATGATTCAATTTTTGTGGTGGTTGACAAATTTTCAAAGATGACACATTTCATTCCCTACAAGAAGACTAATGATTTTGTTCATGTAGTAGAATTATTTTTCAAAGAAGTGGTGAGACTACATGGTTTTCCAAAGAGCATAGTTTCAGATCAAGACACTAAGTTTGTTGGATATTTGTGGTGCATATTGTGGAAGAAGTTAAAGATAGATTTTAAGTTTAGTTCATCACATCATCCATAGATTGGTGAACAGACAAAGGTTGTGAATAGGAATTTGGGGAATTTGCTGAGATGTTTGGTTGGAGATAAGACAACAGGGTGGGATTTGATTTTACCACAAGCATAATTTGCATACAATAATTATGTCAATAGGAGCACTGGTAAATCACCATTTCAAATTGCATATGGAAGTAGTCTCAGAAATGCTTCAGAGTTGAGGAAGATAAACAAAGGAGAAATAAGTAGTGCTGAAGCTGAGGATTTTACAGAATATTTGAAGAACATCCATGAGGAGGTGAGGAAGCACATTACCAAGATGAATACGCAGTATAAGGCTAAGGAAGATGAGAAAAGGAGGTATAAGGAATTTCAAGTTGGGGATTAAGTCATGGTTCATTTGCAGAAGGAGCGATTTCTAGTAGGTACATATAACAAGTTGAAAATGAAGAAGTTTGGGCCATGTAAGATACTGAAGAAGCATGATTCAAGAAATGCCTATGAGGTAGAGTTTCCTATTGAGCTGAATATTTCATCAGTATTTAACATTTCATATCTAACACAGTATCATGAAAGGGGTATTAAAGATGAGATCACAGAAGCACAATGGAGTATTCCAGCAGCTACTTTAGCTATCAAGGAGATTGAGGATATACTAGATAGTCATGTTAGAAAAAGTACAAGGAACATGAAATATGAAGAATATCTGGTCAAATGGAAAGGACAACATGTTGAAGATTCATCATGGTTGAAAAAGGAGGAGGTTAACCATCTTGGCTTTCCTCTGCACACCTGAGATGTGATAGGGTCACTTTTTAAATTACCCTGGGTGTCTGATGCAAGACCATCCTAGGTGTAGAGGCAATCTTGGATCACCCAAAAATATTTCTAGTTTTTTTTTCAATAAGGGCTATCTTGTGCAGAGCATCTATTTATGGAAACTTACTATTTTTAGTAAGTTGGTGATATGAGATTGGAATGTTCTGATTTCATAGGTGGAGGTTCATCTTAGTCATATCAGCCTACCAGTTGAGTTTCATTGACATATCATTTGTATTGGTGAAGTTATTGAGGTTTTTGGGTACAAAATTTTTGAGCTCAATTTTGAAGGCCTTAGAGGCTGCAGATTGTGATTGAACCCTGGCTTATTGGAGCTTGTGCGAGTCAAGCATTGTAGATAAGGTCCTTCCATTTTCGAAAAGTGGTTATAATAGTCAAACAGAGCTACAGTTAAAAAGTTATGGCCTTCAAAAGTTGGGGTACCTAAAAAACATAATTTGTAATTCTTTTGAGCCAACCCTAATGTAATAATTATGAAAAATAAAATAATTCTAGGGGTAGTCAGCCTTAAGGGCTAAAATTTCTAAAACCTTCTTAGGTGGTGGAAATTGCCTATATAAGGAAGGCCTGTAGTGTTGTCTAGGGAAATTCAAGGTAGTAGTTCTAGGTAATAATTCGAGGCTTGACCTATAGAATATTGTAAGGAAAATGCCCATGTGGCTTTGCATATTGTAATTCTAAAATTTGTAATTCCACACTTGTGGAGATAATAAGAAGCTCATTTTTTGTTCTTGCAAATTGTTGTTGTTTCTCTATTTTTGTTATGTGTTTGTGGTATTAAGGGGAGCACCCTTCATTAGATAGTTGACTATGGTAGACCTCATTTTGTGCATTAGTTACATTCATATTATATGTTATTTTATGTTAATGTCATTGTGTATCTTATGAGTTGAGCTTGAATGCTTGCATTAGTTTTGGTGTGTATGCTAGTAAGATTCTAGTTTTCTCCCATGTTGTGATTTGAAGGCTTGCATGTGTCTTTTCTTGGAATTGTTCATTTTGGGATGGTATCTTAGAGATTTAATCATTGTTTTGGGTCTTGATGGCCATGTCTTTCTATTGTTCTTGCCTCTTTTAGAGTAATTTTAGATGTGTTTGATGCACCATTGTTTTGATTATTATTTTCAATGAGTGTTCTTTAGGGACCACTTTGGTTGTGGGTTTTCCAAACTCCTCTTTGGATGACATGGTGTGGGAACATAGACAGTTTCCTTTACCCATTATTTGATGCTCTATTTGCCTTATCTCTATATGATTATATATATACAATATTATATTGGTTGTGCTATCCCTTCTTGGTGAGACTCCATGTCAGCGATTAGGCTTCCAGAGGATTTCTAGTAGTGTGTTATTCCTAGCTTTAGGCTAGAAGAACATAGTCCTTGGGAGCATATCTTACCATCCTGAGCTTGGTTATGGATTCTGGGTGTTGGATGATGTTTTTCATTTGGATTCATTGTCACCTTGTTGAAGGTGATACTATGGTCTAGTTGGTGTAAGTGACCCTATTTTCTAGCTATAGTTTATCTCTCGACATCAAAGGAATCATATTGCTCCTATGCTTGGTGTTTAGTTGGGCTTTGGGTATCCCTTCATGTGGAAGGAGTTCACTATTGAGCCTCCATGGTGTGAGTTCTCCTAGTTGTAAGAGGAAAACTTTTACATTTGTATCTCTTGGTACCATGAGTTAGATGTAGTATCCCTCATAGAATTAAAATTTTGATAGAGAATCCTCATTTTTTAAATTCTTGGTTGAGTTAGTGAGACTTTAGTTGAATTAAGTATTCTTCAAGTGAGCATGGTAGTGTTTTTAGTCTTTTGGGATGATCTTTCCCCTATTCTTTAGTCATTCTCTTGTGAGTTTTTAGTGCTTTGGTCTTGGAGAGATCATCTATTCCATACACTAGTACATTTTGCACCATTTTTTGATGCACTATTGGTCAAAGTTTCTACCCAACATAGTCGAATAGTCAACCAACTGTTTCATCGCTATTATCTATGCTAAAATATTGACCCATTGTTGAAACCATAGAATGATTGATGCCAATATTGGTCAAAAATGAGGGCAATGTAGGCCGAAAATAACATTGGCAAGTGTTGGTGTATTGGTTGATCTTTCAACAAATATAAATTATATTGGTCGAAAACTTTGGTCGCTTCGACCAGGATGCCAAACTCACGATGGTCATATCTCGACCAAATTTGGTTGAAATATTTAGCAGCTCTAACTAGGATGCCAAACGCATGATGCCACATTTCGACACAAAATGCTCAATTTTAGACCAAACTTTCGATGAATGTGGGTCAAAATTTTGATGAAACGCAGAGTGTTTTAAAAAAGTTGAAGATAAATATCCAAACTAATCACCAACAACATCCTGATCAGTGATTAGTCTAGATATTTATCTTTAGGTGTCCACACTCATTTTGCTGCTTGTTTCTAGTGGGTCCTTGCTCGTTCTATTTTCCAGACTTCTTTGGGCTCTAGTAATCCATCCGCTCTGCTCTGTGTGAAACTGTGGGTTTTTTCATTTTGTTTGAACTATTTGAGAGATAGGCTCTGACTAGTGATCCATGAATTGGTAGAGCTTCCTCTTAGATGCCCACAACTCTTCAAATCTATTGGTGTGAAGCCCCCAAAGGGTATTCTGCTCTACGGGCCTCCTAGTTCTGGGAAAACTTTAATTGCTAGGGAAGTGGCAAATGAAACTGGTGCCTTCTTTTTCTGTATCAATGGACCTGAGATCATGTCAAAGTTGGCTGGAGAAAGTGAAAGCAATCTCTAGAAGGCTTTTGAGGAGGCTGAGAAGAATGCCCCATCCATTATATTTATTGATGAGATATTACAGAGATTTGTCAGCGGGCTTGCAAGTATGCTATTAGAGAAAATATTGAGAAGGTGAGTTTCAATTGTGGTGGCTTTTGCAAACTAGATTTGGTTATGAATTTCTTAATGGTTATTTTTTAATTGGTTTGTTATAATTTTACATTTTTTTATTCAATTTTCCTCAACTTGTATCTTATTATTTCAATTTGTCATGTTCTCTTTCCTCTGCACTTTTACAGGATAATATTGAACGTGAAAGAAAAAGAAGAGAGAACCCCGAGGCAATGGATGAGGATGATAGTGATGAGGTAGCTGAAATAAAGGTTGCTCATTTTGACGAGTTAATGAAATATGCCCAAAGAAGTGTTAGTGATGTTGATATTCAGAAGTATCAAGCCTTTGCACAAACACTATAGCAATCTCAAGGCTTTGGTTCTAAATTTTGATTTCTTGGTGCTTCTGCTGGTGCTTCAAATGTATTTTCTACAACAGATAATAAAGATGATGATGACTTATATAGTTAGGAAACTTAGTACACAATTGTCATCTTAATGAAGTGACAAATGTGTCTATTCTAGCAGGGACCTTCCGCTGACAAATAGCCAATGCTATTCAATTTGGCTCTGGCTTTTTCTTGTATGAGTTTTATCCATTCATATGTTTGAAAATTTATTTAGTTTATCAACCCTTTAGCTGAGGACTTACTAACTTGTAAGTCTTTAGAGAAATATTAACTATGGAAAGGAAATTTAGCTATGGAAACTTTTGCTCAAGTGGTAGATAATGCTATGAAAACCTTTCTTTTTAAAAAAAAATCCTGCTGGAAAATCAATATTGCTCGCAATCTGATTCCCAAAGTGGCCAAAGACTATGTTAGGCTGATAAAATATGGGGATTCTCATTACTATTGAAAATCTTTGAAGGTTGCTGCACTTGGATGGATATGTACAATTGTTAAGAGAATTGGACTAAGTTTGGCTTACCTCAATTAGGTGAGGCAGCATATGGTTATGTTCTTTTTTCTATCTATCTAGTTTTCACTACCTGTCGTTCCTTGGGATATCTTGCAAGGGTTCTATAAATTGATGGTCTATATTTTGGTGGGTGTCTTGTATGGGCCTATGAACTTTTTTAGGGTACTTGTTCTAAATAAGTTAGAGAAGTATGTCTCAAGGAGAATTTATTTTGCAAATTCAAAGTTTATAAGAGCAGAGATGTTTTATTTTGAGGGTATTGAGCACGCCACTTGAATCCAAATATTTCCTGAAATCTTATAAGAGCAGAGATATTATACAATAATACAAATCACATTAATCTAAAAGACTACTACATCATTTTGAAGATCATATCAATCAAATTAATTTGAATCCTCACAAGGCAAACATAACATTCAGGCATCCAAAAATAATGGATGCAAATTCACAAACTAATTTTCTAAAATCAGCATTTCATCATATAAGAGGAACTGCCAATATTAATATATTATCTCACAAATAGATGCAAATTCACAAATTAATTTTCTAGATTCAGCATTTCATCATATAAGAAGAACTGTGAATATCAATTTATTATCTCCCAATGTATATTACATACAAATTTTAAAATTATAAATATACAAATGTATAAAATATACATATATAACATAAAAGGAAGTGTTGATGCATACTGACAAATAAAATAAGGAAAGCTTCAAACCCTACAACAATATCATCACCATGTCCATTAACTTGAATGTTGTTGCCGATTTTGTTGTGATGGTAGTTACTAATGAGAGGCATGTGATCCCTAAAGCAGTCCATCTCTGATATGTCGAGCAACATCATGAACTGCACTAGGTCCATGGGGTATGAACACTGCTGAAGATTTGGAATGTGCTCCAATCTCTTTCATGGTGTCAAAATACTATGTCACCAACACCATATCCATCACATCCTTTGCAGTTGTGTCAGGCACATTCCCTGAGAAAGCAAGCACATTCTCTCTCAGCCCATCCACAATTGCTTGCCTTTGCCTAGCAATGCCAACTCCTAATAGATACTTTGATTTTTCTTCCCCTTTTTCTCTCTTGATTTGTAAAATTTTCTCTGCCTCTTCTTTTTCTTGTGTTGCCACCCTCATTCTTGCAGCTGATATAAAACAATGAAATGAATGATGGTGAAATTGAGAGAAATTTTGGGTAAATAAACTAAACAGATATAGGACAAAAATATGAACAAAGTTGAGGATAATGAGTTGGGTTTTCTTAAATAAATGAATACCATCAACCCATTTACAAAATGAAAAAGTATATGCTAGAAATCTCCAACAATATCATGGTAAAAAGGACATTTAGTATTGGATGTAAAAGTCTTGCCTGCATTTATTTCATTCATTTCTTTCTTGACATGCACATTAGCCTCTATATTCATAATAAGTGTTTGAACTATCTCATATCTGTAGTTTGACATAGCTTGTAAGCATAGAAATGAATGATCAAATCATACTGCATTCAAATTTCATCTTGTTTGATATTTAAGAGATATTTTATAGTAATCAATTGACAATACACATCAATAAATAAATGAAACTAATATGAATATATCAAGCTTTTCAACTTCTTCAATAGCTTTAGCATCCTCATTCTTTTGCTCAAAGATATCATCCAGATTCATCTTTGGAACACTGGAATGAATAACTATAAATCATACATGGAAACAAGGTAGTTTATAAGAGTAGAGATATTATATGATAATACAAATCACATTAATCTAAAAGACTACTACACCATTCCGAAGATCATATCAATCAAATTAATTTGAATCCTCACAAGGCAAACATAACATTCAGGCATCCAAAAATAATGGATGCAAATTCACAAAATAATTTTCTAAAATCAGCATTTCATCATATAAGAGGAGCTGCCAATATTAATATATTATCTCACAAATAAATGAAAATTCACAAATTAATTTTCTAGATTCAGGATTTCATCATATAAGAAGAGTTGTCATAGACCTTTTGTGAGGGTATCAAGCACACTGCTTGACTCCAAATATTTCCTGAAAGCTTCCTTCTTGGATTCATTTTCCTGCCATATAAGGATGGCAAGCATTATCATAGAGCTTAAAAGTTACAAAAAAACTTATAAGAAATGTAAACCCTTCCAAGAGAAATGACCATGTTTCAAATAGTTCCCACACCATTTCAAAAACAAAGTCAACCAACAAAGTTCCACAACTTATATTACCTAATAAAACCTTCAAGGGAATAATAGGACTCAATGGACACAAATAGATTTACTAGAGAAACAATGACAGAAAAATTTTATACAATGTTTTTGGAATCCAACTAAACATTTGGCACACTAGGGCATTGGATGAGCAACAATGTGCACAAGATAAGTCAATTAATAACCACATAGGATGGTCAAATAAAAATCCAAAAAATTACAAACATCATAAAGAGAACTGTCATTAAAAAGATTGCAATAGATTTGACCAATGAAGAAATGGAATGTTTTTATTCAGAGTTGTAATTCTATTTTTAAGAGATCATCATTGTGCATGCATAGCTTCTTGGATTAGCCACCCTTCACTAGGTGCTTGATACTTAACTGCATCAAGTCATCATTTGCAAAGACCTAAATAGATAGGCATTTAAATCTTCAATAGGTATAACCTTGTGTAAGATTTTTCACCACATTGTGCTTCTTTGTAGTATTTTATTGTGTTATTGCTCTATTTCGTAATGTTCAATTCTTTTCATTGAATTCATGCATACAATCATCTACAATTTCAGCACTAAAACAACTAATTTTTGAACACATAAGGACTGTTTGCTTAAGTAAATCCTAAGGGGAGAGCAAGTAAATCTATTCACATGGGTGTATTAGGCTATTAGCTATAGAATATCTATGCTGCTTATAGATCCAACTGATATCTAATTTAACACTTCACCTACTCAAAAACACAAACCAATGAAATAATCCACATTATGCCAAGAGAGGTTGACGCATTCAATACGAGAATACTTACACAAAATGAAGCCGAATCATGCCAGACAATGCCAATGAGAAGTTGACTATTGGCCCTTCTAGTTTTTTATTTGATAGTTTCCTGGCAATGACACATTCAAAATGCACTTATGAGCAAAGACCTAGAACAAATGAAATTGATTAAATAATGAAGGTATGTTAGTTTGAGCTTCACTTGGTTTTGAGAATACTTTAATATTCTCTACTTAACAAGGCCAAACATGTGAAGGTGGAAGATCATCTGGCCTCACCCCCCTCCTCCTAACATCAATCTAAATTCCCTGTTAACATCTAATTACACACTTCATTCATCCATTTATGAACTATAACATTCAATCAATACAATCACATAACATTCATTAATACACAACACTAATCAAGAATTCATTAACATGTAACAATATTCATTAACATGACATATAATTCAATATTAATACACAACATTCATAGATAATTACTTAAAACAACATTCTTTCATTATCCAACAAAGTTAATCAAACAAGTTTTATCAAAGAGCATTTTTAAGAAATCATTTCTTTTTTGGGGTTTTCTTAGATTTCTTATTTAGTTGAAGGCTAACAGGAGCATCAATATTATCTTCCTCCTCTTGTGGTTGTGATCTCAAATTATGATGCTTCCTCATGTCTCGAGGAGGAGGACGTAGCTACACTAAAGGGGGGTCTGCTACAATAACAAGTAAATGGGTTAAATTTGCATACTTTTTTTTACTGTTACATGTATTTCATTAACAGTAGAACATAACATGCATTTTTCTTTACCTGAAAATGCCACATCATCATGTACAATAACATTTTGATCTTCTGCCACCTCAACATGCTCAACATGCTCAACATGCTCTAAAATATTCAAAAAAAGGTTACACGGCCAATTGCAATTAAAGATGTTAAATTCTATTAATAATTACATAATTTATTTCCAATAGAAAATTAATACCTCCAACACTATGATGCACATCATGGCCTTCATCATGCCCAGGTTCTATGGTAGGATTTGAAGGCTGTAGTGAAATGTCATGCACATTGTTATCATGAAATAGTCAATTTATGTTTGAAATTAACTATTCAATTTGATTTACTTTTCATTTGACCAATTTACCCATGTCTCATCTAGTGTAGAAAATTCTTTGTTATGGCTTTGGGTTTCTTGGCGTAGGTGTGCAGCCACGACTGCATAGCCTTCCTTCAAGGCTATTCTCTTGTCTTCATCTATGGGCTCTACATTGAATTTTGTGCCCTGTATTTTTTGTTTAATACCGTCACTTTTACATGTATGATTTGATTAAATAGAATTGTTTGCAACCTTATATATAAAAATTTTATATGAAATTCTAATGATGCTACTTACAATTCAAGAGTGAAGTTTCATATAGCCACCAGAGCCAAGTTTGTGTTGGCCAACCTTTCTTAATCTTGCTTGTGAGGATTTTGATGTGTCTTGCAGTCTATGAAAAGTTTGAAACATGTTAGATTATATATTTACAAAGATCACTAATTAGTACATGATTACATTCTACTTAATACTATCATGACATGCCTTCTTTTGTCATCTTCTAGTTGAATTCCACTACTCTTTAGCCTTTTCTCTTTTGCATCTTCCATTATTTCATTCCACTCCATCAGTGGAATCATAGGAGGACGCTCATACTTTAGGCTATCCTTTAAAGCCCTTCTATATTGGTCCCTCACAGTCTTTATAGGTTTGGCTGCTCTTTTAAGAATCATGACTCAGTGAAAAGTTTTAATTCCAAAGAGGTCCTCTAAAGATTTAATGAGCTGATTTTTTAAGTTAGCATCCTGATCATTCCACCTTTTTTGAAAAAATGAAATTGATAGATATCATAACTTTAATATAGTACAATAAATGGAAGATAAGAAAAATATTGTACCCATATTATGAAGCTATGTACCTTTTACGTATGGTGGGCCCAAATAGCTTCAATGTCATTTCAAAAAGATGATCATTAAAAACATCATTTCCTACAAAAATATCATGGGATTATCAGTCCAAAACGAGTTATGTATAAGTAAACTACAATTACACTGTAAATAATAACAATTTTAAAGCACCTGGAATCTTTGGTACTTTTAACAAAACCATATTGTTCTTGTTCAACAACAATGTCCCCACAAATGAACCAGTACTAGTAACATGGGTTGATCCAAGAAATGGTTGATCTTCACTAGTACTGGTCTGATCTATTCTTGTACCAGGTGTAGGTGTATCTATTAGTGCACAAAATAGGTCCATGCTGTGTATAAAATTCACACAAGAAAAATAATCAATGCATGATTAGCACATAACAAAATATATAAAAATAAAGTTTTACCAGTTGTAGATGGTACAGAGGAAGATGTCTGCAAGCACCTTGTTGCGGACAATGCAGTCATCGAATGCAGAATGTTAATCGAAGGAGGCATCTTCATTTCATCATGAGCTGAAGAATACATTATTAGCAAAGACATTTGCAATGGATAAAGATTAAATGGGGTGCTAGAAGCATCCCAAACATAAGTTGAGTCAATAATGCATACAAAGGTTAAATCAATGGTTAAAGGTTTAAGTATTATTTACATGAAGGCGGTGCGGTGCTACAACCCTCACCATATTGATGACGTTTCACATGTCTCAAAAAACCTTGTAATAAGAACACATCATATTTTAGATCATGATCCATAAGATAGTATAAAATATAAACATCTATTGAACTTTAATTATTGCTTAAGATTAATTACTACTTACATCAATAGAATTGACTCTACGTGTCAATTCTTCTTCGAGTTCCTTTGACTTCTCAGTTTCATTTGCTTCCATTAAAAGGTTAAGAATTTCTTTACCATATTTAGTTTTTATTTGAGTAGCCATGAATACATGGTTAGAGTTAGATTCTACATCATCTATAAATGCCGCCTCAAATTCATATCGGAATTGATCTGCTACCTTTTTTTTTTTTATCTATCAATAAGTATTGAGTTGTGACATCAATATCAGTAAAATTCTATCAAAATAACTTCAAAGCCATAAAGAAAAGAACATAATAATATGAATTTTTTTTCTATATAATCTGTAGAATTACACTAATTAAGGTTTACCTTTGATGAAGAAGGTGAACTGTGAGGAACATCCCCGCCTGTATCTTGAGGTGGAATATCCATGTTGCCCTATGACAAAGATTAGTAATTCTTAGCAATCAAAAGCAATTGGAGTCAATATTAGGGTAAGAGTTCAAAGTTGGGGGACAATTTCACAAAATTCTTGTAGAAATGAAAGACGTCACTCGAAACGAGCGAGTATTTTCTAAAAATAGGCACCCATTTTAGGTTCGGGAACACGATCCTAATTTCAAAAAATGGGTGCCCGTTTTTGAATTCAAAATGGGTACTCATTTTTTGATTCAAAAAATAGGTGCCCATTTTTTAATTCAAAATGGGTGCCCATTTTTTGAATCAAAAAATGAGTGCCCGTTTCTATTTTTTTTTTCTTTTTGAATAAAAAATGCATTTTAACACTTTATTTTTATTTTTTTAAAAACAGGCGCCCATTTTTTAAATTCAAAAAATGGGCGCCCGTTTCTTAAGTCATGAGTGGGAAGCACACATCCACCTCGAACTTCATTTCAAATTCAGTTTGGTTTAGGCTTGGTAGAACCAAGCCTATGCCTTGACCTTCAAAAATTTGGTAAGGCATTGGAATGCCAGATTTCTACCTTGCCATAATTTTTTGAGGGCCTTCCCGATCGTATCATTTTACAAAAAAAAAACTCATTAGAGTTCTCATTGTCTTGATTTCAAAAATGTAAATTTCATAGTGATGTGATTTATTTTACTATTTTTGCATTATTTATTACTTGAAAGTGGTACCTAAACGTAAAATAGTGAGGTTCACTAAAATGTTAATAACTTTTTTGTTTTTAGGTTTTTTTGAAAATAAATTATATGAGACCAAACTAGATACAATTCTATTGAAGATAAAAAAAAACAATTTTGAAAAAATATGAAATCCTCATCAAATTATGGTGTCTGTACACCAGAAGTTTTGAAAAAGTACTTTATAGTCAATTAAAAATTAATTAAAAAAAAATATTCAATAAAAAAATAAGAAAAAATATCCTGACCAATCTTCAGTGTTTTAGGTACCTTTTCCTAAAAGGATTCCCCAAAATACATTCTTTTGCTTCAAAAAAGGGTGTCCGTACACGCATAAGGTGTGGTCCTGAAACAGGCATTTTGAAAAAGTGGTTTTTAGACATGCATACTAAAATTCAATTTATATCATGTGGGTATTAAAAAAAATTACATATTTGAAAACTAGATTCCGAGCACTAAATTTGATATTATTGAATTTTTTCAAGATTCAATCTTTAAGTGCTTCAAATTTGGACATCAATTGAAAGAAATTTTGAAAAATAGGAAAAACACTTCCACTTTTTGGTGAAAAGTGGGACTCAACTTCTTGCAGCCACCCATTAATTGGAGGCAATTGGTTTAAATGTTACACTTACCAGTCCCATGATAGGGAATTTTTTTGTATCTACACGATTCAAATTGTAATCTATTAGAATCTCTTCCCCTACACTTATTGATTTTATCCCACATACAAATACACGATTTCCCTCGCATGCCTCGAATATACAATTCGGCTGCTTATTAGTTGATATGGGTTGAGAACTATTTATAAAACCTACAATATTCCTTGTTTCTTTTGGCCTTCCATCAATATGCATAGTGAGCCTTTTAGTTTGATCATTTTCTTTGCATTGTATATAATTTACTGACAATGCATACCTATGCATACTTTTTTTATATTGCACAATCCGCATCCAATCCTTGTAATTGTAACAAGGTCCTACATACTCCATCGATTCAACAACTTGATTAAAACTTACCTTTATGCCATCCATGGAAAATAAGCCCAAACCATGTAATGAAGATAGAGCTATGTGATATGTCCTTTCGTTAACAGAAAAATTAGTACTAACTGGAGGTAGTTCATTGGGTACCCATTCTTTCTAAAGATGTGTGTACCTTAAGGGAACCTTCATGTTGCCTTTGGTCTCATTATCATAAGAACATGACCCCCCTCAGCAAGGAAAAATTACATTCGTTTATCAAATTTTCTTCGAATCTTTTGACCTCTAGTTGATCTCCTTATTTTAGACCTACTAGATGTCTCACTTTTGTCTTCTATTCCCATATTTTCCTCACTTGAGGAAGACAAATTAGACAAATACCTATTTGGTGATACCTACAATCCATCAAATGAGAGACATAGTAGGATCTATATATTTTGCTAATTAAAGAGAAGGAAACCAAATAATAAATTATACCTATCGATCCATGTCAAAGGTGCTAAATTTCCTACATATTTAAATCATTTATCTTAAGTTAGCCAAAAATTACATGATATGTAAGCTAAAAATTACATAGAAGACAAAATTTACATGATGCAAAATATACTCCATGACTATAGAGCTCAACACATACTAACTTAATTCAAACTTCTATGAATAAATCAATACCTCATACATGACATTGATCATACCTTGACATACATTTCATTGATCATGTTATTGATCATCATCCTCATCCATGTCATCATCATGACCATCATCATCATCATCATCATCATAATCATCATCATCATCATCATCATCATCATCATCATCATGACTACTATCATCATCATCATCATCATCATCATCATCATCATCATCACCATCATCATAACCATCACCATCATCATGACTATCATTATCATGACCATCATCATCATGACCATCATCACCTTGATCAACACCATCTTCATCACCATGATCATGATCATCACCATCATCACTATCAATATCATCAGCATCACCAGAATCATCATCATTTTCTTCTTCTTCTTCTTCTTCATTGTGTAACAGTCATCCGTGATCATCATTTACTTCATCTTCTGATTCTTCAGTATCTTCTTCTTCCATCACATTATATTGTATCGGCCTTCCTCTATCATGTCTAACAACAAATGACCAACCTGATTTATGTGGAATGACAAAGTAAAACACTTGCTCACATTGTCTTGGAAGAACATAGGGCTCATCTCCAACTGGCTCAAATGACCTTGTATTAATCATTGTAAATCCACTATCATGTTCAATAACATTGCTATCAGGATCATTTTGATTTAGCCGTAGCCTGTACCATTTGATAACAAATAGAACTAATTTGAATGAATTAAATTTGCACTCAAGTATATCATCCAAAATGCCATAATATCAATTTTCAGATTGTTGAGGATGTATGTCATTTATAGATAAAATATTAGTGACTTCGAAGACTGCACTTATCCCAGAATCATAATTTTTCTTCATGTTTTCTAACTTTTTTATGCGAAATTTATGGCCATGGTAGTACATAGCTTTGTTGTGTTTGATCTATAATTATTCAAACATGTCAAGATTATTTTCATCGATCTGTGAATTGATATTAAACTTATGGGTCATGGTTAGTAAACTTATACATACCTTTCTACCTCTTAAACCATATGCTAGATCAAGTACCATTGGAATAACATTGAGATCTCCATTACAATGAGCTCCTTTAACCAATGATGCAACACCATCCCATGTTAATGAGAAACCATTTTCTTGAAATTGTTGAATCCATACCGTCATCCAATCAAGATTGTTTTCAATATACAAATGTAGTGCATCCCACTCAGGACCAACTATAAAGAAAACAAATAGACCGCTTAGAAACAACTTATATTGAAGATCTATAAGAATTAATAAACTACAATAACATCATATAATTACCTCTCACTTTCCTCAATCTACCTTTCCCCATCAAGTACTCCCCTTAAAATTTGTTAATAGAGTTGGGATCCCAAATACAATCTACATGGATATTTGCTGCAAACTTGGGAAGATATTCACTAATATAAACCATGGTCTGGTATACCATATATCCATCCACCATAGAACCCTTAGGATGTTCTCTTTTTCGAACCAAGCCCTTCATAAATTTCAAGTTCCTCTCAACCATCCACATTGACCTAGTTTTTATAGGTCCACACAATTCAATCTCTTCAACTAGATGTATGAGGTAGTGTTCTTGAGCATTGAAAAAAGTTGGAGGTAGACACTTTTGCATTTCACACATAAGGTGAGGAATTTTTCTCTTCCAATATTTTATATCTTTTTTTATCAATTTCGTTAGATGATAACCACCTAAATGAGATTCAACTCGCAAGAACATATAAAAAAGATTTTAGATAAAAATATACAATAAATTACATAAAAAGTAGAGCAAGTCATAAATATAATAACACTTCTAACCTCATGAATTCTCCAAGATCGTATATAACTTGTTTAACACTATTGTCAAACTAGTCTAGGAGGGATAGAGGTAGGACATACTGTAATGATTAAAAATGATCTTTTCAATATATTGTAAAATAATACAATAAAAAGTACATGCAATTTTACAAATATATTGTAAATAGAGAACATGACTTACCTTGACGAAGGTATGCCAATCATATGTTTTCAACCCTGGCCCAAAATCACCTTTCTTTGATACAAGACTGCTTATATTTGTAGCAAATCCTTTTGGAAATTTTGTTTTAATATGACTTATTTTAATGCATCACTTTGTTGCTCAGTTAATAACCAAGGAAGGGCACTCGTATTTATGCGGTCTCCATTGTTATTTGATTCAATGAAAGTTTTCAGTGCATGATTGGATTCATGAATGTCATTACAAATTTTGGCCATTTTTTCTTTGTCACACATTCCATCCAATATTTTTCATATTGTCTATGTTACATTCTTTCCAATATGCATAGCATCAAACAAATACACGATTGGGAGATCCTTGTAGTACGACAACCTACTAAATTGACTAGGATAACTTTTTATTCCTCTAGGAAGTTGGTCATTGATGCCTTGATGACCTTCACAAGCATCAATAACATCATTAGTAAATAAAATACAATATCAAAATCTAAATTTCAAACAAAAATCATTAGATGGAATGACATTACCTCGACGATTTAGTCTATTGTATTCGAACTTCCATAGATGAGGTGTCATTCTTCGTGGCCTTGATGTTATCTCTTCTTTCCCATTAAAAAAACAATTTTTGATAGTTTGATACTTATGATTATTGTGGAGAAAGTTCCTAAACTCATCGAACACTTGCTTTCCTCAACTTCTTGAATGATGAGATTTCATCTTCGGACCACAAACTAGACATGCAAATTTACCCTTTGTCTGAAGACCTAAAATATATCATACAATTAGATCATGTACAATTATCATGGACAACTTAAACATACAACAATAATGTGTAAGCACTATAACATACCAAAAATATGTGACCTTAACATGAATATATAACATACCACAAAAATGAGTTAGCCCAGGGGCAAAATGTATTGTCCATACAAGATTTGCATGGAATTGAAATTTTCTTTGTCCTATTGGTTTAGAGATGTCATACATAGTGATCCCATTCCATAAAATCAACAACTCATCAATAAGAGGCTCAATATACACATTCATATCTTTAACTTGGTACTTACCTAGTTGAATGAATAAAGACATTACATAATTATTATGACCATCTTGATGTGGTGTTTATAAATTAATTTACATAACTATTAAATGAAAAATACCTGGTACAATCATTGACAACATTATGTGCTCCCTCTTTATGGACATCCAAGGAGGAATGTTATTGTTAATAACAAAAATAGGCCACACTGAGTAAGTAGATCTCATATCTCCAAATGGATTGACACCGTCCGCTACCACTGAAATCTTGAGATTACGAGGTTCTTCTTTAAAGTGTGGCCATGTTGTTTCTATGTCTTTAAATGCAGAACCATCCGCAAGCATTCACATAATCTCATCTTGACTTCTATTACGTGCATGGTAATCCATAAATTGTGCCAAGCTAGTGCACCTGAATAATCATTGAAGATGTGGAATAAGGGAAATGTACCAAAGACTCTTGTGAGGCACCTTTTTTGTTATTTGATCTGACTGATATCTACTAGTATGACAAACAGGGCATTTTGTTGCAAATTCATGTTGTTTATGATATAGAATGTGATCATTGGGACATGCATGTATTGTCTAATACTTCATTCCAATTTGATTCATAATGGTAGATAATTCTCAGTATGAACGAGGAAAAATGTTTGATGATGGTAAGAAAAACTCACCTATCAACCTACAAAAAATATGAATTGTTAATATAATGAATCGTAATGGTATGCTAACATTTAAGATGACAAAAATGGCATACCTTAGCATATGTGACATTGCTATATTGGATAAACCTTTCATAACCTTGAAGTTCACCAACAACACTATAGCAGATAGAAGAGTTGTTTGGGAGCCTTGGTATAGGGACTCATATGCCTTCTCAATTATAGCTATATCAAGACCATCTTCATCATCATTATTAGATGTGCTAGTACCATCATCATGATCATCTTGATCAGCTACGCCAATACCATCTTCTTCAATCATGTCCTCTGGCACATTATCAGCTATGCCAATACCATCATCTTCAATTGTGTTCTCTACCATAGGATCATCTTCTTCCATGGGAGCGTTATCATTGGCTTGGATATTCACACCTCCATGTTCCTCCAATTGGAAATCCACATTCACCATTCGACGAAAATTGTGCCCCCCTTCAATGTGACCATATCACCTACAATGACTCTGGGCTATTTTGATTAGAATTCTTTGATTCTTTAAGCCCTTACACTTTTTGCAAGGACAATTACATTTTTCAATATCTTTTCTTTGGAATTGAGACCACAATCTAGCAATTGTCTTGTTATTTTGTTCTGGGTTCATATTTCCAAGTGTGGAGTTTCTTCACAGGCTATAAATATAGAAAATGTAAACATACAAACATTAGTAGTATCTTGTATATAATAAAAAAAAATAAAATTATAAGATTATACAAGATTTACAAATACACACACAAATCATGCTCACTAGACCATGAAATATTCAAAAGGATAAGTATTTTGGGAGTAATTATTATTTTGGGAGTTACACAAATCTCCTCACTAGACTACTAAATCTATGGATATTATTCTTGATGATGAAGTAAATCAAGAATGTGAAGTTGAAGCAATTACATCTAATTCATTGTTACCTATATATAGTCCGCTACTATCTAGATATAATTCATAAATGTTTGTGTTGAATTTTATTTTTTTTCATTGGATGAAGAGTTTCATCTTTCATTTATATGAGTCTTTACCTCCCAAAAGACATGTATCCTAGTTGGCTGACTAGGCATAGTTGGCCAACTAGCATATAACAAATTTATTTTAGTTCTAATATATCCCTAGGGAAGTCACATGAACTATAAAGGTAAGTATTGTAATTAGTAGACAAGGGTTGGAATTTTTATCCAAGGAAGACTTTACTTCAATTTACACTTAAGTTTGTAATTAGAGATTATAGAGAATATATTCTAGAGT
Organism: Chamaecyparis obtusa; assembly: GCA_027943335.1. Lineage (NCBI taxonomy): Eukaryota > Viridiplantae > Streptophyta > Pinopsida > Cupressales > Cupressaceae > Chamaecyparis > Chamaecyparis obtusa. Next base: position 514,168 of record BSBK01003372.1, on the reverse strand, counting down.
TGTACAGTCACATTGTCTAGTCTGTAAAGATATACAATATATTTCAGCAAAAAAAACTTGCAATTGAAGATAATAACACATCAGAATTTGGCATTGTAGTGGAGTTGATGACATACCCAGTACAAATTATTTCCTCTAAAGCTTCTAAATGGCCTTTCTTTGGGAGTTGCATTAAGGCATTCAATTGAGCATTAATGCATTAATGCCCATCTATATCTAGGTTTGCATCAAACATGCTTAAGGAAATAGTTCCTAATACACCTAAAGAGAGTAACTAATATGGAAATTGAATCAAATGTAAGAAAAATATGGCATTAATTTTCAAAGAGTGTAAAAATTTAAAAGAATTGGAAAAATACAGTGTACAAGCAATGATAGTGCACCATGGGAAGTCACAATAAGTATGAACCCATAGAGGATTTTCATTGTTTCCTAAAAGAAGATCATTTTCAGAGTGAGATTTAGCTACATAGAGGTGAAGCCATGACATACAAAAGGTAAGAGAACCTCAAAGTTTCTGACATATAATGCTATCATGTCAAAAGGACAACAAAGTGTAGTTTTTAGAACAATGGAACAACCATCTCTCTTAAAAAGAACAACCATCATGTTATAGAGTTATTGAATATGGCCATTATCATGAGATCATAGGGAAAAACACATCTATCTACTATTAATGAACAATTTCATCTATAGAGGCAATTTTGAATTCTATGCTCATGTGAAAAGGAAATGTCACTCAATTTGAAGTCCTAATAGAATAAATACAATAAGAAGACATTGACATATCATGCCTTAAATTGGAAACAATCACAATAAGAAGATGGACCAACCACAAGGTACAAGCATGTACAAGTCATTGTAATCATTGGAGATATGTTAAAGGTTAAGTACAATAGTAGAGCACAACCATGATACAATTAATGAAAGTGCCATAAAACACCATGATATTTATAATCAATCATAGAGAAAAGAGATAGTGTAGCAAATGTTTACATATTCCACTTAGTTTGTTCAAGATTATAGTTTGTTCAACCTCTTCCTGTAAAAACCGCATGTATACTTTAGTTAAAATAGTTTAATTTTACAACATGAACAATAACTAATTTATGATTTGCCAATAAATTTTTTATTAATAACAAGTTAACAACAATGCATTGCCTTTAGTTCTACTTCAAAAATTAATATGTGAAAGTTTGTCAAAAATTTAATAGTATGTAAAGTACATCATATTCTTGCATGAATCGAATTGAGAATACAAATCCACTTAACAATGCTTATACTTGTATTGATATTATTGATTTTTAAATTAAATTTACATAACATCAAAATAAATACACTCTAGAAACTAGAAATTAAAAACTCCATTGTTCCAGATTATAGAGATCATAACAGTGAATGGAAAGTAAGTTAATGAGTATTGGGAATGGACCGAGTTAATGATCAATTCCAAATCATAACAATGAATGTAAACTATGTTCAACCAATGAAAATGTAAATTCATTTGAAATCTGCTAATCACTTCCCGTGAGGGTACAGTCTGACTATATTGTTGACAAACATTTATTTTTATGGTTGATATGGATTCAAATGATTGCTAGGATATGGTGTTACATTTCATTGGAGTTTTGAATAGTTTTGTGCACGTTTGGAAGGCATAATATTTTTACTTTTATTGCCCAATATGACTTCAACATTATTTAATGAGATGTAATATGAATTTTTTTAATGAATTTAGACACATTTTCATATCTTGAGTTGGCTGATGTTTTTTTGAAATTTTTGGTTCAGACTCAGATATCCAATGCCAGGACTGATTCTTGGGACAAGAATCCTTTCAAAGGTGGTGAACATGATGGAATATGGATGAAGTGACTGAGAGGGGGGGGTGAATCAGTCAACCATAAAACACTTCACAATTAATTCTTTCCAGATCCCTCAGGATATCTTAAAAATGTTATCTGTTTTAGCACTCGGTAAATAGATTGCAGTAACTTTGAAGATGCAGAAAGTATTAGCAAAGTTATCTTTTAGATATTCATCAGCACTGGTGTATGATTAAGATAGCAATTAAGAACACAAGAGACACAAGATTTAACATGGAAACCCAATATGGGAAAAACCACCAATGTATCTAGATACTGAATTTCACTTTTCTGAAGTGATGCCCGGTTAGAAGCCAACTCGGTAAAAGGTTACAAAACACACTGTTAGGTGTGACCTTGTTAGAGGATTTAATCACCCTGCTAGGAGTGGCCTGGTAAGAGGTCTTGAAAACAATTCAATGGAATTGTCACCTTGTTAGAGGATTTACAATATGGTTGTTAAACCAACTCGGTTAAGAGATTTAGAATTCACTGTTACAATGATAAGAAGGTAACAATGAAAAATGACCTGTATAATAATGCAATTGCCTTGCTAATTACAGATCTCTATTCTGCATATGTGTGATCCTTCCTGATTGAATAAATCTGTGCTGCACCTCAAGGATATCTAAACATCCTTCACAAATTTGCACACACCTTTCCTATCTTTTCTTCTGTAAATCTTCTGCTGTATTTCTTGTTTATTTTTCACATTTGACCTTTTATTTATATGATTTTAGATTTGTCAAATCGACATTTTTTAGTATAACAGTCGGCTGAATTAAGAAAACTCTATTTGCAAAAATCCTTCAAGGGCCGACAGTGCTCGGTGACCATAACTTTCTACAATCTTTCGGAGATCGAGGGAACTCGGTAAACACTGAATTTCCTTTGACGACTGACTGAACTCGGTAAACACTGAATTTTCTTTGATGACCGACTGAACTCGATAAACACTAAATTTTCTTTGACGACCGACTGAACTCGATAAACACTGAATTTTCTTTGACGACCGACTGAACTCGGTAAACACTGAATTTTCTTTGACGACCGACTGAACTCGGTAAACACTAAATTTTCTTTGACAACTGAGTGGACTCGGTAGACACTGATTCTCTTTGATAACCGAGTGGACTCGGTAAGTACTAATCTTCCTGTCTGGCAGACCGACTGAGCTTGGTAGGAACTGATTGCTGTGGACTATGACATTGTGTGACATCAAAGACAATACATAATTTGAGTAGCAATTTCCTTTAGACAATTATTTCCAACAATCTCCCTCTTTGGCATTGATGGCAACACAATATGTCATAGCATAAGAAATTTGAAAGAGTTAGCTCGGTTCAGATTCAAATCTCCCTCTGTCAGCAAACTTCCTTTATCCTGAAAATTCTTCCTTCTGACTATTGAAAATTTCTTGAAGTAATAGAAAAGACATAGCAAACACTCCCTCTTTGACAACACATGCCAAAGACAATTCACATATTATCGGTGTAAATTAATGTACCTCAAGTACTGATTCATATGCAATGATTCCTTGAATATGCTGCATCAACTGGTTGATTTTCAATCATGTTCTGGTTGATGCATTACTAAAACTGTATTTAGTGGGCCTCGGATAGGGGAATGACCCCTAACTTACCTCTTAGATACACAAATGCATCCTTAGGTAATGGTTTGGTAAAAATGTCTGCAATCTGTTCTTTTGTATGAATATATTCTAATCTGATTTCCTTGTCCTGCACCAATTCTCTGACAAAGTGATATTTAATAGCAATGTGCTTGGTTTTGGAATGCATCACTGGATTCTTTGAAATGTTTATTGCACTGGTATTGTCACAAAATATAACAACTGGTTCTTTGATTTCAACCTTCATACCTTCTAATAACTGTTTAAACCAAACAATATTTGAACAGTTTACTGCATCAGCAACATATTCTACTTCAGCTGTGGATTGAGATGTGCAATTTTGCTTTTTACTAGTCCAGGATACCAGTCTTTTTCCAAGAAAAAATGCTTCACCACTTGTGCTTTTTCTGTCATCAATGTTTCCTGCCCAATCAGCATTAGTAAACACTTTTAAGTCTAGATTGCCTCCAAATTTATACCACAAACCATATTCTTCAGTTCCTCTTAAGTATCTTAAGATTCTTTTGATTGCCATCATATGATTTTCCTTAGGTTTTGTTGAGAATCTAGCTACTATACCGACTGCTAAGGTAATATCAGGTCTTGTATGTACTACATACTGCAATTTTCCAATCATAGATCGGTATAGGGTCTGATCAACTTCTTTTGAATCATCATTTTTGGTAAGTTTCAGTCCAGTACACATGGGTGTACCAACTGGTTTTGAATCTTCCATACCAAACTTCTTAAGTATTTCCTTAATGTATTTAGATTGAGTAATGTATATACCATTCTTGCTTTGCTGAATTTGAAGACCAACAAAGAATTTTATTAAACCAAACATAGACATTTCAAATTCTTTGTTCATTTGCTCTGAAAATTCTTTGCACTGATCCTCATTCCCTGTAAATATAGTATCATCTACAAATATTTCTGCCAATACAATTTTGTCATCCGGTCCTTCTTTAATATACAGATTGCTATTATCATTAGCTCTTTTGAAATTAATCTGAATCAAATAGTTATGGAGTCTTTCATACCATGATCTAGGATCTTGTTTCAAACCATACAATGCTTTGTGTAACCTGCAGACCATGTCCTTTTTATCTGGATCAACAAAACCTTCTGGTTGTTCAATGTAGACTTCTTCATCAAGAATTCCATTGAGAAATGCAGATTTTATATCCATCTAATATACCTTAAATCCTTTGTGTGCTGCATAAGCAAGTAGAGTTCTTACACCTTCTAATCTTGCAACAGGAGAAAAAGTTTCTCCATAATCTATACCTTCTTCTTGAGAATAACCTTTACATACCAGTCTAGCTTTGTTTCTAGATACTTGACCATCTTCATTCAGCTTATTCCTGAATACCCATTTTGTTCCAATTACATTCTTATCTTTAGGTCTAGGTACAAGAGTCCATGTTTTGTTCTTTTGTATTTTCTCTAATTCTTCATTCATTGCTTCAATCCAACTTTCATTTTCTAATGCATCTTTGATATTTCTAGGTTCAAAGTCAGTAAGCAGACATGTACCTTTTAGCTTGCTTCTTGTCATAGTACCATCTGATTTGTTTCCAATAATTTGATCTAGTGTATGATGTCTTCTGACATATTTGGCTAGTATAGGTTCCTTGCCTTTTGAATTATTCATGCTGTTGTCTTCTAGGATCTCTTCTTCAGGTTGCTCGGGCTCGGTAGATATTTGCTCGGTAACTTCAGGCTGAGACTCGGTCTAAATTTCTTCCTGTGACTCGGTTTGAACTTCTTCCTGTGACTCGGTTTGAGACTTGGTAACTGTGCTTGGCTCGGTAGATATAGTTTCCTTATTGATAGTTGTGTCTGCCAATGTTTCAGGTTCAATGTAAATGAATCTTCTATAGTTCTCAGGTTCCCTTTTGCTTTCTTCTTCAGTCTTTTATGCAAACTCATCAAATTTTACATGTATACTTTCTATGACTTTGTGAGTAGATAAGTTCAGACATTTGTATGCCTTGCTTTTGCTAGAATATCCTAGGAATATTCCTTCATCACTTTTCACATCAAATTTATTTCTTCTAGATTCTTTTAAGATATAACACTTGCTACCAAATATTTTCATGTAACTTACATTAGGTTTATAGCCATACCATAATTCATAAGGAGTTTTGAATGTGTCTTTCTTCAATTGTACTCGGTTCAAGGTATGAACCGCAGTGCTGATAGCTTCCTTCCAGTATTTTATAGCAATGTTCTTTTCTATCATTAGAGTCCTTGCACAATCCATAATAGATCTGTTTCTTCTTTCTGCTATTCCATTCTGCTCAGGAGTTCTAGGAGCTGATACCTGTCTTTTGATTCCTCTTTCAATGCAAAAGTTGTTAAAATCATGGGAGATGAATTCACCACCTTTGTCTGATCTTAAGCATTTTAATCTTTTCCCTGTTTCCTTTTCCACTCTTGCTAAGTACCATTTGAACTTTTCAAATGCTTCTGATTTTTCTCTTAAATACATAATAGTCATCATTCTAGAATAATCATCAACGAAAAGAATAAAGAATTTATCTCCAGTATAGCTTTGTATTCCAATAAGTCCACATAAATCAGTATGCACAATTTCCAAAATTTCTTTAGACTGATAGTTCTTACTCTTGAAACTAGTTTTACTCATTTTGCCAATCTGACAATTCTTACATAGACCAGTATCAGGTTTCTTCAAAGTAGGAATGCCTCTAACCTTCTTGAATTTGCTTATTTTTATCATGTTATCAAAATTCACATGACATAACCTTTTGTGCCATAGCCAACTTTCTTCTATTTGAGCAATAAAGCATGAATATTCACTGAGATCAAGATAAAATAAGTTACCTTTTGTTTGTTTTCCTGATCCAATGAGTTTTCCTTTTTCATCCAGCAGTCTTGCTTGACCATTCATGAATTCAACCTTGAAACCAGTGTTGATTAGTTGTGCTACACTTAGAAGATTATGTTTTAGTCCTTCAACCCAATAAACATTATCACATATGAGTTCTTTGGTTAATGAGATTCTTCCTTTTCCTTTTATACAACAAGGTTCATTGTTTCCAAATCTTACATTACCACTATCACAGTCTTCTAGATATTCAAATTTTGTCTTGTCACCAGTCATGTGGTGTGAACATCCACTGTCTATTATCCATATATCATCTTTGTTTATATGAGAAATAAGTGCCATCTTATCTTCATCATCATCAGATTCATCTTTTATAGCAATAAAGACAATTTCTTCTTCACTATCATCAGAATTTTTAGCCATAAAACATGATTTCTTACCTTTATCCTTGAATGATTTGAAATTCTTTTTGCCATAGTACTTGTGACTTCTCTTCTCTTCCTTGACTTGCTTGTTTGGGCACCTAGCTACAATATGTCCAATTTCTTCACATGAAAAATAGATTAAAGGAGTTTTACCTTTATATTTACCTTTCCCTCTAGAGTACTTCTTTGCAAGTAATGCTTCTACAATTTCAAGATCACTATCAGAACTTTCTTCTGATACTTCTTCACTTTCTGACTGAACTTCTTTAATTTTCTTGTTCTTCTTTAGTGAAACCTTGGCCTCAAATGTTGATTCAATATTTTTGGAACTAGGAACATAGTTGTCATAGTTGTCTAATTCAAAGGCTGTCAATCTTCCAACTAAAGCATCCAAAGTTATATTGTGGTTTGTTTCACATCTTCTTTCTTGAATAGCTGATACTCTTATTGCATAGATAGGGAGTAATGTTCTGAGTACCTTACTTATAAAAGTTTCATCTGAGATTGTTCCTCCAGAAGCTCTAATTGCACTTACACTTGCTTTGATTCTTTCAACATATTTTGCAATGTTTTCATCTTCCTTCATATTCATCTTGTCAAACTGTCCTCTTAGGCTTTCTGCTTTGGCTCTTTTCACATTTGCATCACCACCATATATTTTCTTCAGTGCCATCCACATTTCATATGCAGTAGTGCAGTCTTTAATATCATCAAATTCTTCATAGCTGAGAGCAGATGCAATGTCTATCATCGTGGTGTTGTGAGTCTTTTTATCTGCAATGTCTTCAACAGTTAATGCGCCATTAGGAATTGTGTATTCTTCATCAATGTATTTGCATCCTGAATCACCAATGGAAGCTAGATGAAGTCGCATGAGACCTTTCCATGCTGAAAAGTTATCTCTGTTGAGCTTTGGAATTTCCCTCTTGTAAGACATCCTGATCTTTAGCTTAGGTCTTTGAAACCCTTCCTGCAAGCACCAAATGCTCTGATACCAATTGATGGAATATGGATGAAGTGACTGAGAGGGGGGGGTGAATCAGTCAACCATAAAACACTTCATAATTAATTCTTTCCAAATCCCTCAGGATATCTTAAAAATGTTATCTGTTTTAGCACTCGGTAAATAGATTGCAGTAACTTTGAAGATGCAGAAAGTATTAGCAAAGTTATCTTTTAGATATTCATCAGCACTGGTGTATGATTAAGATAGCAATTAAGAACACAAGAGACACAAGATTTAACATGGAAACCCAATATGGGAAAAACCACCAATGTATCTAGATACTGAATTTCACTTTTCTGAAGTGATGCCCGGTTAGAAGCCAACCCGGTAAAAGGTTACAAAACACACTGTTAGGTGTGACCTTGTTAGAGGATTTAATCACCCTGCTAGGAGTGGCCTGGTAAGAGGTCTTGAAAACAATTCAATGGAATTGTCACCTTGTTAGAGGATTTACAATATGGTTGTTAAACCAACTCGGTTAAGAGATTTAGAATTCACTGTTACAATGATAAGAAGGTAACAATGAAAAATGACCTGTATAATAATGCAACTGCCTTGCTGATTACAGATCTCTGTTCTGCATATGTGTGATCCTTCCTGATCGAATAAATCTGTGCTGCACCTGAAGGATATCTGAACATCCTTCACAAATTCGCACACACCTTTCTTGTCTTTTCTTCCGTAAATCTTCTGCTGTATTTCTTGTTTATTTTTCACATTTGACCTTTTATTTATATGATTTTAGATTTGTCAAATTGACATTTTTTAGTATAACAGTCGGCTGAATTAAGCAAACTCTATTTGCAAAAATCCTTCAAGGGCCGACAGTGCTCGGTGACCATAACTTTCTACAATCTTTCAGAGACCGAGGGAACTCGGTAAACACTGAATTTCCTTTGACGACTGACTGAACTCGGTAAACACTGAATTTTCTTTGACGACCGACTGAACTCAGTAAACACTAAATTTTCTTTGACGACCGACTGAACTCAATAAACACTAAATTTTCTTTGACGACAGACTGAACTTGATAAACACTGAATTTTCTTTGACGACTGACTGAACTCGGTAAACACTAAATTTTCTTTGACAACCGAGTGGACTCGGTAGACACTGATTCTCTTTGATAACCGAGTGGACTCGGTAAGTACTAATCCTCCTGTCTGGAAGACTGGCTGAGCTCGGTAGGAACTGATTGCTGTGGACTATGACATTGTGTGACATCAAAGACAATACATAATTTGAGTAGCAATTTCCTTCAGACAATTATTTCCAACAGAACATGGTGTAGGGGCACCTAGAACATCCAAAGACTACCAGGAGTCTAAAATGACAACCATGCACCTAATGACATCTAAAGACATCAATTGGAATGTATTGGCACCTATAATGACCTATAAGGTCATTCCATGCAATGCAAATGGCAAATAAGTAATAAGTCTTAAAAGGCCTAATAGGCCTTAGGACCAAAATAAGAGCCTAGGATGGTATTTGGTGTTACAAGTTTATAATAGTTTAGATTTGATTTTAATAATCCTTAATAAGTTCATTTGGGTCACATTTCAAAGTCTTGAGGCTTCATTATCTTTAAAAGTTTCAAAAACTCCAAATTTGTAATGTTGCAAATTCAAAAATTTGAAATGCAATGGTTATTAGAAAATGGAGGGAATTGGATTTTGTTATGTTTTAGTGTAAACTAATCCATACAACTGATTGGGATTGGTTGGGGTAGTTTCTAGGAGTCCATCAAATATGCCAAAGTTTCATTGTATGGTAGAAGAGGCCTGGTGTATGGATTGTACTGAGTTTTTGATAAACAAACTTCTTTCAAATGCAATTTCCTTGAGTTCTTAGAGTGATTTTGGATTCATTTTGTCATTGTCTTACATTTCAATGCATTTTGAATAGTTAGATATTGATCTTAGACCACATCTATGCATTTGTGAGGTCTGTATTTGTATTTTTACTCAATTAATTCTAACTGGCAGAGTAGTTTCAGCCATTCCTTTGACAATTTTGTGAGTTTCCAATTGAATATGGTCATTCCATGACCTCTAACCACTGTAACACATGGAATGACTGAGTATTAACATGTACTATAGTTCCCTAATCCATTAATGTAATAAGAAGGAAGAATGTTTGGGTGATCACCATAATTTATAGAGGAAACTTAATGAATTTTCTTGGTATGCTACAGCAATAGCCATTTGGTCTGAAGGAGGAACATAGATTATGATTTGGATCATCTTATTGTTAGCTCTCAAAAGTGCACCCTGTTAAGCTTGCAGAAACTTAACTTTTCAAAGAAACATGGAAACACTCTTGGGTAGTGGGTTTCCCAAAAATGGAGTGAATCTTCGGGTTCTAGGCCAGTTCCTATATGATACTTTACTTGAAACTTTTGTATAATGGTAAAAACTTGGTTGGGAAAAGAGATAAGTGAATAGAAGTAAAAATGGATCACCTCTATTTAGGAATGTTGTTATTGTAATGTGTGATATGTAGGGGAAATATGAGATTCACTCCTAAATCCAAATTCCCAAAGGAGAAATCCAATTTGATCAACCAAAAGGTTAATACACAATCGAATCAATCTATGGAGAATATGGAAGAGAGAGAGAGAATAACCCTATGTTTCCCTATGGTTGAATTGAAGTCTTTAGGATTTGAAGTAATTTAAATACAAATACTAACCTCAAATTAGGGTAGATCTGGAAAATGTCAAATTTTGATGTATGTGTGTACTCTCGGGCAATTCTGCAACCTATTCCAGACTAGAAATGTCAAGACAGAGAAAACCTAGAAATCTTTTCCAATTTTGATGGAGGTCATCTTTGACCCTCATAAAAGGTCAAAGGCTACATTCTTTATTTGAAGGTTGATTCTGACTTTGTTCATAGATCTTGAAAGTTCACCAAAAAGGGTATCCAAATCCGCTCTCAGATCCAAAATTTTCCACCTGCACCTGCAAGAAAAAGAGGGTTTTGTTTGTTTTTTTGGGGGGTTTTCCTTCGTCAAACCCTGGTTTGGAATCAACCTTAATATTGAAATTGAAATGGAGAATGTTAGCAAGTAGTAGAAGTAGATCTAACAATGAAGCTATGACATTCAATAGATATGCAATTGTATTTGAAATGTAATCAAGTATGTTGATATGAAAGCTTGAACATAACATCAATAAATGTAAATCAAACCTCCATGATTGTATTCTTGGAATCCACCTTGAGGGAAGAATGAAATTGATCTTGAAGATGCACAAAGGATCTTGAAGGAAGATCACACCATCATGATGGCTAGATCTAGGGTTTGAATGATGAATCTTGAATGCTTGAACCAAATCCCTTCAATGGCTTGAATGCTTGAATCCTTGATCTTCAATGGAGAACTTGGATGGAGAATAGGAATTGAATTCTTGAATGGATGCTTGCTTGATCACCTTGAGAGCTTGAGAGATGTTCTCACAAAACTTGATGATCAAAATGAGAGAGGAAGGCCTCCTTTTATAGTGAACTAGGGCACAATCCTCTAGAGGGGCCACCTTGGAGAATTAAATCCCAATTAGGTCCTAACCTTTAGAAAATATACCTAGATTAAATGCAATTAGAGGATTTACCATTTCGAAACCTGAAATAGCCAACTCAGAGGCGGGAAATAAATATCCTAAAAGCCCGATGCCTGAAAATCAAGGATTTTGGAAACTTGAAAGAGGGGGGAAAAATTGAGGTTGGGACTGACCTAGTCAGGTAAGACCTTGATCCTAACCTAGTCAAGTTCGAGCTTGATCTTGACCTAGTCAGGGTCAACCTCAAATTTGACCCGGGGCCCAGATTCAATCAGAACTAGGACAGGATGTCCCAGGGATGCCCAGAGACCTAGAAATGATATCAAAATAGGGTAGAGTGCCAGGGAGAGGCAAAAAATCCTATGATGACTACGATGAAGGCTAGGAGGACCTATTTCTAAAAGATAGAGCTATGGAAGAGGGAAATTAAGGATAATCCTCAGGATCCTAACCCTAATTTCACCTAGAATGAAGGAATCAAGTGTAGAAAAGAAGTGGAAAGTGGGGAGAAAGCCAAATCCAAGAAAAGATCAATTAAAGGCATTCAACATGACCCAAAACCACTTACTCGGAGGGCTAAAAACTCTTAACATGGAAGTGCTTCCATTTTAAGATGATACATTAAGCCCCCACTTTAGCAAGAGTATGGACTCAATGCAAACTCTTGGTAAAGGAGAAGAAAGAGGAGATCCAAGTGGATTCAAGGAGAGATAAAATAACACTTAGCTTAGGACACAAGCCCCCAGGCTAAGGATTATAACTCAACATACATGGATGAGGGTGCCAAAAGAATAAGGGTTAGTACTAAACAACCCAAATCAATTAGCATAAGAAACCTTGCTAAGAAATATTTCTCATACTAATATCATATTTGGAAAGCTATCATAAAAGCATAAATTATTACATAAGAAAGACAAAAGCAACACTATAAATAACATAGCTTCATGATCCTGTCCTACTAGCATGAAAGCAAAAAAGGGAGAAAGGGAAAAGAGTGATTACCTCACCCAGTAAGATGCCCACCTTACCGTGAATCACCCTGGAGGGAGAGCCCAACAGGTTCACCCATAAATTGTTCTTGCAATTGTAATGCATCTTTTGATAGCTTCTAGAATACCCATAGATCCACCTTCTTGTATCACTATGAATATGAAATGCGTGTCTCCTCAGGATTTAGCAACTTATGTGCATTAACTTCAAAAGATTTAGCATATGAATGCATGTCTTTTCAGGATTTAGCAACTTATGTGCGTTACCTTCCAAGATTTAGCATATTGGAAATATTGGAAATGTGTGTCCCTTCAGGATTTAGCAACTTATGTGCGTTACCTTCAGAGGATTTAGCATATTGAAAATTTTGAAAAATACGTGTCTCCTTAGGATTTAGCAACTTATGTGTGTTACCATCGAAAGATTTAGTATATAAATGCATGTCTTTTTAGGATTTAGCAGCTTATGTGTGTTACCTTCTAAGATTTAGCATGTAAAAATAAAAAACTATAGTACAAAGCAGGCCCTATATATGCCCCCCTCCTTAATATGGAAAAAACATACTATTTTGACATGTTAAGGAAAGAAAAGAACAAGGATAAAGCCTTCTTTAGCATCAAGACAATATCCACAAACAACACCCAATCCAAGCCAAGAAGGTCATAGCTCCTATGAGGCCATGGAAAGGATGAATGTAAAGAGATATCATGCAAGAAGTGAAAAGAAAGTAATCCTTATGAGGGATAACACACTGTTCAATTTCCAAGGTGAGAGATATATCAACCATGGAAACCCAATGTCAAACAATGAAATAGGTTGCGATCAAGGACAAAGATCCTCGATGAAAACCAAAATTTTCATGTATGATTGGATATCTCATAATAGATAGATACTGCTTAACCAAGGAAAGAGGTGAATCCTAGAAAGATAGAAGGAGATAGCATCCTTGCCCCCCAAGTGTAGGAAAAAAGATGGAAGAGGATACCTACTTCACAATGCAAGGGGATATCCTATTTAGCAACAATGTATACCATATTCTTAGCAAGGGATATTGACCCCTACATAGAAGAGTATAGATAATCATGAAAAGGATATGTCACTCATGGAAAAGGATCCTCAAAGAAAGAGATCTTATCAATAAGACCACCTACCAAAGAGGAGTGCTTTAGATAAAATATCATCCTTAAAAATGTGGGAACAAAGGTTCAATCATCAAGCCCCCTACAACCAAGAGGATGAGGAATCTTTGGAATGAGGGAAATAACTCTAACACCAAAGCAAGGGTGAGATTTTATAAAGAACATAATTTGCAACATAGAGAAGAAGTGACAACCTAGGACAACAAATTCTCATGTAAGAAGGTTATCCATAGTCAAAACATCTGTCAATATGATGAAATAATATTGCAATATAAACAAATACCACTAAGCTAAGGAAGGTTTCTCCTTAGACAAAGAGAAAGAAAGAGGTACCTTGCCCCCTAGGGATGAAAGGCAAGGGATATCTTTGCAAAACACATGTCCTAGAAAATATATCTTGAATAATAGAAGAAAGCAATGGATGAAAAGAAATCATAATACAAACCATGAAAACATAACCAATTAAGCTCATAATGGATTCTAAAAGATAGGAAGAAATATACCTCTTGCCCCCAAGTCTAGAGGAGAAAAGATCTATGTTATATCAGAGTGAGGGGTAAAATTATGAAGAAATATCAAAGGAGAGATTTCTTTTCTTTTGTCTGTATAGATTGGATAATAAGGAGAAGGTACTTTGAAGAATCTTTGCACATCTACACCATGAACCATAGTTTGAACCTCAACAAAAGTGTGGGAAAAACTAGGAATAGCAGATGGAGAATTAGGAATCGGATTAGGAAAGATAGGATTAGGATTAGGAAGATTAGAAACACTAGTAAAAGTGTAGGAATTAATATGAATGGAAGACACAACTAGAGGAACACTTGGAACCACAGTTGGAAAAAGGTTTGAATAAATATAAATAATATTATGGTAAGAATGTTGTGAAGTAGAATCATGATTTCCCATAAGATCACCACTAAGAGGAAGAGCATTAAGGGAATCCATATCTTTCTCTGCTAAGGCCTCATCACTAAAAGGAATCCAAAATGAAGGTGAAGGATCTATAATGTCATCTTCTTTCGCATAAGGGGAGTGTGTTCTAGAGAATATGTCATCCTTTTGTATAAAAAATCCTTCACAAGGAGGGGATAAATCAAAGTATTTATCCAAGGGTTCATCCCAAAAGGTAGAATTATCCATAATGACTTCATGAGGAAAAGAGTAATCAACATCCAAATCCAAAGGTTCATCCCAAATAGGAGGATTATCCACAATGGTTCCATGAGGAAGAGAGTAATCAACATTGAAATTCAAAGGCTCATCCCAAATAGGAGGATTATCATCCCTATCCATTAAGCACATTATAGGAGTGTCATAAGTCATTAAAGCTTGATCCCTAGAGGGGGAAGAAGGACATCTATTAGGAGAAGAATTAACATCTATCTCCAACTCCTCTCCATAAAGAGAAATATGATGGAGATATAGATTAAGGTCATCTTCATTCTCTAATATATCCTTATAGGGTACTTCAAAAGAGGACAAAGCAACATCACATGCCCTAGATGAAGTTTCGCTAGGTGTAACGCCGTGCAATGGTAAGGTAAGAGGAGGATGTTGTGTAATCTCAAAAGTTTTGGAAAACATTTGAAACAACTTGTGCCACATGATAACAAATAGCACTAGATATTTATAAACATGAAAAGGAAATCAAACACAATAGAGCATCTAATTTGACAAAGCAATGTAAATGTTTTTGTATTTTTGAAGAAATTTTGCAATTTTTTTGGATTTTTGAAATGTAAGAGCATAAAAGAAATCTAATCTTAAGGCAAGAAAACAAATGATCTAACACCAAAAAGAAAGAGAGTAAGTATGTCGGGTTCACCAAAATGTAATGTGAAGGTGAACACACAAGATAATGCAAAGGGAGATCTAACACAATAGGGCATCTAAATCCACAAAAGATAGGGGGTAAGTACGTTGGCTTCACCAAAATGAATAGAGGTAAAAATGGATCACCTCTATTCAGGAATGTTTTTATTGTAATGTGTGATATGTAGGGGAAATATGAGATTCACTCCTAAATCCAAATTCCCAAAGGAGAAATCCAATTTGATCAACCAAAAGGTTAATACACAATCGAATCAATCTATGGAGAATATGGAAGAGAGAGAGAGAGAATAACCCTATGTTTCCCTATGGTTGAATTGAAGTCTTTAGGATTTGAAGTAATTGAAATACAAATACTAACCTCAAATTAGGGAAGATTTGGAAAATGTCAAATTCTGATGTCTATGTGTACTTTCAGGCAATTCTACAACCTGTTCCAGACTGGAAATGCCGAGATAGAGAAAACCCAGAAATCTTTTCCAATTTTGAGGGAGGTCATCTTTGACCCTCATAAAAAGTCAAAGGCTACAATCTTTATTTGAAAGTCGATTCTAACTTTGTTCACAGATCCCGAAAGTTCACCGAAAAGGGTATCCAAATCCCCTCTCAGATCTAAAATTTTGCACCTGCACCTGCAAGAAAAAGAGGGTTTTGTTTGTTTGTTTGGGGGGTTTACCTTGGTCAAACCTCGATTTGGAATCAACCTTAATATTGAAATTGAAATGGAGAATTCTAGCAAGTAGTAGAAGTAGATCTAACAATGAAGCTATGACATTCAATAGATATGCAATTGTATTTGAAATGTAATCAAGTATGTTGATATGAAAGCTTGAACATAACATCAATAAATGTAAATCAAACCTCCATGATTGTATGCTTGGAATCCACCTTGAGGGAAGAATGAAATGGATCTTGAAGATGCACAAAAGATCTTGAAGGAAGATCACACCATCATAATGGCTAGATCTAGGGTTTGAATGATGAATCTTGAATGCTTGAAACAAATCCCTTCAATGGCTTGAATGTTTGAATCCTTGATCTTCAATAGAGAAATTGGATGGAGAAGAGGACTTGAATGCTTGAATGGATGCTTTCTTGAATGAATGCTTGCTTGATCACCTTGAGAGCTTGAGAGATGTTCTCACAAAACTTGATGATCAAAATGAGAGAGGAAGGCCTCCTTTTATAGTGAACTAGGGCACAATCCTCTAGAGGGGCCACCTTGGAGAATTAAATCCCAATTAGGTCCTAAACTTTAGAAAATATACCTAGATTAAATGCAATTAGAGGATTTTCCATTTCGAAAACCGAAATAGCCAACTCAGAGGTGGGAAAATAAATATCCCAAAAGCCCGATGCCCAAAAATCAAGGATTTTGGAAACTTGAAAGAGGGGGGAAAAATTGAGGTTGGGACTGACCTAGTTAGGTATGACCTCGATCCTGACCTAGTCAGGATCAACCTCGAATTTGACCCTGGGGCTAGATTCAGTCAGAACCAAGATAGGAGGTCCCGAGGATGCCCAGAGACCTAGAAATGATATCAGAATAGGGTAGAGTGCTAGGGAGAGGCACAAAATCCTATGATGACTGTGATGAAGGATAGGACCTATTTCTAAGTCCTACCTAGAAAATAGAGCCATGGAAGAGGGAAATTAAGGAGAATCCTTGGGATCCTAACCCTAATTTCAGTTAGAATGAAGGAATCAAGTGTAGAAAAGAAGTGGAAAGCGGGGATAAAGCCAAATCCAAGAAAAGATCAATTCAAGGAATTTTACATGACCCCAAACCACTTACTCAGAGGGATAAATGCTCTTAACATGGAAGTGCTTCCATTTTAAGATGATACAATAAGAAACATTTTTCTTGCATGAACTTTGAGTACTGAAAAATAGGAAAACTAAAAGGAAAACTTAAGGTGATGCACCAAATCTGAAGAGAGAATGGTATTAATAAGACACAATGAAACTTTCCTAAAACTAGTATTGCATAGGCATAATATTGATATCAGAATACTTAGATATAAATGCTTTATAAGAAGGATTGACCTCAATTCAACTGTCAATAGGAATAATAGCATTCACTTATTAACAATGAAATGAAACAAAAATTACAAACTTACAACCTATGAGAGTATCAAATATTCACTTACAGATGCTAAAACTAAGACATTCACTTCAAGGATTCAAAATGAATCACAAAAACAACATCGAATCAGTAACTCACATACCACAAGATGAACTCAATAATAGCTTCCAAACTTTTCTTTATTCAAGCTTCAATGGTGACATAATAACATCCTCATAAAACTAAGTTTCAAATAATCTGCAAGTGACCACCATGAAGGACTCAAAAAATCACTCCAAAGGCTGCATCTACATAAAATCTGGAACTGGTTACAAATGAGTCCTCAACTCATACTTATGCATTTTCAAAGCCAACTGCATTCTCAAAGCAATAACTTCTGGGTTGGATTTTCTCTACAAGGCCACTTTTGAGACCTCCAAAGGACTTAAAAAAGGCATAAAAATAACCCAGAAGTCATGACCCATTAATTACATCATAAATATCTCTCATTAATGCATCTTAATCTTCAAGAAAGACCTCAAAAAAGTCTCTGCAAAGCAATAACTTTTCTGCAAACCCAAAAACTGCATCCTTATCTCTGAATTGACACTTAGTCATTTTACAAAATATCTACTTTTAATCTTCTAAAAGTAAAATAAATATCTGTATTTTGAATATTAAATATTTTATAATTCAATAACATGAATTATAAAGTATTTAATACTTTAATTGAATAATATTTATTAAATAATTTAAAGTTTACTTTTTAGCAAATATTAATTATTTTAATAATATTTATTAAGTAATGATAGAACCACTTAATAATATTATTAAAATAATTTAATAAAATAGTAAACTATAAATTATTAAATAAATATTATTAAGTTTTTGAAATAAAATATTTATTTTACCCTTTTTTAGAATTAAAATCATATTTGATTTGTGCAATAATAGCTCTTTCGACTTTTAAAGATAAAAACAAATAATTTATTTTGTAATTTGAATATTACATACTTTATATTTTAAAAATGAATTATAAAGTATTTAATAGTCGAATTTAATAAAATTTATTATTTTATTTAAGTTTATTGTAATAACTATTAAATACTTTATTAATATTAAGTAATGATAAAACCACTTAATAATATTAATAAAGTATTTAGTATTTATTAAAATAAACTTAAATAAAATAATAAATATTATTAAGTGTGAAAATAAAATATTTGTTTTATATCTTAAATCCTTCCTAAGGTTAAAGCCTTATGGATTTAGAACTTTGGAAAAATGATAAAAGAACTATCATTTTGTCGGCATGAGCAATATCCCCAAGGAAAATAAAACACAAGGAAAAAATGCCCATCCTTCATGTGAATAGAAAGGGTAATGAACCCTAAAGTATCTCATTCTTCATCTTTTCCATTTGCGTGAGCTGTCGGAGCTCTGCCTGGGTGCCGCTATGAGGGTTTTGAGAGTTTGCTGGTGTTGGTTGCCGAGAAAACATGGGTTTTTGAAGAAAACTTGATGAAATTCTCTATATTTTTTAGTGCTGCCAAAGATAGAAGCTGTCGTTACAAGCTTCTTGAGGTTCCATGAAAGATTTTGAAGCCCTTGATATGGGTATGGACCTGTCAGTTCTAGCGTCTTATAGGTATTCTGAGCCTTCAATCGCATCTTTTCAAGCATTCTATCTTTTATCTTTGTTACACACTCATTTTGCAGCTGCTTTTAATTTTCATAATAGTGGCCTGAACATAAACTTGCATTCTCTATCCGCTTATGAGGTTCCTCCATAAGGGTTTTCGAATTTGGTATCTTCAAGCTATGTGCAGCTCATGGCCATTGCTCATATTTCATTAATTTCTATCATGAAAACTAAAGAAGAAATATTGACTGTAGAGACTCCTACCTTTGATGCTATTGGATTTGAAAACTACAGACTTGTTTTTCATTTTTTTCTTTCTGTGCATCTATATGCTATAGAGAAGTATAAAAAATAAGTCTTCCTTTTTGCAAGAAATCTGGGATTTATTTTTTAACTCCTGTTGTAAGCTATCACTATTGTATCTCTTGCTACTACAAATAAAATTAATGTTGTTGAGCTATAAAGCATGCAATTTTCAAACTGTAAAACACATATACTGGAGAAGATCCAGAAAAGTGACATTTATGCGATAATATAGTGCATGATTTTGTATCAATGACTAAAATCAAGCCTTCTTGGCAACCAATAGCAACATGTGTAGAAGACTGTTAATAGAGATGCAACAAATTTTTTAACTTGTGAACTTTAAGTACTCCAAATTTTTTGAAACCCAGTGGCAATGTCCAAGGAAACTCCTTGATGACTTGAACCCTTGTCCAAGTAGCTATTAAATTTTTGATGCTTGGGGACAATCTTGTTGATTTGAACTATTCCGTGTTGATCATCAGTAACAAGTAAATGGGAGGCAGATCAGAAATCCGTGGCTGTAACTACACAACCTTTTATAGTAGTTTGTACATTACTCTGAGTCTTTATGGAAAATAGTAAAAATGTAAGAGGAGATGATGCATCCCACACTTTGACCATTCCATTACCATGCCCAGTTATATACAGACTCCTGATCTTCATTAGTTCATGAAAAAAAATGTAGAAAAAAGGATTATTATCCGCTGTAGATTGTTTTGAGCCTCCTAGTAATGTAGGTGGGAAAAGTTGTTTTGATATTCTTTGAAGCTGTGACAAAGCATGAGAAGACTCATTATTATTTGAAAATGCAACTAACTTTGCAACTATTATATTAGAGTTTGCAAAAGGTGGCTTGATCATAATGGGCCTAGGAATAGAAAGCAATGAATTGCATTCTGCATCAATAAGTCACTTTTCAATTTCAGAATTATTATAAGCATATAGATGACTTTCTTGTGATAAAACCAAAATGGATGCCCCAGAATCATTGCCTCCTCTTGCAAGAAGCTTGCTCTCTAGAATGCCCCACAAAATTACTAAACCATTTTTAAAGATGATGAGAACCTTACTAAATTCATAAGATGGTTGAGGCAAAAAACAAGCAATTGAACGATCCTAAATTGCTTCAGCAGTAACCCCTTTAATCACTTTGATTGCATAAGATATCTACTGTGGTACTTGCTATTTTTGTATTCTGCTGCTTTTTTTTTTCCACCTTAGATATTATGTTGTTTGTATTTTTGTGACTGTATTTTATATCACTAGCATCTTCCTGTAGCAGAGCCCTTTGTCATGATTTTTGAAGATCTTTGGTATTTCTATGACTCTTCTTTCCTTTTGCTTTTGGTGAACTATTTCAATAATGTTGGATCCTTTTCAATGAATTTTCTTAGTCCCTATGGTGTTCCCTGCTTAATAAATATCATTTGCTATCCTATAGCATGTTGGGCTCAACCCTCGTGGGAGCCACATTTCACTCCATGTGCTACAAGATAGCTACCTGTTAATTGCACATGAAGCAAATTAGTTAGAAATAAACTATTTTTTGGATTTGAGATGATATGTGCATATGTGGACAAATGTGTAAGAATGGTGTATGGTCATTGCTTAGAACCTCATGTTCTAACACGTTGCTTTCACATTTTTTCAGGCTCGGGAAAAAAAGGAACAAGGACCCAAAGAATCAGGTGAGGACAACAACCTACAACTATCTTCCACTCCTGCCAGTCATTCACAGGCAATGGCTGGCCCCTATTCTTACACCTTTGTTTCTATTCTCTTTAACATATTCATGTATATCAGCTCAAGATGAAAAACAATGACATGTTTCTAGCTAGTTTCACGACATGTGTGGAGCATTTATTAAAAACTTTGATGAATAAAATATTACATTCTCACAAAAGATTGGCAAAGTGTTACTTTTTTTTGTTTTGATATTTTCTTCATTGAATATGATAAGTAAACTCAATAAGTTATTCAAAGTTATGCATTTGATATTGAAACATAAAGACCACCAAAACTAGAAAGTACCTTGTTTGATTTGAGATACAAAGGCTTCATCAAATTGAGCTTGTAGGAGAAAAGTTGATAACATTTTGGTGACATCTATTGGATGTTTTCTTGCTAAACATTAAGACCAGAAAATAAACAGTCTATTGGGCATAGAGTAACCTAGATAGCCCCAAACATTCATCACTTGAGAAACTTAAAAGATGGTTGAATCCTTGTATCTAGTTGAGAACACTGTAGGGTTTTTAATAATGAGGAAGAACCTCACTATTATGAATTATATACGTAATACAACCACATACAAGGCATCATCTGGTTTTGGAAAACTTCTGAAACTAAATTAGCTTGAGTTTCAAAATATCTCCCACTCAAACCTGCTTGGATGTATTCCATATTGCAAGGGAACAAGATTCCTTGCAATATGGAATATGTGTAAATATGTTTGAGTGACAGATGTATTTGAAAA
This sequence comes from Chamaecyparis obtusa, assembly GCA_027943335.1. Classification (NCBI taxonomy): domain Eukaryota; kingdom Viridiplantae; phylum Streptophyta; class Pinopsida; order Cupressales; family Cupressaceae; genus Chamaecyparis; species Chamaecyparis obtusa. The sequence goes on along the minus strand of BSBK01003372.1, from coordinate 492,378 downwards.
AAAACAACAGTTCTCTGCAACTTGAAAAAGAAACAAAACTTGGAAACCTTGCATGAAAACTGAAAAACTGGCTGAAACCAAGGCAGCTTGTGCTGGAACAACGCTTAGGGAAAACCAAAAAACTAACCATGGTGCAACAACACCTTATTGAAAATAGAAAAAACTATACAAAGGAAAATAAAAAGATCAGACCTCAAAGCAGGGCTTGAGGTGTATCTCGTTAACCAAGATAGGCAGCAGGATTCCATCCATTGTTTGCAATTAGAATGCATTATGTTCCTTGTGTGCAGTGATAACAAAAGGCCCAAATCAGAAATGGTCAAATTTTGTATGCTGCCCTGGCCTACTCTTCAAAATATCCCATTTCAAAACCAAATCACCTTCTTTGAAATACCTGTCAGTAGCCTTCTTATCAAAATTTTTCTTTGTCTGTAACTGTTGGTACTCCATTTTCTGCAATGCCTTAGCTCTTTCTTCCTCCAGCTCTTGCAATTTAATGTATCTCAGTTTCAAGGGATCATTTACCTCAAATAGAACTAGCTGGTCTACAAGTTGTAGGGAGGGAAATTCAATAGAAATAGGAAGCTTAGCCTCCTTCCCATATACAAGAACATAAGGAGAGGTACCAATAATATTTTTAGGAGTAATCCTATCCAACCATAGGGTAGATTTAAGCTTTGAATGCTAGTCCCTCTTATTCTCCTACAATGTCCTCTTTATTATCCTGATCAAATTTTTGTTTGTAGACTCGGCCAATCCATTACCCTGAGGGTAATAATTTGAAGACGTATTTAGATAAACACCATTCTTGAGAGCCCACTCAATTACTTTAGATCCCACAAAAGCACGTGCATTGTCAGAAATCAAAGATTTGGGAACCCCAAATCTAGTGATTAAATCTTCATAAAAACTTAGTACAACATCCTCACCAGCTTCTTTCAAGGCCAAAGCTTCAATCCATCATGTGAAATAATATGTTGTCATTAAAATCCACTTATGGCCAATGCTGGAACTTGGGTTTATTGGGCCTACAAAGTCAATTCCCCACCTCATGAAAGGTTGTTCTACAATGATGGGATGCAAGGGTAAGGCTGCAAGTCTTTCCTTTCTAGCAAATACTGTACATTTTTCACATTTCCTTTCCCAAGCATAGGCATCCTTGAATAAATCAAGCCAATAATAATTGTAATACCCCCAAAATGGGCTATAGGTTCATTAACCTCCTATATCAACACATCGAACGAAATCAACATCAAAGTCCTAACCTAAGGCACATCGACACATTATCGAATCTTAATTGATTATCCTAAATTCTACATCGGGGAATATTCCTTATTCCTATTTATCCTAATTATCTTTAATTTAATGATTATTCGGCGATAAATCCTATTTATCCTAAAGTTTGATTAATTGAATATTCTGAATATTTAATTAATTAGATTTAATACTGCCACTTAATTATTTAATTATATTTAATTATATTTATTCCTAATTATATTATTTAATTTTGACAATAATTCTAAAAATCTCATGACTAATTGATTAAATTCATATTTAATTAATTAAAGTCAATTGTCAAATTTAATAATATAGCTTTTGAATAAAAGTTTGATTTAATAATTGATTAACCCATAAATCAATTGTTTTATTTTTGAAATTAGTTAAGTTGAGGATAAATCACTTTATTTATTTAATTAATTCATAATTAATTATGCACATCCAAAAACCAGTTAAACTTTAAATTAGAAAATCAATTCAAGTTGTTTTAAAAATAAACTCAACTCTCTTTTGAGTTGAAAGCTGATCTGAACTTCTAATTTAAATTAAAAATCTACTTTGCATGATTTTGTGAGTTAATCTATCTCTAAATTCTTGATAACTTAAAAATCAACCTAAGTTTATCAAGAGTGATTTATGGCTTTTTCCATGCACCTCCAAAGTCCTGGATTTCTATAAATTAAGGCCTCAGCTCTTCATTTGGATCCATCCACAAATTGCATCCTCACATTGGCGAATTGGTGATCAAAGAATCAATCTTTGCGAATCAAAGCTGTTGTGAGATTTTCATTATTTTTGAGCATTCATGTCATTTAGCATATCATTTTTAGATTAATTGCATGTCATATTAGTTTCTCATATAGAATAGATTCATATCAATTTATTTCATCTTATTGCATAGAAAATCCAAAAAGATAGATTAATTTGCATTCATCTCATATCTAGATTTTGCATTCAAATCCTTCATTTAGGTGTTGTCAAGGTCACTGATATCGGTCCAATCTGAGAATATCATACTCGCACCTACTAGAAGGCAGTAAATCACCTAGTTAGATTAGTTTCCATTTCATTGCACGATTTTGATTTTTACTAACCTCTAATGTTTTACTGAAGTGTTGTGTCTACAGCTAGGTACAAAATTCACACACACATTTTTGGCACCCATCATGGGGCCCTGAAACGGGTTTCCATTCTAATTCTATCAATTTCTATCTATTTCTTGCCATTTTCTGATCAAAACTATGATTTTTATTTTCTATACATACTTTTTTGTACAACTTTTGTCAGAAAGTCATTTCGGGAGGGGTCCACTGCCGTATGAAAAGTTCAAATTTTGAGGCTCATATCAGAGTGTACACATTGTCATTTGAAAGCCCGATTATCGTATGAACAAGTACCCACAATCGCATGAGTTTTTAGACTGTCGTCTGGCAGGTAACCCAGTGTCCTACGAGTTTTGACTCTAGATTCAATTGTCATTTCATATTTTCAGGCAGCTTTCCAGATTTGATTTCCAAATTTGGACTAACAACTAACATTAACAATTGAAATCTTTTGTTTTTGATTGGTATTTGCTGGTTCTGATTGGAAAAAGTGTGAGAATTGCTAAAAATAGGTAAGAATCTACTAAGCACATTGCGAGGAATTCCAATAATCTTCTCAGCTGATAACATTTCAATTTGGACTAAAAAAAACTCTCGCATGTCAAGCTTGTGTGACCTTTATTGCTTTCATATCAAAGATTTCATTTTGGGCTATAAAATGAACATAGATTTGCTTTCTGCATATCTGTTACACATAGTAAATAGGCCCTATGAACACTATTTGTGGTTCTTGAGAGAGTGGGTTTCCAGTGAAGCTCTTCTCAATGAGAGAACCTTTGTAGGTAGGGAGGTTACTAAGAGCATCTCATGTTCTACTAGATTTGTGTGTCTTCAACTTTTGATTGATACATTCTCTCTCCGGGGAGGCTGATAGATCATAAGTGGTTGACATCATAGATCTTTGTGAGATACTCTTGGTCTTAGTATGTCAGATTAATCTGTCTACTTTGTTTTGGTTAAAAGTGAAAAGGCTAGAGGACTATGCTCTACTCCCTTTTTGGGTAGTATCAGAAACTTAGAACCTTGAATCTAGAACCAGTCTCCATGTGGTATCTTTTGTGAGTCACCTTTAGAGAGGGTTAACCATAGTGGAAATTCCCTTAATTGGGTCAACCATGTGGATGGAACCTCAAGCGGCAATATCCATTTTCATTGTGGTAGCAACAGCTACTATATAAATGTCCTTGTGGAGGAAATCTTCATAGGTGTGGTCTCTTGTTGGGCTGTTAGATCTCCCTAGCAGCTCTTGATTGATTAATTTCTTAGATTGTGTCAAAACCTTGGTGTGCTTGGATTGGAGTTCACCCTCTTGAGATCATAAAAGTTGCAGAGTCAAACCATTACTACAAACCCTAGAGAGGCCAAATTTTCATTTTCTAGGAATATGTGCATTATTGCAAAACTTTTTGGAACATACACTATTAGCACTCCTAGGGATTAGCACATTCAGTCACTTGTTGTTCATGTGTAGTGTTTTTTTGTCCCCTATTCATTGTTTTTAGATGTGCTTGAAATTAGTTGCTTGTTGTTTTGCGTGCCTATTTATCTATCTGGTTACTAAGAATGAATCAATCCAGTACAATCTTCAAATCTAGACAGATAATTTTTTGAACAATTTGAAACTGAAAACCTAAAAATTGCAAAATATGATGTCAAACACCTTTTTGGAGTCAAAAGTCATCTCGTAAAGTTATAAAGTCATATGAATTTTGGCTATTGTCATTTCAAAACCCCCAGATTGTCGTATGATAGCTTGTATAGTGTCATACGAGTTTTGCCACCAGTTAATAACAAAAGTCAAAAATCTTGCTATCAACTATTGTGTGATTTTTGCAAATGTCGTATGAGCTTGTCAATTGTCATTTCATAGTCTACCCATGGTCGTACGAGCCTATAGAAAGTCATTTGAGAAAAGTCTAAAAATTTGTCAAAAAGTGTTAAAAACTATCAGAGACCCAGCTTTTACAGCCTATTTCCAGAGTTTGTCAAGAAAATCACTGTGTCAAGAACAAAGCAGAAACTAGAATGAATCCAATCATTTTCCTAAAGTTGCCTCTTGAGTCCAATTCAGCCTTCTATTTAATCAATTTGAGTCTTTTTCATCTTCTGTCAAAACCTTGTCATAACTATCAATCTTCAATCCATCTTCAAAATGGCTAAGTGTTGTGAACTCATGTTTGCTATCTTTTGGGCATCTACCCATACATCCAAGGCATAGTATCCTTCATTTACATCCAATCTTCTCCTCAATCAATCAAAATTTTACAAGGTTGCATCAGTTGATCTTCTTGAATCAGATCTTTCTTCAATTGTCTTCATTATATTCTTTTGCTTCACCCAAGGTTAATGGTGGAGACTAGAGCTTCCTCTCACAAGAAATCTAGAGAAGCACTTAACACTGCTACTTTGTCTACTCACATAGGACCAACTCTTGAGCAACACTACAATTCTGGTCTTTACGAAGATGACGGTCTTGGCAATTTTTGACTGAAAACTAGTTACATACCCCCTCCATTAACTTGCGGAGGTAATCAACAAACCCCTCCTCAATCTAATCCAGGGAGTCCTAAAACTCCTAACATATCTCATGTAGGGACACATAATGAGTCCCAAGGACATTAGTCTCAACATGGTATGGATCAAGAACCTACACCTTTTGAAATTTCTTGATATCAAAACAATGATAACTTCAAAAGAATGATGAAACATTTCTTGAAAGAAGATAGAGAAACATACTTTGTAGAGTTAGCTCATCAAGGAGCTAAACTTCCTCTCAACTTTAATGTGGAAGATATCATTACACATGAGGAAGAAACTCCTATTATGGCTATGATGAAACAAATGCATGCCATGCAAGTAAAACTTAACAAAATGGAAAAATAAAAAGAACCTAAGGAGTTCTCCATGGAGGCCCTATGTCCTTTTCCATTCGATAAAGAGTTGTATATGCCACCATTCCCTAAGAGGGTGGAAATGCTAAAATATGATAAGTATGATGGAAACTCTAATGCTCAAGATCATGTCAGAGAATTCTGTACTCAATCTATGGAGTTCATGCAAGAACTGACCTATCTAATGCATCTTTTCCCCTGATCTCTGGGAGGGTCAGCCATTCATTGGTTCTCTAGGATGCCTCCTACAATCAAAACCTTTGAGGATTTGATCAAATTTTTCTATCAAAAATACTCCTACGACATCCAACACCCAGTCACCATGATTAATATCTGCAATCTCAAACAATATCTAGCAGAACCATTCCTAACATTTCTCAAAAGATGGAGAAAGAAATTCTCTCTATATGCTAGGCCTATTCCAGAAACTAAGAAGCTAGAAATCTTCATCAACAATCTTGCTCTAGAAATCAACTACCCCTTACAAATGCAAAATCATACATCTTTTGATAAGATGGTAGACAATGTAATCAAAATTGAAAAAGTACTTGTGAAAAAAGGAGACATCACACTTCAAAAGGACAAGTATGAATCTAGTTCTAAGGATAAGAACAAAAATTGGAAGAAGAATAAGGGTGTCATCATAGATGGCATTGTTGATAATCTCCATGCCCCATCTAAGGCACCTACTTTCAATCTAACCATTGGTACCCAAGCCATCAAAGCTTCAGAACAAAAGGTGTCTAAATCATCTCAAAAGAAGCCAGAATACAAATCTCGGTCCACTGATAATAAATGAAATTTCACTCCTCTTGGAGAATCTTTGGAATCAGCTATGAGAACGTTGTTGGCTAATAACATCATCTCTTTTCCTGAGATCTGATCCTAACCCTAAGCTGAAATGGTGGAGAGAGAATGAATTATGTGACTTCCATTGGGGTAAAGGTCACAAAACTAATAACTGCTTGCGCTTGAAGCATACCATTCAAGACAAGATTGATAATGGAGAAATCATGATTGATAATCCTAAAAGCAATAATGATCACACAACATTCACCAAACCATTTCTGAAGCATAGCCAAGGAGATTCATCTTCTCAGCCTAATGTGGGTGCTAAGGTTAATTATGCCTATCTTGGAAATAATACTATTATCAATATGGTTGAACCAAGCCTATTTGAGCATTGCAATGTCATCACAATTGTAAGAAGAGAAAGAGAAAATCAATCAGCTAACGTAGTTACTCGATCACAAGCTTAGGCACACCTACAAGGAAAAATCCTAGATCAATCAATGTCCCTAAGGTGCTTTTCAATCTGTCTTCCACTTCTAAATAGAGGGCGACATCTAAATCTTCAAATCCTAAGGACATGAGGCCTACTTCGTACAGTATCATTCAAAAACTCCAACATACTAATGAAAAAATCTTCATGTTTGAGTTTCTTTGGATATCTCCAGCTCATAGAGCCATCCTAGAAAAAGCTCTGCTCAGATCCTATGTTCCTGATAACCTTGATTTAGACAGATTCTAGGCTATGGTTGGTCATCTTACATCTCCACAGTATATCTCCTTTTCAAAGGATGATGAAAACTCCTTCAGTCATCTGCATAATCAACCCTTACATATAGAAGTCTTGATCCAAAACCGTCACATCAAACATGTGTTGATAGATGTGGGCGTTGGTCTGAATATTTGTTCTTACAACTTGATCACACAATTGGGATTTTTAGAAATGGCCATTGATCCTAGAAAGAAAATAACTATCAAAGCATATGATGAAGAAGAAATATCCTCCAAGGGAACAAATATCTTGCCTATCAGAATAGGTCTGGTCATCAGAGATACTATATGTCAAGTTCTTGATATACCTTTGGCTTACAACATCCTTCTAGGGAGACCCTAGATACATGAAATGAAAGCTATTCCTTCTACATACCATCAGTGCTTGAAATTTTCTTGTGACAGAGTAGAGGTAACCATTCCAACTGACGTGTCAACAACTTGCAATGCATTAAAGGAAAATGTGGATAAACTTGTTCCTAATAACAGAGAATCTTCCACTAAGCAAACAAATATAGCATCCACATCTAAGATGGAAGACATTGCAAAAGAGGTCAATATTAAAGAAAATAGTATGGGAGAATATACTATCGAGCTGGTCTTGTCTTTGACATCTCTCGCTATCTCACCTAAGTCTTATGGGCAAGCTCTAAAATAGTCCAAACCAGAATCTAAAGAACCTCTTGAGGCATATAAAGGAAAATTTGTTGCATAAAAAGTACCTAAGCTAGAATTTGAAGATGATGAAGCTGTGCTTGCATGGCTCTACAAAGATTAACTTGAATCCCAAGTTGTTCCACCTAGTGACTCTAAAGTATCGAAGGTTCCTTCTAAGTCATATGGCCCAGGGGATAAATTGATAGCTAAAATGGGATATATAGGAAAAGGACCTCTAGGAATCCATGGTAAGGGTCTTCTATCACCTCTTGAACATTGTGGTCGAGCCAATAAGAATACAATAGGTCTAGGATACATGAAGAAACCTTTCTGTCTTAGCAAGAATTCCTCACATGTCTTAGAACAGATTGAGCCCTCTGTAGCAAATCAACTAAAGGGAGAAACAAAACAATTTGATAGTGATGATTTAGACACCACTCACAATCTCATTCCCTATGAACATTTGCCTAAAGAAATCAAAGACCTCCTTGATGCTGAAGATGATCCAATCAAAAGAATTAATGTAGTAGAAACACAAGAACCTACTATAAAGCAAGAGATAGTTGCACCACAAGAACCAGTTGATCTCAAAGACAATCAAATAGAAAAAGAGGAAGGTGGTAGTTATTATGAGATAGATTCTCATGAGTATGAATTCAAATTAGAATCTGAGGGTAACCCTTCTTGGGATATTCATCCTGACTTTACTCATGTTCTTAGATTTCCTAGAGGCATAGATGAAGAATCTAATGACTATGAATGGGGAGCCATTCCAGAAGAAGATGAGCTTATTACAGAGAAACATGTTGATATTATTCACCAATATGCACCTAAACCCAACGTAAGTCTAGAGAGAAATGATGAACTTATCGAGTCTAATCTACCAATGGCTGAAGTGGACTCCCATAATGACATTGAGCCTATTCATGAATTGAATGGCTTAAGTTGTAATATCACCTTTGAACTCGAGCGTCAAGTTAGGACCAATGATGACAGATCCATATCCGTAAACACTCTTTCCCAATCTTTCACCACTTTGACTATCCAACGCCCTGACCTTCTTGACATAACATTCACCAACTTGAACCAAGGCATTTATACCTTTCCCAATGACTATGCCCTTTCTTGCTACCTAAATGCAGTTGAGCCTATGAAGACTTCCATCAGTGAACTAAGCATTAGCATGATGGAGTCGAACATCAAGTATCTTAGTCAGAAAAATAAGAATAAGAATAAAAAAGAAAGGAGTTCTAAGGGTGAAAACCACTTTGTGGCAGTCTCAGAACCTACAAAAGTAAAAATAAAAGATGTATCTGAAGGTGAAAACCTCTCTAAGACACCTAAGGATGAGATATTTGATGTCCTTATGAGTCATTTATGGGACATATCTCTAGTTCTAATTGAGCCCACTCAATCCATCAACTTGGGAACAATAGAAGAACCATAGTTGATCCATGTAGCACAATCTTTATTAGAAGAAGAGAAGCAAAAATTTACAACCTTCCTCACAAAGAAGAGATCAACTTTGCATGGAAATATTTAGATATGCTAGGGTTGGATCCTGATCTTATAATGCACCATTTATCTATAGCTCATGGATTAAAACCAATTAAACAAAAATTAAGAAAGATGCATCCTCATGTTGCACTCTTGGTCAAAGCTGAATTAGAGAACTACTAAAAGCTAGATTCATCTGAGTTATTGATTATGTAGAATGGATCTCTAATATTGTACCTATTTCAAAACTAGATAAATCAATTAGAGTGTGCATAGACTTTAGAGATGTAAATAGAGCATGCCCTAAGGATGATTTTCCACTACCTAACATTGATATGATAGTGGACATGACTGTGGGCTTTGAGATGTATTCTTTAATGGATGGTTTTTCTGGATATAATCAAATAAAAATTGCTCCAAAAGATCAAGAGAAAACTTCTTTCACATGTGCATGGGGCACCTTCTATTTGAATGTCATGCCATTTGGGCTTAAGAATGCTGGTGCTACATATCAGAGAGCCATGACATCTATTTTTCATGACATGATGCATAGGACTATGGAGGATTATGTTGATGATACTTTAGAAAAATCTATGATTAGAGCTAAACATCTAAATGACTTGAGCAAGATACTAGACAGAATGGAAAAATTTAGTCTCAGACTAAATCCTAAGAACTGTGCTTTTGGTGTCACTTTTGGAAAGCTTTTAGGATACATAGTTTCAAAGAAAGGCATTGAAGTTGATCCAGCTAAAGTAAAGGCTATCATGGAGATGCAACCTCCCAAAAACATCAATGAAATGAGGACATTGCAAGGGAGAGTTCAATCTATCAGATGCTTCATATCTCAGCTAGCAAACATATCATAGCCTTTTACAAAAACATTACATAAAGGTGTGATATTTGCATGGAATGAAGAATGTGAGAACAACTTTAACCATATCAAGAAGTATCTATCAAATCCTCCTATCTTGATGCCTCCCATTCAAGGGAAGTCTTTGATCTTATATGTCTCTGCTACTGATACATCATGGGGGGCATTGCTTGCACAACACGATGAGAACAAAAAGGAAAGAGCTATATACTATATCAGTAGGACATTGGTGGCATATGAAAAGAATTATTCTATGATTGAGAAGGCTTGTCTAGCTATGATCTTTGCATCACAGAAACTGAGACATTACATGTTGGCACATACCACACATTTGGTAGCTAAGATTGATCCACTAAAATACCTACTAAGCAAGGATGCCCTCACAGGTAGATTAGCTAAATGGGTCATGCTCTTAAGTGAATTTGACATTGACTATGTTGAAAGAAAATCTATCAAAGGCCAAGTTATTGCTGATCAATTGGTGGATGCACCCATGATTAATGATACACCAATGTGAATGGAATTTCTAGATTCATCTATCATGACTCTTTCTTCTAGAGAATGGCAGTTATTCTTTGATGGCTCCTATACATAGAATGGATCAAGAGCAGGCATATTATTTATAACTCCTCAAGGATACTCCATACCTAAAGCATTCAGATTAAAGTTCCCTTGCACAAACAATATTGTAGAATATGAAGCCCTTCTTAATGGCATGAAACTAGCAATTGAGTGGAGAGTGACAGAGATACACATTCATGGAGACTCTCAACTTGTTATCCATCAATTCAATGATGTGTACCAGACTAAAGATGAAAAGCTTATTCCATAAAAAAGAATGGTAGATGATCTAAAGAAGTATTTTATATCTATCACGTTTGAGAAAATACCTAGAATAGAGAATAAGGTTGCCGATGTAATGGCAATGCTATCTACTCTATTACAATAGCCTGAACATGAGCTACACTATGAGTTCCTGGTGGAAGCACTATCTTATCCTGCATATGACTCCCCTGAAACCTGCATGATTTATAATATTTTAGGTCATGATTCATCCAAATATAAAAACCTATTCTCCTATCTCAAAGACCAAATCATTCCTGATATCTTTAACCATCATGAAAAGAGATACCTTATTCGTAATGCCTCCCGATATGTCATCATTGGTCATGATCTATACAAATGAGGTCTAGATGGTATGCTACTTAGATGTTTAGAATGGGAAGAGTCTCAACATGCATTAGAGGAAGTCCATGATGGTATTTTTGGATCACACTTGAATGGTTTAACAGTAGCTCGAAAAATTATTAGGGCTAGGTACTATTGGCCTGAAATGGAGAAAGAGTCTATCAAGTTTGCTAAGAACTGTCAAAAGTGCCAAGTGCATGGCAACTTAATTCATGCTCTAGGGAGAGATCTAATTCCCTTTACTACACAATGGCCTTTTCACCAATGGGCATTTGATCTTATAAGATCTATACATCCTTATTCTTCTAATGGATATACCCATATAATCACAGCTACAGATTATTTTACAAAATAGGTAGAAGTAGTCCCTTTGACTCAAGCAACTGGAAAACAAATATCTATGTTCATCTTGAACTATATCATATGCAAATATGGGATACCTCATTCCATAATCACAAATAATGGTGGAAAATTTAAGAACAAAGACCTAGATAATTTATGTGCTAAATTCAAGATTACACAACATTGGTCATCTATCTACTATCCTCAAGGGAATGGACAAGCAGAAGCTTCTAACAAGAATTTGTTGAAAATCTTGCACCCTACAGTTAATAAAATAGGAAGAGATTGGCATCTCATGATCAATCTAGCTCTTTGGGCCTATAAAACAAGTATTAGAACACCCACTGGGCTACACCTTTCACTTTAGTTTATGGGTTTGAAGTAGTACTACCTATTGAGGTTGAAATCCCATCACTAAGAATTAGAATGCATATTCTAGTAAATGATGATGACTACAGAGTGTCTAGGTTGCAAGAACTTGAACTAATAGATGAGCGTAGACAAATAGTGTATGATCATCTTAGATTGTATTAGAAAAGAATGTCTAGAGGTTACAACAAGAAAGTCAGACATAGAGAATTTTAGGTTGGTGATCTAGTCTTGAGAGAGAATCCTAAAAATCAAACACATAGAGAGCGCAAGGGGAAGTTTGAACCCAACTGGCTGGGTCCCTTTGTAATCATTGCTACTTTTGGCTATGGTGCCTATCAATTCTCAATGATTGAAGGAGAACAGCTCCAAGAACCAATCAATGTTCTCCATTTGAAGAAATTCTCTGCCTAAGGCATTCAGTCTATGGTAAAAAGTCCTGAAAAAAATCTTAAAAATTGGAAAAAGTCTTGAAAAAATAAACATCTTGGTGAAAACCTAGTAATGGGCGCCTTGATGATTCACAAAAAAAGTAAAAAAATATCAAAAGTACAAAAAAAATTGGGAAAAATAAAAATACAAAAAAATGAGAAAAAGGAAAAGTGCCTTGGTGAAAACCTGGAAACAGGCACCTTGGTAGCAAAAATAGAATCTTTGCCAAGATGGTGAAAACCTGGCAAACGGGTGCCACTTGTTTCAAAATGCTCCATCTATCAGCACAATCTTGGCCTTTCCCAGCTTTCAATCTTTCTTTAGTTTGTACATATCTCCCAGTTTGTTTACGCATTCCTATTTTCAATAAGTCAATCTGTACACCAATCAGCTAAAGCATTTGTATCCTATCAATGTTCAAACTTGGGGGCAATCAATGTCATATCCTATGGCCTCTAGTATACTTTAGATGTATCATATCTAGTCAGAGTCCTTTGAAGCTTCATTTGAGTTAGTCAGTCAGTCTCGTCTCTAGAAAAGATTTTGCATCTACAATAATGCAATCAAACATCAAACACAAACTTAAAACAATCTATGCTTTTTCAATGCTTTTATCTCCTTGTATGCTTACTGATTCACATTGAGATTTTTGCATATTTTGTTCCCACGAGCTCTTCAATGATGTCCTTTATAGGATTTAGAGAGTGATGACTGGGGGCATAATCTTTTCTTTGTTTTCTTCTTGTATGTGAAAATATAACAACTTTGGAAATTCTGGATTGAAATGGTGTCCGACTGTAAGAGCCTCTATCTTGAATTGGATGGCCATGTGTACCTTGACCATTGATACTTGGAAAATTCAAGGAAGTTTGATCTAACTATTGTCTTTTTTGAGTGAGTTCTTTCTCCTATTGTGAAACACGATCTTACCTAAGGATGTGAATGATAAAGGGTCACTAAGGGTAATTCACATTGGATTTAGAATGATCTCTTGACTGCTTGATGTGTTTTTAATGCAAGGTGTATTCTGGTCATCACGACGTCTATGTTTTGATGCTTATACAAATTGTTATATCAAAATGGACATGATATTCAGGTCATCCTAGCACTTATGCTTTGGTGCTTATATCTAATCTGACATTTTGAAAACAAAATCAATATTCATATGTCCATGGTTTCCTAACTAGTGGGTGTTGTATTGATCCTTGCATATACAAATCCATATTCATATGTCTATGGTTTCATAACTAGTGGGCATTGTTTTGATTTATCCGGTTACCCAAAAATTCAATGATGAAATTGACCGACACATGATCAGTGACTAGGTCCTAGGTCTTAGATTGCATTTTACTTTACATGTTTCTTTGCATTTTGCATGTTTGTATGATCTCACAAATGGCTACATAAAATTCAATGCTTAAATGATTCTTCTATCACCTCTTCAAATCTAATAAGAGCAGACACTTAACTCGAAGGTCTCTTCATGGAATCACAAGTAGTTATCCTCCTGGGATAAACATCCTTTTGACATAAGACTGAGTACTTGTCTTCATCAATTCCTGCAAAACATATCATGTGTATCATTGCATCTACATTTCATATCATAACCATATGTTGCATTACAATACATCCATGTACATAATCATAAATAATACATGCATCTTTTCATAATCAAAACACATTTGCATTACATCCATACATATGAAAGAAATCATTGCATTACATATATCCATACATACATTCTACACTACTCATAGCATAACCATCACATGATATCATCATAACTCAAAAACCTGACAAGTACAAATGAAGTCATAACCAAAATCTCGATCTCATATATCATAAAACTTGAAATAGTTAGGGGTGCACTACTGGCACAATATACAAAAGAATGGGCTCAATGAGCTATCAGTAATCAGAATAGTATCAGTATCAATATCAATAAAAATAATAGGATATCATAATATCAGGATAGATCAGCTGTTGGCCTAATCCTCACCATCTGGTGGAGGTGGTGGTGGAGCATCTAGAATTGCCTTAGCCCTAGGTGCTCTTGCTCCCTTTGATGCCATCATGTACTGAGAGTATGAAGGAACGCTCTGAGCAAGTGGAACCGTAGTGTAGTATGTTGAAACATAGTAAGAAGATCTAGAGGTCTGATGGATAACCTCTTCCTGTAATCTCTATACCTCACCACGAAGCTCAGTATCCTATCTATCTGCCTCTAGATATCTCTCCTCCCAACGAGCACTACACACCTTCAGGTCCTGGACCTATAATCTGAGCCTCATCATGATCTCCTATGTAGATAATGGCACACTAGGCTTAGCATCTGTCACTGGCATGTCAGTATCCTCTATAGGCTACTCTATGGTCTCTACTCTCTATGCCTTATGACATCTAACCTCTGCACCTAGATCAAACCTAGTATCCTCCTATATCAGGTCAGTATCACCACCTACAACCTATTCATCTACAAGTATCTCCTTAGCTGAACCAACACTCCCTAAAGTACCACCCTCTCCCCTAGTCTATCTCTGAGAACCTGTAAATCTACCTACTATGGAACTAGTGGGATGAGGGGGCCTCATCTGTCTTGATGGTCTCTATGGAGGAGCCATCACTCTCGGTCTCAGAGGTGTGGGGTGTATAATCAGAACATGTGTAGGTCTTAGAACCTGTCCCATCGGAGCACCTGTAATGTCCATCACCTCCTCCATGGAGGGTATCAACTCTATCAGGTCAGAGAATCTACATATCAGATGATTAGCAAGCCATGAGATGAACCCATTTGTAACACTGGCATCAAAAACCTATGGTCTATACTCCTAATCTCTACTGATGATAGTACTATACTCCTATGCACACAAGGCATAAGAAAGCCTTTGGGTCCATCCAAGTTTGAGCTCCTGAGCTATATGTGCATAAGTGGCATAATCCTATGGTGCATCCTGCACTCGTCCATACTGCCGCTAGACCCTAGTAATAATGAATCTCTCTAGAATGGAGGAGGACCTCCTAATCAGTACGCGGCTCTGAAAGAAGAAACTAAATTGCTCACGTGCAGTAGGCCAGGGCTCAATATCTACATATGGCCTCCATTGAACAAAATTCATATCATCAAGGCATCGCCTCCAATACTCTACATGACCCATACACCCTTGTATGACATATCCAACATATATATATAATAGGCTCCTGTGGCTACCTCTGTGAGGTACATATTGGTCTCAAAACTAGGATATGCTCCCACACCTAGATCTATAAAACAAGAGCTCCTACAGAAAAAGTCTTCCTCTCATGATACAATACCTCATGCATCTTAGAGAACATATGTGCCAAAAGACACCGACCCCAGGCTAACTTAGAAAGAGTCACCATCAAGTGTGCAATCATTGGGGCCCAACCCATCAATAGACCATTATGTTGATGGTCAGACATAATGATAGGTCACCTATCATCCTAACAATGATACACTCCATTCAATGCGTCTGTCCATAATGTTGAACTAAGGTCTCCCAAGAATTCAAAGCTATCATCTATGCATCATCTCTGAAAAGATGTCAGAAAGCCAATAGACCTGAGTTCCCTGAACTCACATACTCTAGACGTCACCTTGCATGGAAAGGAATACACAATATACAATAGACATCCTCTGGGGTCATAGTAATCTCTCCAATCAGCAAGTGAAAGGTCTAGGTCTTTGAATGAAACTACTCAAAGCAGTCAAAAGTCTATGATTTACCCTAATCTCAGGTAAATGAATGAGATACTCGAATCCACACGAAGCAAGGTGTACCCTCATGGGGTCTGGCAGTGACACACACACTTTATGGGTGGCTGGATGTGAGCTATGTACATGAACATCAGGATATATGACCTACATAGTACAGAAATAGCGAACCCTATCAGTAATTTAGTTATAGAACTGGTTATAAGTGCAGCAAATTGGCTAGTTTAGTATTTCAAAAGGCAGGTTAAAAGGTCAGCAATCAGGCTAAGAGATCAGAAAAATAAAAAATTTGACCTAGCAATGAGTTTTTGGCTCACTATTTTTCATATGACACTTTAGACTAGTAGGGAAAGTCATACGAGTTTCAACATCATACCATACGACAAAGCATAGTAGTACGACAATGTATACCTTCTCATACGAGTTATGAGGGACCCAATGAAATGTCATATGACTCTTGGGTCCCTCTCATACGAGTCTTTGAGGTTAATGAAATGACCATCTACCTAGGGTTGAAAAGTTGTATGAGTCTAGGCAGACAGTCATACGAGGTTCTGTGCATGCAAAATTGAAAAATTAAAAGCGTATGAAAAAGGTGCCAAAAATCCTATAAACAAAGAAAAATTGACTTTTCAGAGAAGCAAAGAGCTCCACCTACTGGATGTCTATACTACCGAGGTCTCTGGTGTCTCTGACTGCACTCAAAATGATGCGAACTCACAAGTACCTTCATTTCTACCATTTTCTCACTCAGAGGGCTCAACAAATTTTCAAAAGTCAATGGTGAAAATGATTTGAAAATGACCCTTCTGACCTTTATATAGTTTTTGACCTAATTTTCAAAAGTGCTCCATTTTTCATGAAAATTGCACCCTTGGCTAATTTCAATGTTCTGAACCCATTTTCAGGATCAAAATCAAAATTTGAGATCATTTACTATGTCAAAATCATGATTTAAATTTTTTAGACCTAATACGGTCTACTGCTTGCATAATTGACCTTCAATCATCACAAAAATCTAGTATTCAACTTGACTGATTATCTTACATCAAACTATCAAATTTCAACTTGGTCAACTATGGTCAACTCATGGTTTCACCTAGTCAAACTTGGTCTTCTGGACCTACAAATGATGCAGAATGCATTCTCGAATGTGTTTAACCACTTCTCAAATCAATTAACATGCTTCTAAAACTACAACACTGACTTTTCTTGTCAGATTTTAATTTTTATCCCAAAGGGGGCATGGTATTGCACATCATTCAAAGTTTGTAATCTAATTTGAAATCAAATCTCTCCTCAGTAATCAAGACAACAATCATGTCTAGTTGCTGATTCATCAAAAAAACCTCATCACTTGGGGCATATCAGATTCATCGAGATCCATATCAATCTGGTATTCTCTTAATCTTGTAAACTATATCAGTTTTTCGTAACCATCGGTTCATTAGTGTTATTTCCTTGGTTCTTCGTAATTGAAGGGTTCAAATGTGATACCAATGTGATTCTTATCGATAATCACATTTGGAATCAGTCACTCACTTCTTCGCAATCATAAGGTTCAGAATCAGGCATTTTGACACTTCTTTGCAATCATCGGTTCATTGTTGTTATAGTTAACATTATCTTTGGTCATTTAGGACCTAATATCTTCGAATCTTTCAATCAGTTTCTATCTCATATCACAATTTCTGTTTCATATCAATTTCAATTTCAAACATCATTTTCAACATCATACATAGAATGTCTTTGAACCACTGTGCTTCACACAGTAATTCAAAGAAGGGCAAAATGTAATACCCCAAAAATGGGCTATAGGTTCATTAACCTCCTATATCAACACATCGAACGAAATCAACATCAAAGTCCTAACCTAAGGCACATCGGCACATTATCGAATCTTAATTAATTATCCTAAATTCTACATCGGGGAATATTCCTTATTCCTATTTATCCTAATTATCTTTAATTTAATGATTATTCAGCGATAAATCCTATTTATCCTAAAGTTTGATTAATTGAATATTCTAAATATTTAATTAATTAGATTTAATACTGCCACTTAATTATTTAATTAAATTTAATTATATTTATTACTAATTATATTATTTAATTTTGACAATAAATCTAAAATCTCATGACTAATTGATTAAATTCTTATTTAATTAATTAAAGTCAATTTTCAAATTTAATAATATAGTTTTTGAATAAAAGTTTGATTTAATAATTGATTAACCCATAAATCAATTGTTTTATTTTTAAAATCAGTTAAGTTGAGGATAAATCACTTTATTTATTTAATTAATTCATAATTAATTATGCACATCCAAAAACTAGTTAAGCTTTAAATTAGAAAATCAATTCAAGTTGTTTTAAAAATAAACTCAACTCTCTTTTGAGTTGAAAGCTGATCTCAACTTCTGATTTAAATTAAAAAGCTAATTTGCATGATTTTGTGAGTTAATCTATCTCTAAATTCTTGATAACTTAAAAATCAACTTGAGTTTATCAAGAGTGATTTATGGCTTTTTCCATGCACCTCCAAAGTCTTGGATTTCTATAAATTAAGGCCTCAGCTCTTCATTTGGATCCATCCACGAATTGCATCCTCACGCTGGCAAATTGGTGATCGAAGAATCAATCTTTGCGAATCAAAGTTGTTGTGAGATTTTCATTATTTTTGAGCATTCATATCATTTAGCATATCATTATTAGATTAATTGCATTTCATATCAGTTTCTCATATAGAATAGATTCATATCAGTTTATTTCATCTTATTGCATAGAAAATAAAAAAATATAGATTAATTTGCATTCATCTCATATCTAGATTTTGCATTCAAATCCTTCATTTAGGTGTCGTCAAGGTCACTAATCTTGGTCCAATGTGAGAATATCATACTTGCACCTACTAGAAGGTAGTAAGTCACCTAGTTAGATTAGTTTCCATTTCACTACATGATTTTGATTTTTGCTAACCTCTAATGTTTTACTGAAGTGTTGTGTCTACAGCTAGGTACAAAATTCACACACACAATAACCTGCTCTCAAAATTTTATAGGCTATTATTTTTGGAGAGAACTGACCCCCTATATCATGAAACTCTTCAAAGAACTTGTTGACTTGATCAACATCAATACACCTCAACAAAATACTGTTGTGATCCTTTTTAATAAAACATTGTCAATTAGCACATATGGAATAGATTGTAGTCTAAAGTACCTATGCTTAGCTCTATCCAGCCTTGAAGGACATTGCTCTATTTGCAAAAAATGCACCATTTCATTCAACCAGCTGGCTAGTTGTTCATTTCCAACTTCAATACTATTCACCAATAATATTTCTTGGCTATCTTTTTCTTTTTGAGTTGACTCATCATCCATCTGCTCACACAAACCTTTACCCTTGATGAGTTTGGTGACATGTATGTCTACATCATACTCTATAACTTAGGTAATCCATCCTGCACACTTTTCATTAAAATCCCTGCTCAATAAGAATTCCTTCACACTGGGATGCACAACCATTAGATGTATCTTTCTATTAGAAACCAAATGTTTGAAATTTTTAAGGCTTTTAACTACAGCAAGCATGTGTTTTTCGATGAAGATATACCTTTGTTTGTATTCCTCCAAACCTTTACTAAAAAATGCCATAGGTTGCTCTAAACCTTGATCATTTTGCTGAACCAACATTGCAGCAATTATGTCTAAGCTCCCATAAGCATACAGTATGAAATCTATAGCAAAGTTAGGATTTACCAAAGCAAGGGTAGCTGATAAGGCTTCTTTAATTGCTTCAAAACTACTTTTCCCCTCCTTGGTCCAACTAAAAACAACATTCTTCTTTAGCATTGTTGTTAAAGGTTTCAATAGACTTGCAATATCTGGAATAAAATGTCTTACAAAGTTAATTTTTCCAATAAAAACTTGTAGTCCTTTTTTGTGATTTGGCAGAGGTAAGTCCAAGATGGCCTGCACTCTTTCAGGATCTATGGTAGTGCCATATTTTGAGACAGTGTATCCAAGAATCCTACCTTCATGAACACAAAAAAAATGATTTTTTTGGATTAAGAGAAATCCCAAACTCCCTGCATCTTTCCAAGACCTGTCTGAGATGAACAATATGATCAGCAGCATCCTTACTGTAAACAATTATATCATCTAAGTATACTAGGATAATCTTGTACATCAAATTTTGGGAAGCCATATCCATAGCTTTTTGGAATGTAGCCCCAACATTATATAAACTGAAAGGCATTCTCCTATATGCCATTGTTCCCCATTTTGTAGTGAAGGTAGTTTTAAATTGATCTTCTCTTTTCACTAAAATCTGATTGTAACCAGAATATCCATCTAGCAAGGAAAACCTTTCAGACCCTGAGACGTATTGTAGAATTTGTTCCATGGAGGGTAAGGGATGTTGGTCTTTCAAAGAGGCTCTATTTAAGTCCCTAAAGTCAACACAAAGCCTTAACTCCCCATTTTTCTTCCTAACGGGAACTAAATTTGACATCTAGGAAGTGTGTTTGATAGGGAAAATGATACCACTCTCGACAAGTTTAGTTATCTCTTTATGCATGAGAGGTTCTAATTTGGGATTAACAGGTCTCTATTTTTGTCTTATGGGTTTGGCATTAGGCTCAAGCTCAATAGTATGTTGGGCGAGCTGTGGATCAAATCCCTTGAGATCTGCATACTCCTAAGCAAAGACATCTTGTAATTCTTGAAACAGCTAAATGTAAGACTATTTTTCATCAGCAAAACTTACCTTGCCAAATTTTAAATTTTTACTTTCAGCTATCTCAAGATCTTCATAATGATCTTGCTAGACCAGCAAGTTGGTTTTGTTCTTTCTTGTTTGATCATCAGAATTGAAAATGGACTCAAGGGTGACTAGTCCTTTGGGGAACTTGTTTGATTTAAGCTATAAAACTTGATCACCATACTGTTGCTTTAACCTATCTTGATTAGAGGCTAAAAAAATGTCCTCTTCAAGTAGAAAATTTAAAATCTGCTCATCACTATCAAACACTTGCCAATTTATGTCATTATCTAGTATTGAAGGTCTGACTACAACTTTAATATACTATTGGATGCTTTCTTTACTAACATTTTTAGGAATATTGAATTGTGCTCCCATAGTAGCTAACCTATTAGCATGCAGATTTAATCTTCTAGGGACAACAATTAAGTTAAAAGCATCAAAATTTTCAATTGCATCCCACACTCTATGTTTATAACTTTTAAGTGTGTTATTTTTGGTCACATGCAGCCCCCTAACCTGATTGAAAATTAATTTTTTGTCTCCAAATACCTTTAAGCATTTGACCCCCTTCATCCTGGCCCATTCCAAACCTTGAATTAAACCCTCATACTCAGTTGTATTATTTGTACATGCAAAACTGAACCGAAAGGCTACATAATACTTATCCCATTGAGGAGATACCAACATTGCCCCTCCTCCTGATCCATTCTTGCTCCTAGAACCATCAAAGTACAACTCCTAAACTTTGTTTTGGTTATCGTCAAACTCATCTAAACTTTTAACAAGGTTTGGAATAACTATTCTAGCCTCTTGGAATATATAATTTCCAAAACTAGCATCTAAAATAGTGATGTTTTTACCTCTCATTGCATTCTCTGCTGCCCACTCATCAAGTAAGATATCAGGAATGTTCTTAACCTGGGTGCTTGTTTTTGAGATGGTAGAATTTTCACTTTGATCAGATGCAACACAATTTACATTAATCACACTGGGTATATATGGCTCAATATGATCCTTTGCAAGCTCCTTAGATTTGATGATTACCTTAGTTCCATAATTGGTTCTAAATAGCATATGGGACTAGTCTGATGAAATATATCCCCCTATCTTGGTTGTGAATTCTCTTGATAGGCAAAGGGAAAAATATGGGGGAAGGTCAATTAAAAAGATATCTTGAGGTATTGAGAAGTTGGGACATGCATGAAGGGTTAAAACAACATTTTTAATCACCCCTATGGTTTTAATAGTGGAACCATCCAGCTGTACTACCCCTTTTTCTAATGGTTGATAAACTAAACCTAGTTGATCAACTATTTTCTTAGGCATCATAGAGGTGGTAGCACCACTATCCACCATACAATTATGAACTAAATTATCTCCTATAATCAAAGATACATAAAATGGAGGGGTTTTGGTACTTGTACCTTGCATCTTACTGCTATCTTGAGGAGTAACTTTTGTAGTAGCATTTGTCAAAATAGTCTTGGGAGGTGCATCAGAAGCTTGCTTAATATTTTTCTCTTCAAACAGGGCCTTTTTTAACAAATCAGTTTGTCTTGGAATAGCTAATGAATTCCACATAGACATCGTAACATTCATCTTCTTCATGTTTTCAACTATGTTGTAAGGCATAGCTGAAAGCACCTGGGGCTATACCTTGACACCAGCCTGATTCAACTGTGACTGTGGTTGTTCTGTAACTGGGAGGGTAGGATTATTTTGTGCCACATGCATTTGGGTGGATGATGACCCATCGATTGCAACTCCTTTATCTTTGTTAGCAGCTTGCTCTATCTCCAAAGCTCTTTTCTTTTCCTTGGTGTACGTTGCAATCGATGTGTCACCATTCACCCCACAAAACTCCTCCCTTTTCCAATTAATGAAAGATGTCTCAGTTGGAGTTGAGTCATGTTGTTGTTCAGGAACATCTATAGTTGTTTCCAATTGTGTACTTGCTACATTTTGAACCATCAACACTTGATTGATGAGTCCATTAGAACAAGTTGCTTGATTGTGCGGTTGGTTGTACGGGTAACACCATTCATACTTAGTAGCTAAATTATTTTGAGTTGGCACCATGTCTCTTACAACATTTAAAGGGGCTGGTGCATATGTCTGAAAAGGCCTTGGGTTCACATTTTGCCTATTCCCTTGATAATTATTTTGATAAGGAGGCCTACCACCTTGATTTTGTTGTTGTCCTCCTAAATTCTGTTGCTAGTAAGGTGGATTTGCACCTTGATTCTGCTACTGGTAAGGCTGTTGTCCTTGGTACTGTTGCCTTTTGAGGGTCACTAACTCATTCCCCAATATCTACAATATGTTTTTGATCTTCTGATGACCACTTTCAATATCTTGCAGCTCCTGTGATGACCCTACAGTAGCAAAATTACATGTTGTAGCTAATTTTAACACTAGAACAATAGGTAATGGTGCAAAAGGAGGGACAATTAGTGGCATATTTGGCTGAATGTTAGGAAAAATAGGCATTGGTTGTCTTGGTGCTATTTTTCTAGCTTGAATCAAGCTATTTTCTTCCCTCGCAACTATTTCATATGATTGTGGCAAGGAGTTTCCTCCCATAGACTGGATTACTACTGATATGTCATTGTTCAGGCTTTTTAAATAATATAGAACAACATGTTCAGGTGATGGCTTGACTTGAACAAGGATTATATTCCAAGTTCTTTGGAATCTCATTTTGAAATCTATCATTTGTTCATTTGTTCTTGGGGAGCTCTCTTGATAGTGGTAAGTTGTTTTACTAAGTACAAATGGTCTAACTTATCCTCAAAATATCTTCTTAGAGCATCTCCTAAATCATCCCATGTGGTGATAGAACCCACATTCAATCCTCTGAACCACTGAAGTGCTTTCCCCCTTAATGAAGTTGCTAATAGCCTTACGGCTATGTTATCTTGTGTAATATGATGAGCATAACACAGGGTTGCTGTAATACCCCAAAAATGGGCTATAAGTTCATTAACCTCCTACATCGACAAATCGAACAAAATCGACATCAAAGTCCTAACCTAAGGCACATCTAAACATCATCGAATCATAATTGATTATCTTAAATTTTGCATTGGGGAATATTCCTAGTAATATTCCTAATTATCTTAATTATCTTTAATTTAATGATTATTTGGCGATAAATCACATTTATCCTAAGTTTGATTAATTGAATATTTTCATATTTAATTAATTAGATTTAATATTTGCCACTTAATTGTGTAATTAAATTCAATTCTATCTATTATTAATTGTATTATTTAATTTTGACAATAAATCAAAATTCCTATCTTTAATTGATTAAATTCTTATTTAATTAATTAAAGCATGTTGTCATTATTTAATAATATAATTTTTAATAAAAGTTTGATTAAATAATTGATTAACCCATAAATCAATTGTTTTATTTTTAAAAAAGCAGTTAAGTTGGAAATAAATCACTTTATTATTAAATTAATTCATAAATAAAACATGCACGATCATAAAAGCAAACAACTATCAATTATCAATTAAAGCTAAACTCTATTTTGAGTTAAAACTTAGCTTTTGCATGTTTTTGTGAGTTAATTATCTTTTATTTAAAAATAACTCAAAAATCAAGTTGAGTTATTTGAGTGATTTATGACTTTTTCCCATGCACCTCCAAAGCCCTGGATTTCTATAAATTAAAGGCTCAGCTCTTCACAAATCATCTCATATTTTGCACAATCACGCTGATGAATTGGAATTGAAGAATCAAAGCTCTTGCGAATTGACATCTTTGTGAGATCAATCTTATTTTTTTTGCATTCATTTAGATTCATATTTCATATCATTTCTAGATTAGCATAGCATATCAATTTTCAATAACATAGATTCATATCAAGTTTTTATCATTCTTATTGCATAGAAAAATTCAAAAAAATAGAATAATTGCATTCAATCTCATATCTAGATCAATTTCATTCAAATCCTTCATTTAGGTGTCGTCTAGGTCACTGATCTCGATTACAATCTGAGAACATTAATCTCGCACCTATTAGAAGGCAGTAAATCGCTTGGTTAGGTAGCTTTCAATTTTGCACGATTTTGATTATCACTAACCTCTAATGTTTTACTGAGTGTTGTGTCTACAGATCAGGTACAATTTTCACACACACATTTCTGGCGCCCACCATGGGGCAACCCACCTTTGCATGCTGGTTTTGATTTTTTTGGGAGCTAAAACCCCAAAGTTTCAAAGATTTAATTTTATCTCCCAAAAGGCTTTGAATTTTGGTCTGAAATTTTTTTTTCAGGTTGGTGACATGTCATGGAAGCTACAGTAAAAAATTTAGAATTTTCTGAAATGTTTTGAATTTTTAATAATTTTTTCTTGAAATTCCAGAAAAAATTAATATCTGACGCAAATTAGCATATTTTTCAAAAAAATTTATATTTTCGGAAATCTCTTTAAATTCTATAGGGGGTCCATTCTTTGTGTTTTAAATTTGGACATGATATCATAGCTCAAATAGTCAATTTACAAAAACTGGTCTGTTTTGATAAAATGGGTCTCTAGGGCACAAATGAAGAGGTTTTTCTAAAATTTTTGCATTTTTGGAAATCTCTCTGTTTTTTAGAAGGGGTCTCTATTTTGAATTTATATTTTTGTGGCCAAAATCATATCAAAAAAATTAGATCTTGTTGACTAGGTCAAATGCAAAAAAAAAAAATAAAGTTTTGTGATGGGTATGCACTTATTTTTTTTACATGGTTCGATGAATGATATGAGTTGTCATTTGGGTTGATTGCTGGTTATTATTACTGATAATAATTGATTTTTAGAGCTAACCCTATGGTTTTCATAAGTTGAATATATTTTGCATATCTTGTTTGCTTGTTTGCTTGTTGGAGAGTTCGTCACTTGCTTGCATGGAAAAGCTCAACAAAAATTGCTAAAAATCAAGTAAAATCTACTAAGCACGTTGCAAGGATCCTAGGTATTCTCCTTCATCTAATAATATTTTAATTTGGGGCTTAAAATAAATCTCTTATGTGTCAAGCTTGTGTGCATCTTTTCATGCTTTTGATCTATTTCTACACACTTGCATAATTGATACTAGGTTGTGAACCCTTAAGGATTCATTAAGTAGTCTTAGAATACTTGTGATTGATCTTGATTGCTATCTTGGGTTATTGGACTTGCTAATCCGCCGGCCCCTCATTTCCGCCCCGTGGTTGCAATCTCAGCGCCATAAAGGGGAGGGGTCAACAGGACAGAAGCGTTAAATGTTCCACTTGGCAACCCTTTTGTGCTTTTAGGAACTCCCTTGTTTTCTAAGTTGTGGACTCATTTTTAGCTTGTGTGAGGTGTTAAGTGTTCCACCTTGTGGACTCATCTCATATTCTCTTTAAACGTTAAGTGTTCCTCTTTCTACTTTTTGGATGCTTTTGGTAGATTTGCTTTCGGAACATACATCTGTGCTCACATAGTAATTAGGCCCTATGAACACTATTTGTGATTCTTGAGAGATTGGATTCCTAGAGAAATCCTTCCTTGATGATGGAATCCTTGTAGGTAGGGAGGATACTTAGTGCATTTCACATTTAACTTGGTTAGTGCGTCTTCTCTTATTGATCAACACATTCTCTCTCCGGAGAGGTTGATAGATCATGTGGGGTTGATATCACGAGCTTTGGTGAATCAAAATTGGTTAGTGCATCATCTCTTATTGATTGATACATTCTCTCTCCGGAGAGGTTGATAGATCACGTGGAGTTGATATCACAGACCTTGGTGGAACAAAACTTAGTCTTAGCGTGTCGGATTAATCTGCTTGCTTTGTTTGGGTTAAAAGTGAAGAGGTATCAAAACCTTGAATCTGGAGCCAAGTCCCCTTGTGGTATACTATTGTGAGTCATCTTTAGAGAGGGTTAACCGTAGCGGACAATCCCTTCACAGGGCAAACTGCGTTGACGGAACCTCAAGCGGTCATAGCCATTTTCGCCGTGGTAGTGACAGCCACTATATAAATGTCCTTGTGGAAGAAATCTCCACGGGTATGGTTCATTGTTGGGTTGTCAGATCTCCCTAGCAGCTCTTGAAGATTAAGTTCTCAGACTGTGTCAAAACCCTGGTGCGCCGGGATTGGAGTTCACCCCTTTGAATCATAAAAGTTGCAGAGTCAAACCATTACTAAAAACCCTAGAGAGGCCAATTTTTCATTCTCAGGTATATGTGTGTTATTGCAAAACTTTTCAGAACATACACAATTAGTACTCTCAGGGATTAGCACAATTTGGTCACTTGATTGTTCATGCACAAGGTTGCTTTTGCCCTTGTTCATTGTTTTCAGACGTGCTTGGAATCACTTGCTTGCTATTCTGCGTGCTTATTTATCTACTTGGCTATTAAAAACAATCAAATCTGGTATAACCTTCAAAATTTGGACAGTACAATTTGCAAACAATCCAAAATTGAAGACCTTAAATTTTGCAAAAATTGACGTAAAATCTTTCTGGAGTCAAAAGTCATTTCAGAAAGTCAAAAGTCGTACAAGTTTTGTCAAGTGTCATTTCAGTATTACCCAACTATCGTATGAGTTTAACAACTATCGTTTCATAGACTACCCAGTGTCGTACGAGTCTGTAGAGTGTCGTTTGGAAAAATTTGAGAGAGTTGTCAGAAATTGTCAAATTGCAAGATATCGAATGTTTCCAGCCTAGTTCCGGACTCTGTCGAACAAATCACTGTGTCAAGAACAGAGTAGTAGCTATTGAGAATCAGTACACATGTCTCAAAGAATCAGTAAACAAGAGGAAGAAGCTCTGATCGCAGCTATAATGAAACAGATACAAGCTATGCAAGTCCAGCTTGACAAACTTGGGAAAGAAAAGGAACCTCTATACTCTTTTCCATTTGATAAAGACTTGTACATATCACCATGCCCCCAAAAAAAATTTGAGCAATATGATATCTCTTCAACAGAGAGTGACACATCTAGCTTTGGAGACTATGATGACTATGATGACAGACAATGTAATGATACCTATGACACCTCTATTCCTAAGAGTCCTCCTCATCGTTCATTCCTGCTTATTACAAATGGGCCGTCACATTGGATAGATCGTGATGGTGATCCATATGATTCTGATTTTGAAAGAGATTTTGATGGCTTTTGTGGACAATACCTTGATGATGATCCATCTACTACTGCTGAGGACTATAAAATACATCGTGCTAGCTTGAAACGTCAATATTATAAGGATCTCTCCTCTAAGAACTCTCAGGCTGAAAATAAAGATTACACTCTCAAGCAAGATCATGTTAATGTTGAACCTTTGTCTGGTGATGGTTCCCTTCCATCCCCTACTTCCTCCAATACCCATACATTTTCTAAAGCTTCCGAGTCTTTCAAATCTTTCACAGAACCTTCATCTGACACAAGCCTTGATATTTTTCATGTGGTTCCCTATAGTTATCCTCCAGGGCTACCTCTTAAAGAAACTCAAGCTAACCTTCACTTGGCTGCAAATACTTTCAATAATGATAAACCTAAAGAGCCTAAGCCTTCATATGTTATAATGCCTACTTCAGCTAATCCTTCACCATCTCTTCCAAAATCATCCATACAATCCCAACATGCTTCCTTGTCCTTAGAAGTGGCTCCATGTCAAGAGGACTCTAAAAATGATAAAGAAAAGAACATAAGGAAAGATCAAGATCAAGAAGCCTCCATGTCATCCACTCCTTTTTCTGATGTCTCCTATCCACCTCAGGGTTCTTTTGATCTTGTACCCCCTTTTTCATGCATTCCACCATGTCTTAAGTCTTCGCCTAAGCAAGATCAAGCTACTACTTACACTGTTGAGCTTATTGATGATAGCACTATTACTTCCAATGTCAAGCCTATTGAAAATCAAAAGAAAAATTATGCACTTGTGCTATCCAAAGATCCTTGTCAAGATCAAAGTCTTCCATCTTCTTATTCTACCACTCCATGTTCACTTCCACTTTCTACTCTTCCTAAGTCTTCGCAAGCTTTGAATGATCCTATCAAAGAAAATGCTCTTATTCAAGATGTTCATGATTTTCTTGAAAATTCTAATGCTCACTCTAAAGATGCTGATATCCTTGGTTGTCATATAGATGATAATGAGCTTATTGATTATCCTTTTGTATCTTCCACTTCCATCTTGGGACCTCTTCCACCATTACAAAGATCTTCACACCTTCCTTCCATCTTGGGTCCTTATGTCCCTTCACTTTCCCCTCCTAGCTTTCCTGATTTTCCATCCATCTTAGGTCCTTACATACCTCCATCTCCTATCTTTCCTCAAGATCAACATAGATGCATACCCTTGAATCTTTTTCATCCACCCACCCATCTAAACCAGTCATCTCCTCCTTCTTCCACAAGTCCCAAGTCTTTTGGAAGTAACTTGAATGTTCAATACAAGAAAAAGAAGCAATACAAGAATCCATCAAAAAAAGAAAATCACCATGTCTCCTCTAAACAACATGGAAGCATAAAGTCAAAAGAGATATCTAAGAAAAAAACTACAAGACAAGTATGGGTTCCAAAATCCATCATTCAAGATTTTCTCTCTAGATCATCAAAAGGAAATAAAACTCCTAAGGCTATATGGATTCCAAAGTCTCTCTTGAAAGAGTCTGGTGTTGAGCAAAAAGTGAAGTTGACATTCAAGCTTCCAAAGGCTTCCACTACATCTCCTTCCAAAAATATTCTTCCATTCCATGTGCCTAAACCACAACCTCTGCTATCCATTCGCCATATTCCTTCACGTATTCTTTCATTCAAGATTCCTCCATCCTCTCACCACCCTTCAAGGTATGTGTTGACGTTGATCTTGCCTTCCTTTCCATCTACCCTTTCACAATCCTTCCATTCATTAACCTTCTACCTTCTATCATTTTTTCTCATTTGCCTATTCCTCCTATCTTCCAACCTCACTCGCTTTACATAAAACTCTATCCTCCATTTTTCTCTTCCATGTTCCTTTCCCTATCAGCATCTTTGAGCATATCATTTTGAATCCTTGGCATATCATGGTTTATCCTTTCAAGGAGCACTATCTAAAAGCTTGCCTTCTTCTAAAAAAAAAAGAGAAATTAAAAAAAAAAAAATTGAAAATGTGCCTTGGTGAAAACCTGGAAACAGGCACCTTGGTAGCAAAAGTAAAGAGAAAAAAATTCATCCTATGGTGAAAACCACTCCCTTGTGGTGCCTTGGATAAGTACCATGATGAAAACTTGACAATCAGGCATCATGCGTAGTTCTTCTACATATTTCATCCATTTCATCTTCTCTCTTTGATCTTGACAATGTTGATCTATACACGAACATTTGGCTATTTTGTAAGCTATCTTACGGTGATCTTGCTTTCATTCCTTCCATGTTTAGCCTTCATATCCATCTTCCTCCATTCATTTTCGCCTATCGCTATCCTTTTCCCCTTTGGTCTTGATCTAATAAAAAAAGAAAGAAAGAGTAAAACACAGTGCTATGAAGCCTCTTGACATGTCTACTCCTTTGGACTACATCCTGTCCTTCTTTGGCAGTACACTTTTGTGACTTATATCCTATGTTGGCCTTTCATTGCTTGTCCAAATGCACTTTACATGAAAATTTTTCCCTAGCTTGGGTATTCTTGAGGAGTTTCCCCTTGAGGATTTCTTCCCTTCATTCTCTTGTCTTCCATCTCTTCCACCAGCTTGCTAATCCCTCTTGTTCTCCACCTTGCTAGACATTGGGACTACATGATATGATCTTGCTTGGGAGTTTGCAATGGAAAAAGGTGCTATCAAGTATACCAAGTATCAGAACAAGTATCAGAACTAGTATCAAAATCATTATCAGAATCAGTATCAGAATGAGTATCAGAACCAGTATCAGAACCAGTATCAGAATGGGCCTACAAAACTAGTATCAAAATGCCTACAGGGGCTACACCTTTTGCTTTCATTTATGGGTCTGAAGCGGGTACTACCTATTAAGGTTGAAATCCCATCACTCAGGATCAGAATGCATGGACTTGTCACTGATGAAGACTACAGAGTGTCGAGGTTACAAGAACTTGAACTACTAGATGAGTGCAAACAAGCAGCGTATGATCATCTCAGAGTGTATCAGAAAAGAATGTCTAGAGGCTACAACAAGAAAGTCAGACATAGAGAATTTCAGGTTGGCGATCTAGTGTTGAGAGAAAATCCTAAAAATCAATCACATCGAGAACGCAAGGGGAAGTTTGAACCCAACTGGCTGGGTCCCTTTGTAATCACTGCTACTTTTGGCTCTGGTGCCTATCAACTCTCAACAACTGAAGGAGAACAGCTCTGAGAACCAATCAACGTTCTCCATCTAAAGAAATTCTATGCCTAAGGCATTCAATGCTTGGTAAATGTCCTGAAAAAAATCTTAAAAATCAAAAAAAGTCCTGAAAAAATGAACATCTTGGTGAAAACCTAGCAATAGGTGCCTTGATGATTCACAAAAATATCAAAAAATATCAAAAGTACAAAAAAATTGAAAAAATGAACAATACAAAAAAATGAAAAAAAAGAAAAAAGAAAAAAAAAGTGCCTTGGTGAAAACCTGGAAACAGGCACCTCGGTAGCAAAAATAGAATCTCTACCAAGATGGTGAAAACTCGGCAAACGGGCACCACTTGTTCCAAAATGCTCCATCTATCAGCACAATCTTGGTATTTCCCAGCTTTCAGTCTTGCTTTAGTTTGTACATATCTCCCGGTTTGTTCCTGCATTTCCAGTTTTTAATAAGTCAGCCTGTACACCAACCAGCTCAAGCGTCTGCATCCTATCAATGTTCACATTTGGGGGCAATCAATGTCATATCCTATGGCCTCCAATGTATCTTAGACGTGTCATAGCCACTCAGAGTCCTTTGAAGCTTCAAGTTGAGTTAGTCAATCTGTCTCGTCTCCAGAAAGGATTTTGCATCAACAACAATCAAACATCAAAACTCAACTGAAAACAATCTGTGCTTTTCATGCTTTTATCTCCTTGTAGGCTTACTGATTCGCATTGATATTTTTGCATATTGTGTCCCTTCGAGCTCTTCGATGATGTCTTTTATAGGATTTAGAGAGTGATGACTGGGGGCATAATCTTTTCTTTGTCTTCTGCTTGTATGTGAAAATCTAACACCTTTGGAAATTCTGGATTGAAATGGTGTCCGACTGTAAGAGCCTCTATCTCGAATTGGATGGCCATGCGTACCTCGACCATTGATACCCAAAAAAAATTCAAGGAAGTTTGATCTAACTATTGTCTTTTTGAGTAAGTTCTTTCTCCTACTGTGGAATGCAATCTTGCCTAAGGATGTGAACGATAAAGGGTCACTACGGGTAATTCACATTGGATTTAGAATGATCTCTTAGCTGTTTGATGTGTTTTTAATGCAAGGTGTACTCAGGTCATCACAACGTTTATGTTTTGATGCTTGTACAAATTGCTATATCAAAATGGACATGATATTCAGGTCATCCTAGCGTTTGTGCCTTGGTGCTTATATCTAATCCGACATTCAACAACTAAAATCAATATTCATATGTCCATGGTTGTTTGACCAGTGGGTGTTGTATTGATTCTTGCACATACAAATCGATATTCATATGTCTATGGTTTCATGGCTAGTGGGCATTGTATTGATTTATCCGGCTACATAAAAGTTCAATGATGATAACAAATCGACACATGATCAGTGACTAGGTCCTAGGTCTTAGGTTGCATTTCATTTTGCATGTCTCATTGCATTTTGCATGTTTACATGATCTCACAATGATTAAACGAACTTCAATGCTTAAATGATTCTTCAAATCGCATCTTCAAGTCTAACAAGAGCTGAATCTCACATGAAGGTTCCTCCAATGAAATAGCAAGTAGAATCCTTTTTCGGGATCAAAATTCAAATCTGAGATCATTCATATTATTAACTACTTGCATATTCGACCTTCAATCATCACAGAAATCTAGTATTCAACTTAACTGATTATCTTACATCAAACTATCAAAATTTCAACTTGGTCAACCATGGTCAACTCATGGTCAAACCTAGTCAAACTTGGTCTTTTAGGACCTCCAAACGATGCAGAATGCGTTCTCGGACGTGTATAACCACTTCTCAAATCAATTAACATGCTTCTAAACTATAACGCTGACTTTTCTTGTCAAATTTCAATTTTAATCCCGAAGGGGGCATGGTATTGCACATCATTCAAAGTCTGTAAATCAAAATTCTATTGATCAAGTCTATCAATATCTTTCATCAGTGATCAAGACAAACAATCACGTCTAGTCGTTGATTCATCAAAAGTCCTCATCGCTCGGGTCAAATCTATCATCACTTGGGGCATATTAGATTCATCAAGATCCATATCAATTTGGTATTCTCCTAATCTTGTAAACTTTATCAGTTTTTGCAACCATCAGATCATAGTGTTCTTTCCTTGGTTCTTCGACAACTGAAGGGTTTGGATGTGATACTTGCTAGTTCTGCTAAGACAATAGAGTCTAGAACGGGTCACTCACTTCTTATCAATCCTAAGGTTCAGAATCAGGTGTTTTGACACTTTTTCGCAATCATAGGTTCATTTGCTACTATAGTGAACATTATCTTTGGTCATTCAAGACCTATTATCTCCATATCAATTCAATATCAATCAACTCTTATCTCAATATCTTTCAATCGGTTTCTATCTTGAGATCGGTTTATCTTTTGAATCAGTTTCATATCTTTATCAAACACAGACTATCTTTGAACCACTGCGCTTCGCACAGTAATTCAAAGAGGGGCAAAATGTAATACCCCAAAAATGGGCTATAAGTTCATTAACCTCCTACATCGACAAATCGAACAAAATCGACATCAAAGTCCTAACCTAAGGCACATCTAAACATCATCGAATCATAATTGATTATCTTAAATTTTGCATTGGGGAATATTCCTAGTAATATTCCTAATTATCTTAATTATCTTTAATTTAATGATTATTTGGCGATAAATCACATTTATCCTAAGTTTGATTAATTGAATATTTTCATATTTAATTAATTAGATTTAATATTTGCCACTTAATTGTGTAATTAAATTCAATTCTATCTATTATTAATTGTATTATTTAATTTTGACAATAAATCAAAATTCCTATCTTTAATTGATTAAATTCTTATTTAATTAATTAAAGCATGTTGTCATTATTTAATAATATAATTTTTAATAAAAGTTTGATTAAATAATTGATTAACCCATAAATCAATTGTTTTATTTTTAAAAAAGCAGTTAAGTTGGAAATAAATCACTTTATTATTAAATTAATTCATAAATAAAACATGCACGATCATAAAAGCAAACAACTATCAATTATCAATTAAAGCTAAACTCTATTTTGAGTTAAAACTTAGCTTTTGCATGTTTTTGTGAGTTAATTATCTTTTATTTAAAAATAACTCAAAAATCAAGTTGAGTTATTTGAGTGATTTATGGCTTTTTCCCATGCACCTCCAAAGCCCTGGATTTCTATAAATTAAAGGCTCAGCTCTTCACAAATCATCTCATATTTTGCACAATCACGCTGAAGAATTGGAATTGAAGAATCAAAGCTCTTGCGAATCGACATCTTTGTGAGATCAATCTTATTTTTTTTGCATTCATTTAGATTCATATTTCATATCATTTCTAGATTAGCATAGCATATCAATTTTCAATAACATAGATTCATATCAAGTTTTTATCATTCTTATTGCATAGAAAAATTCAAAAAAATAGAATAATTGCATTCAATCTCATATCTCGATCAATTTCATTCAAATCCTTCATTTAGGTGTCGTCTAGGTCACTGATCTCGATTACAATCTGAGAACATTAATCTCGCACCTATTAGAAGGCAGTAAATCGCTTGGTTAGATAGCTTTCAATTTTGCACAATTTTGATTATCACTAACCTCTAATGTTTTACTGAGTGTTGTGTCTACAGATCAGGTACAATTTTCACACACACAGTTGCCACATCTCTAATATGCTCGAATGTTGCAGTTTGTCCTTCTACAGTATATTCTGGTAAACCTTTTAAGGTAGCAAGAGGGATATCATCATGCTGGGCAAGATTTAAGGGGTTGCCTTGGTTAAAAGGCACAAAGGTGAATTGTCTTGCCATTGTTGGTGGTGGTACTGGTACTTGCTAACTAGAAAATGTAACAACAGCTGAACTTGAACTTGTTGAAAATGTAGTGCCTTGTGCTGCTACAGAAAATAGTGACAAAGACCCCCTTTTAAAAGTTGGTGAGGCTAAATGTCTTCCTACCTCTTTGTTGGAATGTTTATTTCTTCTCCTTCCGTATGACAACAAGGGTCTATCTTCTATACTAGGTGGTGTAGACTAAGTTCTGTTTGAAGGAGGAGCTCTAAGAAGCATTCTCCATCTTCTTTTAGGTGGAGATAGCTACAAATACTCAAAAGACTTTGAGCTTCTAGTCTCAATTCATCTCATACAACACTACTCTTCATAACCATGAGATTCAGTCACCAGATATGCAATAAAACAACCTTTCATAGGTTTGTTTTATGCTGACAGCACATTAGAATTAGCACAAAATTTGAAAATTATGACAATAATCAATTAAAAGACTATCCCACTGGGCGTGCCAAAATTGTTAGCTCTCAAAAGTGCACCCTGTTAAGCTTGCAAAAACTTAACCTTTCAGAGAAACATAGAAACACTCTTGTGTAGTGGGTTTCCCAAAAATGGAGTGAATCTCTAGGTTCTAGGCTGGTTCCTATATGATACTTCACCTGAAACTTTTGTATAATGGTAAAAACTTGGTTGGGAAAAGAAATAAGAAAGATTTTTCTTGCATGAACTCTAAGTACTGAAAAATAGGAAAACTAAAGGGAAAACTTAAGGTGATGCACCAAATCTGAAGAGAGAATGGTATTAATTAGACACAATGAAACTTTCCTAAAACTAGTTTGGCATAGGCACAATATTGATATCAAAATACTCAGATATAAATGCTTTATAAGAAGGATTGACCTCAATTCAAATATCAATAGGAATAATAGCATTCACTTATTAACAATGAAATGAAACAAAAATTACAAACTTACAACCTATGAGAGTATCAAATATTCACTTACAGATGCTAAAACTAAGACATTCACTTCAAGGATTCAAAATGAATCACAAAAACAACATCGAATCAGTAACTCACATACCACAAGATGAACTCAATAATGGCTTCCAAACTTTTCTTTATTTAGGCTTCAATGGTGACATAATAACATCCTCATAAAACTGAGTTTCAAATAATCTGCAAGTGACCACCATGAAGGACTCAAAAAATCACTCCAAAGGCTACATCTACATAAAATTTGGCACTGGTTACAAATGAGTCCTCAACTCATACTTATGCATTTTCAAAGCCAACTACATTCTCAAAGCAATAACTTTTGGGTCAGATTTTCTCTACAAGGCCACTTTTGAGCCCTCCAAAGGACTTAAAAAAGGCATAAAAATAACCCAGAAGTCATGCCCCATTAATTACATCATAAATATCTCTCATTAATGCATCTTAATATTCAAGAAAGACCTCAAAAAAGTCTCTGCAAAGCAATAACTTTTCTGTAGACCCAAAAACTGCATCCTTATCTCTGAATTGACAATTAGTCATTTTACAAAATATTTTCCACCATTGTCCTTAGTATTAAACTTAGAAATGGTACATTACAATTATTTATCAGTTGAATGGCTATTTTAACTAGGTGGGTATCGTGCAAGATGTGTGTGGTTGCATACAGCAATTCAGCAATTCACATGGCAATTAGTTCTTCGCAATTTTTGCACATACCAAATCTGCCTTGCGTTCCACTTCGCATGAACTAAAGTTAATAAATTTATCCCAATTCTCAAGATGTTTTCATTTAGAACTATCATTTTGGTCTCTGCATTCGATTGGTGGGTGGACATTTGCCTCAAATGCGACACCTGTAATCAATTTCATAGATCAATATTGCCAAAGAATTATCGCATTAGAATTGAGCCAAGTCTGGATGAAGAAGTCTTGCCCTTGCATATCGGTGATGCTACCTTGGAGGTAATATTTTGGATAAATTCACCCTCAATCCATAGGGCAGTTAAGCATTTGATAGGTGAAGAAATTTTAAATCCATCTTCAAAACAATTTCTCTTCCCTTCAAACTTGGTTTCCATTTTCTTTTCAAATGCGATGGACCTTCTTCAATCTGTGTGTCTGTTGGAAATGGTGGCCATGAAGTGTGTTCAGGAGAAATTCTGGAATGAGAATTATTTGAAAAGAGCCATGCAGAATTATGATTTATGGTCACGCAGTGCTCTTATTGGCAGATTATTTCAAAGATCTCAGTTACTGCAAAAACATGAATTTTTTGTTATGTTTGAGGCTCTGCAGAAGAGTTTTGAAATGGGGTCTCCTAAGTTCATGAAATCAGGGTTACAAGTCTCTGGTCATGCTTTGGGCTTTCAATTGGAGGAGTGTGTGAAGAGAATAGGGTATGCTCTATTAGATATGTTATCTTTTTCAAATCAAAATTTCAATGTTCAGGTTTCGCAACGGTCTTCTTCTTCTGGTGTTAGTGCTGGTGTCAATATTCAGGTGTTAGGCCATGAATGTGTATCAATTCATGCTGGAAGGGAACAACCTTGTATCTTTCCTCAAGATGGTAAACCCAAGATTGGGTTTGCAAGTGTGTTTGGGGTATTACAAAGCCCAATCATTGGTAGTGGTGATGCAAATTTGATGGTTCTTGCTCAGTCACATCAAGAAGAGGATATAGGTTCTGGTTGGGATGTTAGTGAGCCTTTGCCACAACCTTCTAGTTGGGGTCCTGAATTTGAAAATGTTCCTAGTACCATTGAAGATGATTGTGCTGATATGGAGGAGTGATTGATATAAGTTGAATGTAAATATTTTTGTCTGATTCGGTTACCTCTTACATTGTAATATCTTGAGGTTTTTGAAGTTGCTCATATGGTTAGAATTTAGAATATGGTATACTTTTATGAGTTTCGATACTGTCGATATAATATCTATTGTAAATATCAACAAATATCTTTATGTAAATTTGTATATAAGCGACGATTCCAGGTTTTCTTTCTGGTTCTTTCCCAGTTGAGCTTTTGAACCAGTTTTATTTATAAATATATTTAGTGGCTAGCCCACTTTTGCCTTAAAAATATATATATATATATATATATATATATATATTAAGTAATGATAAAACCACTTAATAATATTAATAAAGTATTTAGTATTTATTAAAATAAACTTAAATAAAATAATAAATATTATTAAGTGCGAAAATAAAATATTTGTTGTATATCTTAAATCCTTCCTAAGGTTAAAGCCTTATGGATTTAGAACTTTGGAAAAATTATTAAAGAACTATCATTTTGTCGGCATGAGCAATATCCCCAAGGAAAATAAAACACAAGGCAAAAATGCCCATCCTTCACGTGAATAGAAAGGGTAATGAACCCTAAAGTATCTCATTCTTCATCTTTTCCATTTGCATGAGCTATCAGAGCTCTACCTGGGCGCCACCATGAGGGTTTTGAGAGTTTGGGAGTTTGCTGGTGTTGGTTGCTAAGAAAACATGGGTTTTTGAAGAAAACTTGATGAAATTCTCTGCATTTTTTAGCGTTGCCAAAGATAGAAGCTGCCGTTACAAGCTTCCTGGGGTTTCATGAAAGATTTTGAAGCCCTTGATTTGGGTATGGACCCATTAGTTCCAGTGGCTCTTACAGGTATTATGAGCCTTCAATCACATATTTTCAAGCATCCCATCTTTTATATCTATTACACACTCATTATGCAGCTTCTTTTAATTTCCATAACAGTGGCCTTCATAAACTTGCATTCTCTATCCACTTATGAGGCTCCTCCATAAGGGTTTTTGAATCTAGTATCTTCAAGCTATGTATAGCTCATGGCCATTGCTCATATTTCATTAATTTCTGTCATAAAAACTAAAGAAGAAATGTTGACTGTAGAGACTCCTACCTTTGATGCTATTTGATGCTATTGGACTTGAAAACTATAGACTTGTTTTTCACTTTTTTCTTTCTGTGCATCTATATACTGTAGAGAATTATAAAAAATAAGTCTACCTTTTTGCAAGAAATCTGGAATATATTTTTTAACTCTTGTTGTAAGCTATCACTGTTGTATCTCTTGCTACTACAAATAAAATTAATGTTGTTCAGCTATGAAGCATGCAGTTTTCAAACTGTAGAACACATATACTGGAGAAGATCTAGAAAAGTGACATTTATGCATTGATACATTGCATGATTTTTTATCAATGACTAAAACCAACCCTTCTTGGCAGCCAATAGCAACACATGTAGAAGACTATCAATAGAGATGCAACAAATTGTTTAACTTGTGAACTTTAAGTACTCCAACTTTTTTGAAACCCAATAGAAATGTCCAAGGAAACTCCTTGATGACTTGAACCCTTGTGCAAGTAGTTGTTAACTTTTTGATGCTTGGGGACAATCTTGTAGATTTGAACCATTCCATGTTGATCACCGATAACAAGTAAATGGGAGGCAGGACAAAAATCCATGGCTATAACTGCAAAACCTTTTATAGTAGCTTGTACATTACTCTGAGTCTTTATGGAAAGAAGTAAAAACATAAGAGGAGATGATGCATCCCACACTTTGACCATTCCATTACCATGCCCAGTTATATACAAACTCCCGATCTTCATTAGTTCATAAAAAAAAATGTAGAAAAAAGGATTATTATCCACTGTAGATTGTTTTGAGCCTCCTAGTAATGTAGGTGGGAAAAGTTGTTTTGATATTCTTTGAAGCTGTGACAAAGCATGAGAAGACTCATTATTTGAAAATGCAACCAGCTTTGCAACTGTTATATTAGAGTCTACAAAAGGTGGCCTGATCATAATGGGCCTAGGAATAGAAAGCAATGAATTGCATTTTGCATCAATAAGTCACTTTTCAATTTCAGAATTATTATAAGCATATAGATGACTTTCTTGTGATAAAACCAAAATGGATGCCCCAGAATCATTACCTCCTCTTGCAAGAACCTTTCTCTCTAGAATGCCCCACAAAATTACTAAACCATTTTTAAAGATGATGAGAACCTTACTAAATTCATAAGATGGTTGAGGCAAAAAACCAACATTTGAACGATCCTGAATCGCTTTAGTAGTAACCCCTTTAATCACTTTGATTGCATAAGATATCTACTGTGGTACTTGTTTTTGTGTTCTAATTTTTTTTTTTCCACCATAGATATCACATTGTTTGTATTTCTGTGACCGTATTTTATATCACTAGCATCTTCCTGTAGCAGAGTGCTTTGTCATGATTTTTTAAGATCTTTGGTATTTCTGTGACTCTTCTTTCCTTTTTCTTTTGGTGAACTATTTCAATAATTTTGGATCCTTTTCAATAAATTTTCTTAGTCCCTATGGTGTTTGCTACTTAATAAATATCATTTTCTATCCTATAGCATGTTGGGCTCAACCCTCGTGGGAGCCACATTTCACTCCACATGCTATAGGATAGCTACCTGTTAACTGCATATGAGGCAAACTAGTTAGAAATAAACTATTTTTTGGATTTGAGATGATACATGCATATGTGGAAAAAGGTGTAAGAATGTTGTATGGTCATTTCTTAGAACCTCATGTTCTAACACGTTGCTTTTACATT
The DNA here is from genome assembly GCA_027943335.1 of Chamaecyparis obtusa. Lineage (NCBI taxonomy): Eukaryota > Viridiplantae > Streptophyta > Pinopsida > Cupressales > Cupressaceae > Chamaecyparis > Chamaecyparis obtusa. Next base: position 451,950 of record BSBK01003372.1, on the reverse strand, counting down.
TTTTCAGGCTTGGGACAGCAAGGAACAAGGACCCAAAGAATCAGGCGAGGACAACAACCTACAACTATCTTCCACTCCTGCCAATCATTCACAAGAAATGGTTGGCCCCTATTCTTACACCTTTGTTTCTATTCTCTTTAACATATTCATTTATATCATCTCAAGATGAAAAATAATTACATGTTTCTAGCTAGTTTCACGGCATGTGTGGAGCATTTATTACAAACTTTGATGAATAAAATATTACATTCTCACAAAAGACTGGCAAAGTGTTACTTTTTTGTTTTGATCTTTTCTTCATTGAGTATGATAAGTAAACTCAAGAAGTTATTCAAAGTTATGCATTTGATACTGAAACATAAAGACCACCAAAACCAGAAAGTACCTTGTTTGATCTGAGATACAAAGGCTTCATGAAATTGAGCCTATAGGAGAAAAGTTGATAACACTTATAATGATCATCTAATGGTGAAACAACTACCTATTGGACCTAGAAGTGACCAAAGATAGGAGATTTAAGAAACCCTTGGATTAAGGGTTTAGAAGTGCTAAATTTGGGGATTTTGGGGTTCTTGGTGGATTGAGCCCTATTCCTTTGAGGTTTGTTCATTTTTAGACATTATTAAAGATTTATGAAGGCTTGGAGTCTTGGGAGTGCAAGGATTCTATGGTTGCTTTGTTATTTGGGGTCTTTTTAAGCACTTCTGAAGCCATAGTGTGTAGACAGTCACACTTGGTCTAAAAGAGTCCATAGAAAGTTGACTGTAGAAAGCTGACTGCCCTAGTTTTATGTCAAAAATGGTCTATAGATGACTGTCACATGATTTCTTTTAGATTTCTCCACCAAATGATCTCAGACTAGTCGCAATTGAAAGCTATGACTCCAGGTAGACTTCCTATGGAGTTAGATTTGACATTCCAATCCACACAAAGTCAGCATAAAACAAATACCAGTAAAAAAAATGTTAAAAACACAATTTTCTCAATCTTGTTTACAATATTTCCTCTTCCAACCTTACAATCATAAACCTAACACTAGTACATTTACAGTGTAACATGATGCGGTGATTCATAAATTGAGGGTTTTGCAAGTTCATCTCTACAAGTTTATCTCTGAATCAAATGTATATAAACAATGATAAAAAATGTGCCAAAAAATACCAAATACATGATGCCCTGGCACATTGCTCATGAGCCCTAAGTAGGTAACAAATAAAACAATGCCAGACAAATGCAAAGTAAGTAAATCCTTACAGGCGGTCCTCCTTTTACACAAAATCACAGTGGCAACTCTTGTAGGCAGCGGTCCTCCTTTTACACCAAATCATACTGGCTACTCTTGTAGGTAGGCGGTCCTCCTTTTACTCTCACCAAATAATAGTTCAAAAAATTGCAGGCTCCAGCTCCTTCACGCACTCCAAGTTAAAACCAAACAATGAAATGAGATACAAAATCTTTTTTCTTTTTAAAGTTATGCCTGTGTTGGTCAAAATTTTGACCTACAGTGTATTGGTCAAAATTTTGACTAACAGGGGCATGGATTTTTAAAAAAAGAAATTTTTCCTTCTATAATCTGACCAACCTAAACCTTTTTAATTGATGGTCAAAAATTTTGGTAGAAAAATGAGGTCAAATGTAGTAGTGATAGTTAGATGCCTTGTGATGAAGTAGAGTGATTTTTGTTATGCCTCTTTTGGTAGAGATTGTGACTAGATGTGTCTTTCCTAGCATGTATTAAGTTCCTTTTTGAAATAATTTAAGACATTGTTGATGCTCATTTTGGGTGTGTTGATCTATTTAGTAGTTATGAGGTTGGATGGTAAGAAATTGGTATGATTTGAATAGACTTGTGGAGGAGTTGTATGGCTATTCTTTTATTTGGATGGATTTTTTATCTTTCACTTGGTGTGCTCTATGGTTTGACTTGTAGGATTCTAGGAGTAAGCCTAGTCTTTGGAGGGAATGATGTAGTGTCTCTCCCATTCACTTTCTTCATGACATCCTAATGGATGTGGTTTTGAATCTATGTATGCTTTTGTGTACGTAGTTGGATGAGATTATTTGGTGATGTATTTCCTTGGATCTAGATGATTATTATTTCTTCTATGTGACTGGTTGATTTGATCTTATGATTTTGTGACTATTCTCATGTTATGATCTTGTAATGCCCCTCCAGGGAACCCAAGAGAAATTAACCTAAAATATGCTACTAAGTTTACAAAATAATTTATTTCTTAAGAGTTTACAAAAAATAATGAATAAAAAAGATAAAGAGATAAAACATAAAGACAATACATACTCATAAGTGTAACTCATTTATAGATTACAATTCCCAAGGGTTCCTTGACATAGAATTACATAAATATAAATTAATCTATTAAGTATAGTAACCATTCAAATCTTTTACATAATGAAACTAAAGTACATCATCTCATAAAAGAATATCCAAATGTAATTGAACCATAAGGTATACATGATAACCCACATCCACTACACTAGTCATAGGGTATGTAAATATAATCTCAGTACAATGTACAATACAATAAAAGAAAGATAAGATTAATCCTACAATGATAAACAAGAAGATACAACTTCTACAAGGATCATACAACACTAGTACAAGGGAGTTGGAATCTCAAATGGTAAAAGAATCACTACCAACCGACCACATGGAACCAAAGGTCCACTCCCAATGTGCTAGGGAGATAACAATAGACCCCACTTGGATATCAAACACCAAAATTCAACACAATACAACACCTAGGTAAGGGATTCTAAAATCTCACTATCTCAAAATGGTACAACACCAAGTGCAAAGATAATACATACTCAACTAGAGGCAACCAACACATGTAGGAAACCTAAGATGCATAAAGGTAAGTGTCATCACATGAGTCAACTCTAGAGTTACCTTGGCGGTCTCTCTAGACCCCGGCCCCCTAGTGACTCTATGTGGTATCAGTAACCTCTCATAAAAAGAAGAATATCAGCTATGCCTCATCCAATCCATGTAGGCAACCAACATCTTCTCACAAACCATCCTAGCCTATACTAGCACTCAAGGCACAAGTGAGGAACAAATACATCTTATTAATTTTCATTTTAAACTCTCAATGTATTTAAGTTATCACTTAATTAAGCTACTTACAATAAGCGATCCTGGTAGCCACTTGTGGGTCCTGACGCTTATTGCAAGCCACTTCTCATCTATGCTCCTAGATAACCTACCCTAATGCTATCAGTGAAAGAACCAAAGAGAAAGAAAATCAAAACCATTAAAGACTTCCATAAATCAAAAAACCATGAATGTCATCAAAGACGAGTGTTGGAGCATAAAAAATAATTTGTCCTATACAAGCATTTCAACTATCCATCCCATACTATACATCTCAATAGCTCAAAAAATAAATACACATGGTTACCATATCAATGATCATCAAAACATCAATAGAATCCTTCTCCAAACATGGAACAAACATAATGAAAGACCATTAGTTAGATCATAAATCAGCTACAATAACATAACAAGGTGATCAAGTAATCAAATCGAAACTCAATATGGTATTGGTTGTCACCTTTGGTGGTCAAATAAAATATTGATAAAAAAAACTTAGAGAACACATAACATTACTTGCAGATGTACACAAGACCACATATGATCCAATTGTGATATCAAAATGGTTATGGAGATTCCTCCATAACAAAGAACTTAAGACTGAACAAGGGTCGGCTAAAATAATTGAGACCAATATCAACATCACATGCATACACTGAATGACACACAAGTCACATAGAAAATCAACTCCCATGCCTCTGGTAACAATTCTCTAATAGCCAACCTAACCCAAAGTAGGAAAAATTGACACAACATGGTCTAGGCAATGCAACAAAAATGTATAAAAGAATCTAAGTCCAGTTACAAGTTTGGTTAACTAAAAATAATCACTTTACTACTGAAGGTCCAATTTGACCATAAGCTTACTCAAATACATATCTATATTTTAATATAAAAAAATCTCCTCAATATAAAAAAGTGTCAAATAAATTCACATCTTAAAATAATAATATTACCCATCCAAAAATAGATGTCCTATAAATAATATTATTAAATAAATAATACCCAATATAAAATCCCTATCTTTAATAAATATTAATTACATTAATATTTATTAATTAATAAATATTGATCAAATATTAATTAATATTTAATATTTATTAATCACATAATAAAATCTTAATTTATACCCTTTAATTTAATTTAATATAATAAAAAATATAAAAATATATATATAAAGGGGTGGCCCCCACAAGATCATAGCACAATGGGTTCCTCCACGGCCCCCTCCTCTCATAGGTGTATCCCAGGCTACAAGGCTTGTGGGTTGTGTGGTTCCCATGGGAGCTGCATGAGCTCTCCAGGCTGTGCGAACCTTGCAGTCCCCCTTGTGGA